>JAHFWI010000145.1:0-221158 GCA_028554975.1 Himalopsyche kuldschensis
ACTAATGGATATAACTCCGATAGAATAAACATCTTCTATTAAAAAAGCATCTTCCTCAGACAGTAATTGATTTCTACCTGGTCTTGGCATGTGTAGCTTAGCTGGTTCTGTTTTGTCTACTACTAATGATAAGCGGTAGGCAACGCTATTGCCCGCTATAATTTCATCGGAATTGGTAAAGTCAAAGTACTTGCCATAAATCACAGCTGTGTCTATTCTAGATACTTGCGTGTAATTTTTATCAATAACCTTTAAATAAGCAATGTCTTCCTTACCCTTATAGGTTACGTAAACCTTCTCCTCTATGGTTTTAGTAAATGAAATTAAATTTTTATCTTTAGCCAAAATAGCTGTAACAGCATCAATGTTAGCTATTACTTTACCGTTTATAGGCATTATTTTTAAGTCAGGATTTGAAGAGTCTAGAATGCGTACATTCATTTTTTCTAACCCAGAGAAAACAGATAAAATAATTAATAACGCAATGGTACCAACCATCAATGCGAATACAGATATACCCGTTATGATATTTACTGCATTGGTGTTTTTTTTAGACAAAAAATACCGAATGGCTATAAACAATGGTACACTACGCATTTTTATAAAAAACTATATTATAGGGTTATTACCCTTGCCTTGTAATTCTAGTTCCAGTTGTGCTACCAAATCAAGCGTAACGTCTGCCATAAATATTAAATGTGGTATGATTCTTACTTGTTTGCCTATACTATTACCTAATTCTTTTCGGTAATAACCATTTATTTTAGTTATTTCTTGTAGCAATTTCTCTCTATGACTCGTTGGGAATATACTCAAATAAACCTTTGCTATACTAAGATCAGACGTTATTTTAACCTCCGTAACGCTAACTAAAATACCCCTTAAAAGGTTTACTGCTTGTTTTCTAAATATTTCAGCCAATTCTTCTTGGATTAAGGTGGCTACTTTTTTTTGTCTATTGCTTTCCATCTCTACAAAGATAAATAATTATACTTGTGAACATTATTTTTTCTTAAAAAAATAGCCACCTTAAAAAAAGCGGCTTTAATGATTTTAAAGTTTGTATTTAACAAAATTAATTTTTAGACAAATAATCTGCCACACCTGTATGATCAGCTTTCATGCCCTCTTTTCCCTTTTCCCAATTTGCAGGACAAACCTCCCCGTTAGTTTCAAAAAATTGTAATGCGTCTACGACACGTAGTGTTTCGTCTACATTTCTGCCAATCGGTAAATCATTGACTAATTGATGACGCACAAAGCCCTTAGGATCAATTAAAAACAACCCCCTATAGGCAATTAATTCTCCTTCGGCTATCATTTCTCCTTCGTCTGAGTAGTCCCAATGCCCTACTAAAACATCATAGTTATAAGAAATTGTTTTGTTGGTGTCTGCTACTATTGGGTAGGTAATGCCTTTTATACCGCCGTGATTTTTATCCATTTGTAACCAACCCCAGTGAGATTGTTCTGTATCTGTAGATACCGCAATTACTTGCACATTTTTTTCTTCAAATTCTTTTAATTTAGCTTGAAAAGCATGTAGCTCCGTCGGGCATACAAAAAGTGAAATCTTTTGGATAAAAGAACAATACCACATATTTACCTTTAAACTGCTCTAAAGTAAATTTTTCTACAATTTCATCACCGTTTATAACAGCCGAGGCACTAAAACTAGGTGCTTTTTTTCCTACTAATACAGACATATTTTATATTTTATATTTTTATTACTACAAAAATAGTTCAAATAAAATTCACCTAAACTGATTTCTTTAATATTTTTTTTGATAAATATGTTTTTGTGATTTTGAGTTAGCTAAAATAATTAACTACATTTGGCAGTAATAAAAGTTGAATTATATGAAATCTGTCCATCCAAATACTAACAAGTATATAGAAAAAGAAGAAAAATATGGTGCCCGTAATTACCATCCGCTACCCGTAGTGTTGGATCGTGGTGAAGGCGTGTTTTTGTGGGATATAGAGGGTGTACGCTATTATGACTTTTTATCCGCCTATTCCGCCGTTAATCAAGGTCATTGCCATCCTAAAATAATTAATGCTTTAAAAACTCAAGCGGAAAAGCTAACCCTCACATCACGTGCTTTTTTCAATAGCGAACTAGGTAATTACGAAAAATTTGCCTGTGAATATTTTGGGTACGAGAAGATATTACCTATGAATACGGGGGCTGAGGCTGTTGAAACTGCAATAAAAATCTGCAGAAAATGGGCTTACGAGGTAAAAAATATTGAAGAGAACAAAACCCAAATAGTAGTTTGTGAAAATAATTTTCATGGCAGAACTACAACCATCATCTCATTCTCTTCAGAAAAAGACTCTTACAATAATTTCAGTACTTTTTCAAGCGGATTTCTAAAAATACCTTACGATGATTTAGATGCCTTGGAAAGGGTATTAGAAAACACCCCTAATGTCTCTGGGTTTCTAGTAGAGCCAATACAGGGCGAGGCTGGAGTATATGTGCCTTCAGAAGGGTTTTTGAGTGGAGCCTATACTGTTACCAAAAAACACAACGTGTTATTTATTGCGGACGAAGTGCAGACGGGCCTTGCTAGAACAGGTAAAAAGCTAGCCTGTGATTATGAAAATGTGAGGTAAGATGTTTTAATTTTAGGTAAGGCTATTTCTGGCGGCGTTTATCCAATATCAGCAGTTCTTGCAGATGACTCTATTATGCATGTCATCAGACCAGGACAGCACGGCTCAACATTTGGGGGAATCCTTTAGCCGCAGTGGTAGCAATTGCGACTTTAGAAGTTATTGTAGATGAAAAATTAGCCCAAAACGCTGAATGTTTAGGAAATCTATTTCGATCAGAATTAAACAAACTAATAACCGAAGCCAGCCTTATAACAAAGGTACGAGGCAAAGGCTTATTGAATGCTATATTGATTAACGATACCCCAACCAGTAGTACAGCTTGGGATATTTGTATAGCTTTAAAAAACAATGGATTATTAGCCAAACCAACCCATGGAAACATCATTAGATTTACCCCGCCATTAATAATAACGGAAGCCCAAATTATTGAATGCTTAGCTATCATTAAAAAAACTATTTTAGAATTCAAATAATATTTCATGTGTATAACAAGCTGTTTGATTGATAATAAAATAGAGTGGATAGATGTTTTTGATGCAGAATTAAAAGACTTAGACAAAATAGCAAAGGAATATAATCTGCCAAAATACAACCTGCATGATGCCTTGCGGCGAGATCATTTACCTAAATTTGAAGTCTTGGAAAACTGTAATTTTATTATAGCTAGAACTAATAATAATTCTGCCACAGAAACAAATAATTCATTAGTAGATCTTACCAATAAAATATCCATATTTTATGGTGATAATTTTATTATTACTACCCATAGAAAAGAAATGTTTTTTATTGACGAGATTAAAAAAAAATATATAGAAACAAATAAATGCAAAACCACGGCAGATTTAGCAGTAAAGATAGTATGGTACGCATTAAATTCTTTTGAGCAACCCGCACTTAAACTAGCCGAAGACCATGACCTGTATGAAGAAAGTGTTTTTTTAAAAAACACTTCAGTAGATTTAATTAAAGGATTATATTTAATTAAACATAAATCTAGCATTATTTTTAAAATAATACTCCTAACACGTGAAATAATCTATGCTATAAGGGCTAGTGATAATGATTCCGCATTACAAGATTTAAAAGATTTACATGTGAAATTGAGCATGATTTACGAACAAGTGCAAGATAATGTAACCAATCTGATGAACATATACCTCTCTCTGTCTGCACAAAAGACAAATGATGTAATGAAAGTTTTGACTATATTTTCGGTTTTTTTTATGCCTTTAACCTTTCTTGCTGGTATATATGGTATGAATTTTAAGTATATGCCCGAACTTGAGCAACGCTACGCCTACCCAGAGTTGATCGCTGTCATGGTAATTATAACAATTGTTATTTATTTTTGGTTTAAACGAAAAAATTGGTTGTAATTTTCGTTTTTAAACTATATTTTTGTGTATGATTTTAGTGCTTCCATTTTTATTTGGCAAGAATTTTAGAGGTATGGCTATTTTTCCATTCATATTGTTATGTAATAAGGAATTAAAAAATGATTCAACAATCATTAATCATGAAAAAATACATCTTCGTCAACAAATAGAAATGCTTTGGTTGCCTTTTTTTATACTTTATTTTGGAGAATACTGTTACCATAGAATTTGTGGGAAAAACGCAAATCTAGCTTACCTCAGCATTAGTTTTGAAAAAGAAGCATATAACAATCAGGTTGATTTAGGCTACCTAGGCAATAGAAAATTTTGGGCATTCACCAATTATTTTTAAATGATTATTTTCTGTTTTTAATTTAAACACTTTAACTAAAATTATCATCAAAAAATAACTCAAATAATTGATTTTTAACGTACTTTTGCACCTCAAAAAAGTATAAAATATATGAAAAGGATTGCAGAGTACCGAAAACTTTTAGGTGTAACGAAGAGTGCTGAATTAAAAGATTTGAAAACTATTTATAGAAACTTCATGAAAGACCATCATCCAGATACTTTACAAGGATCTGATGAGGAAAAATTAGCGGCGGAAGAAAAAAGTAAAAGCATCATCTCAGCATATCATTTTTTAGTAAGTATTGCACCAGAAACAGTAGCTAAAGAAAAAGAAGAGTACACCAAAACAACTACCACAATAGGTATTTCTGATTATCAATACAAATCTCAAATATTACAAATGTTTTTCTTAGACGGCACTAGTTACGAGTATTTTGGTGTGCCTAAAGCTGTTTACATTAAACTGGTAAATGCAGACTCACCAGCCAGATTTGCCAGAAGACACATATACAACGCCTATATATACAGAAAGGTAGGTACTGCTACTGCAGAATAATTATATCAAAAAAATAAAGCAATAATGCTGACTAAAAGAATCATACCCTGCCTAGATATTAAAGATGGTAGAACAGTAAAAGGGGTAAATTTTGTGAATTTAAAAGATGCTGGTGACCCTGTGGAATTAGCTCAAACCTATGCGACAAATGGTGCAGATGAATTGATTTTTTTAGACATTACAGCAACCAATGAAAAACGAAGAACACTAGTATCATTAGTTATAGAAATAGCCAAACATATCAATATCCCATTTACCGTTGGCGGAGGCATTAACGATGTGGAACTAGCCAGTGAGCTAATCTACTCTGGGGCAGATAAAGTAGCCATAAACTCGGCTGCAATAAAAAATCCAAAATTAATACAAAACATAGCCAAGCATTTTGGTAACCAATGCGTAGTATTGGCGGTTGACGCTAAGTACACAAACAACCAATGGAAGGTCTACCTGAATGGTGGCAGAAAAGAAACCGAATTAGAATTATTTGATTGGGTGCAAAAAGGCTAAAATTTAGGTGCTGGCGAAATTCTTTTCACCTCAATGGATCATGATGGCACAAAAAATGGATTTGCTATAGAGCCATTAAAAAAAATGAATGAAATGCTGAAAATACCAATTATTGCCTCTGGTGGTGCTGGAAATATGGAACACTTCTTATCCGTATTTAAAGAAACGAAAATAGACGCAACACTAGCCGCCAGTATTTTTCATTTCAAAGAGGTTGAAATCAATGATTTAAAATTATATTTACAAAAAAATCACATACCGGTAAGATTATGATACTAAATTTTGACAAATCAAACGGTTTGATACCAGCCATAATACAAGACGCTAAAACCAATAAAGTGTTGATGATGGGCTATATGAACCAAGAGGCTTATGACAAAACAGTTGCTGACAAAATCGTAACATTTTATAGCCGTAGTAAAAAAAGATTGTGGACAAAAGGTGAAGAATCAGGCAATTTTTTAAAATTAAAAGGCATGACCGTAGATTGTGACAACGACACGTTACTAATTAAAGTAAAACCCGTAGGTGCGGTATGCCATAATGGCACAGATACTTGTTGGGGAGAAACAAATAAAAAATCAGGTTATAATTATTTAACAAAATTAGAAGCAGTAATAGAGGATAGAAAAACGGCGGATGAATCTAAATCTTACGTACGCAAACTAATCAACAAAGGCACACATAAAATAGCCCAGAAAGTAGGTGAAGAGGTAGTAGAGCTAGTTATAGAATCTGGAAAGACAGATGATGACTTATTCTTAGGCGAAGCCGCAGATTTACTGTTTCATTACCTAATCTTATTACATGACAGAGAAATGGAATTGAGCGATGTAGTAAAGGTTTTAAAATCCAGAGAAAAAAAATAATGAATTTAGTGAAAAAAACACTCACCATTTTGATGGTTTTTGCTTTAGGATTGCTGTTATTAAAGACTTTTTTTTCTAAAATTAAACCAAAACAAATTGTAGAAAATAGTCGCTTTACCGACACTGATTTTAACCTCATCCTAGAGGATAATAAAACCCTAAAAATAAGCGAATTAAAAGATAGCAAGGGAAGGGTTTTATTCATTAATTTCTTTGCTACATGGTGTCCACCTTGCAGAGAAGAAATGCCTAGTTTACAAACCCTTTACAATACCAAAAAAGATAAAGCACAATTTGTGTTTTTAGCAATGGACGATACCCCAGAGCCTGTACAGAGCTTTATCTCTAAAAATAATTATTTATTACCCGTTTATCAACCCAAAAGTGCAATTAGCAATAACATATTACCCTCAGGACTGCCAACAACCTATATCATAAGTAAATCTGGTAAAATAATACGCCACGAAGTTGGTGGAATGGATTGGAATATACCAGAAATACACCAATTACTAGACTCGTTAAGCAATGCTAAAGATTAAATTTCAGATTTTATAATTAATTTTTAGAAAAAACACAATTATGGATATCGGAAAAAAACATATTTTAAGAGCATTAAGACTGACCAGTGTAGGTTTTTTCCTTGGAAATGAAAAAGGGGAAGAGGTTTTGTTGCCTAATAAATACATCCCCGATTGGTTAAATGTAGACGAAGAAATAGAGGTTTTTATTTACAAAGATTATGATGAACGACCAATCGCTACTACACTAGAGCCTTATCTTACGCTTAATTCTTTTGCCTGTTTAGAAGTAATGGCGATAGACAGATTTGGTGCTTTTTTAGACTGGGGATTAGAAAAGCAACTCTTTGTACCATTTAAGGAACAAAACAAAAAAATGGAACAAGGCAGATGGTACGTTGTCTATTTATATTTGGATGAAACCACCGACAGACTAGTCGGATCAGCAAGGGTTAATAGACATTTAGTAAGAGAAAATATCAATTTAAGTATAAATGAGGTAGTAGAATTATTAGTTTACGAAAAAACTGATTTGGGTTACAATGCCATTATTAATAATAAATACAAAGGATTGCTGTATGAAAATGAAATATTTCAAAAAATAATAATCGGTGACGAGCTAGACGGTTTTGTAAAAAAAGTAAGCGGCGACAATCAGGTAGATTTAAGCCTTCAAAAATTAGGCTTTGAAAACTTAGAGGTCAATGCCAAAAAATTATTAGAAACCCTAAACATCTTTAACGGCTATTTACAATTGACCGACAAAAGTAGCTCAGAAGAAATTATCGAGCAATTACAAATGAGCAAAAAAACCTTCAAAAGAGCCTTAGGTATCTTATACAAAAACAGGCAAGTAAGAATAGAACCCGAAGGGATATATTTGTTAAAAAGCGATTAACTTTACGCTAAAAAAATAGATTTATCTTAGGTTAGTTTTAATGTTAACCGTTATTCTAAATAAAATAATTTATAATGAAAACAAAAGCGACCGTCCTGTATCAATCGGAATTAGACCGACCATATACATCCACCAATCCTCTGAAAATAGAAGATGTAGAGTTGGATAACCCTGGATTTAATGAAGTAATTGTTAAAATAAAAGCCGCTGGGCTTTGCCATTCAGATCTATCAGTGATCGGCGGCAACCGTCCACGCCAACTGCCTATGGTTTTAGGACACGAAGCTGCTGGTCAGGTGGTAGAAATTGGTCCAGGGGTGCGAAATTTAAAAATAGGCGACCATGTAGTATTCTCATTTTTACCATCATGTGGTCATTGTGGTAACTGTCAAACAGGTAGTACAGCCCTTTGTGAGCCAGGTGCTGAAGCCAATGGAAAAGGATTTTTGCTTGGCGGACATCAACGTATCCACAAAAATTCTAATTATTATTACCATCACTTAGGTGTATCAGGATTTGCACAGTATGCTGTAGCGTCTGTAGATTCTTTAGTGAAAATAGATAACGAAATACCATTTGACGTGGCGACCCTATTCGGCTGTGCAGTAATGACGGGGGTAGGTGCAGTGGTAAATACTGCACAGTTAAAATTTGGAAGTAACATATTAGTCGTTGGGCTTGGTGGTGTTGGATTATCAGCTATATTAGGAGCTAAAGCTGCTGGAGCGACTAAGATTATAGCCGCAGATATTAATCCTGAAAAAAGAGCCGTTGCTAAATCTTTGGGTGCAACACACGTAATAGACTCATCTTCAGCTACAGCTTTAGAAGAATTGCTAGAAATCACAAAAGGAGGAGTAGATGTGTCTGTAGAATTTGCAGGAGTAATACCCGCTTTGGACTTTGCATTCCAAGCCACTAAAAGAGGAGGAACTACAGTAACAGCGGCATTGCCTAATGCTAATGCTCGCCTACAACTATCACCAATGATGTTGGTAGGGCAAGAAAAAAGCTTGAAAGGGTCTTATTTAGGCAGTTGTGTGCCATCACGTGATATACCAGCATATATAGAATTGTACAAATCAGGACGACTACCAGTAGAAAAATTAATTACACATCGTCTTCAATTAAGCCAAATAAACGAAGGCTTTGAGCGATTAGCTCAGGGCAATGCTATTCGTCAAATAATCACTTTTGAATAATACCAACATTCTAAACAAAATACTTGATGATACAGAAATTACTATTCAACTGCTCGTATGTAAACGGGCAATGGGTTCCAGATGGCACTGCCACATTTGATGTAATGAACCCCGCTAATGGCGAAAAAATAACCACAGTAGTGGATGGTGGTGTTGCCATTACCGAAAAGGCAATAGATGCGACATACACAGCCTTTGACTCTTGGAGCAAAAAAACAGCTAAGTACCGTGGTGCATTATTAGAAAAACTAAATGACCTAATACTAGAACATACAGAAGATATTGCGACTATCATGACCATGGAATGCGGAAAACCTCTAATGGAAAGCAAAGGAGAGGTTATATACGGAGCTTCATTCATAAAATGGTTTGCTGAAGAAGGCAAGCGTGTATATGGCGATGTAATACCTGCCACCAGTGAAGACCGTAGAATAGTAGTAATAAAACAACCCATAGGTGTGGTGGCGGCTATGACACCATGGAACTTCCCCTTAGCAATGATTACACGTAAGATAGGTCCCGCATTAGTAGCTGGCTGTACGGTAATAATAAGACCTACATATGAATCTCCACTGACCGCACTAGCGTTAGCACATTTAGCAGAATTAGCAGGTTTCCCAACAGGAGTAATAAACGTAATCGTAGGGCGAGACTCTACCAGCATGGGTAAAACTTTATGTGAAAGTGATTTGGTTAAAAAAATATCGTTTACGGGATCCACACGTGTGGGGCAAATACTGATGTCCCAAAGTGTATCTACATTAAAAAAATTAAGCTTAGAGCTAGGAGGCAACGCTCCATTCATTGTATTTGACGGCGCCAATATCGACAAAGCCGTAGAGGGTGCGATGGTATCTAAATATAGAAATGCAGGGCAGACCTGCGTATGTGTAAATAGAATATTGGTACATGAAAAAGTGTACGATGAGTTTACACAAAAAATAAGCAAAGCCGTATCTCAGTTAAAAATAGGAAATGGATTAGATGCAGGCGTAAATATTGGACCAATGATCAATAAGGTAGCTGTAGAAAAAACCACCATGTTTGTTGAAGATGCTATAAAAAAGGGTGGAAAATTAATCATAGGCGGAAAGGCAATTAATGATTGCTTTTTTGAGCCAACTGTTATCGGTAATGCCAGTAAGGACATGAAATTGTCATCAGAAGAAATTTTTGGTACAGTGGCGACTATTTATAAATTTAGTACCGATGAAGAGGCTATAAAAATAGCCAATGATACAGTTTATGGATTGGCATCATATTTTTATTCATAAAATGTTGCTCTTTGCTGGAAAGTAGCCGAGGCTCTAGAGTACGGTATGGTAGGCATAAACGAAGGATTAATATCTACTGAAGTAGCACCATTTGGCGGAGTAAAACATTCAGGACAAGGACGAGAGGGTTCTAAATATGGTATGGATGATTATTTAGAAATAAAATACATGTGTTTTGGTAATATTGTATAAACCAAAATTATAAAAATATGAAAAATGACACCAATTCAAAATAAACTGAACAATAGAGCCGACTATTTACACTTTTGCTCCATTACCACCCGATGGATGGATAATGATGTGTTCGGTCATGTGAATAACGTAACGTATTACTCTTACTTTGACACAGCTGTAAATAAATATTTAATAGAGCAAGCTAAATTTGACATACACAATCTTGCAGTAGTAGGCTATGTTGTCCATTCTAACTGTAATTATCTATCCGGCATCTCTTATCCTGATGAGATAGAGGTAGGGCTACGCACCATAAAACTAGGCAATAGTTCGGCTATATACGCTGTAGGCATTTTTTAAAAAAGTGAAAATATAGTGTGTGCTTATGGTGAGTTTGTACACGTATTCGTAAACCGTACTGAAAAAAAATCGGTACCGATACCCTCTGAAATACGTATTGCGTTAGAAAAACTGTTACTTTGATAGAAAATAAATATTCATTATTCTATTTTAACTTTTTATATTTGGCAAAATAAATTTTTAACTAAAAACAAATAAACATGGCATTTGAACTACCCGCACTACCTTATGCATTAGATGCATTAGAACCACATATTGATGCAAAACTATGGAAATACACCATGGCAAACACCATGCTGCCTATACCACCAATCTAAATACCGCCATTGTGGGTACTCATTTAGAAGGATTGAGCATAGAAGAAATCATGATAAAAGGCATAGACACACCAGCGGTACGCAACAATGGTGGAGGATTTTACAACCACAATCTTTTCTGGACAGTGATGAGTCCCAATGGCGGAGGATTACCGACTAGTGATTTAGCCAAAGCTATAGATGCGGCCTTTGGCTCTTTCGATGCCTTTAAAGACGCTTTCGCTAAAGCAGGTGCTACACGTTTTGGTTCAGGGTGGGCTTGGCTTTGTGTAAAGGAAGGTAAACTAGAGGTTTGCTCTACTGCGAATCAAGACAATCCATTGATGCCAAATGTTGGCTGTACAGGAACACCTATTTTAGGTTTAGATGTTTGGGAGCATGCATATTACCTTAACTACCAAAACAGAAGACCAGACTACATCAACGCATTTTTTAATGTTGTGAATTGGGTAAAAGTTTCAGAAAACTTTGCCGCAGTAAAATAATTTATTTAAATGCACTCTTAAAGGTAAGAATACATTTTTTTATTAAATTCATTTATGAAAGAATATAAAAATATATATTTTTAAATGGGCTGTTTTGCAATAACTGAATTGTAGGTACTTCAAAAAAAGTAATTTACCGTAACATAATGCAAAAAAAAATAGACTCTACCAACATTTTGATTACACTAAATTAAAAAATATAACGTAGTATGAAAATTTTTGAAAATAAAATTGTTGTGATTACTGGGGCAGGATCTGGTATGGGTAGAGCTTTTGCTGTGGCATTTAAAAATTTAGGTGCTAAGCTAGCACTAAATGATTATGATAACAATGGGCTACAGGAAACTATAAAAATTCTTAATTATGATAGTCAAAAAATACATGCTGAATACTTTGACGTGTCTAACAAAGAAGCTATGTATGGATTTGCCGAAAATGTAAAAAATAAATTAGGTAATGCCCACGTAATTATAAACAACGCGGGTATTGAAGGGTTTTCACACTCTGTTTTAGAAACATCAGAGGCGGAGTATGAAAAAAGAATGAATATCAATTTTTATGGTGTACTTTATGGTACTAAGGCATTTTTGGGTCAATTAATAGCTAATAATGAAGGAGCTATAGTAAATACATCTAGTATTTTTGGCTTGCTAGGTATGCCTAACAATTCAGACTATTGTGCTAGTAAATTTGCCGTAAGAGGTTTTACAGAATCTCTAATGGTAGAGATGCATGGAACAAATGTTACGGTACACTCCCTACACCCTGGTGGTATTAACACCAATATTGCAAGAAGTGAGGCTAGTAAAAAGTTTGGTGAAAAATACTTGACCACCGCTCCTGATGCCATTGTTAATCATGTCATAAAATGTATTAGAAAAAAACAACCGAAAATCGTTTTTGGTAGAGATTCTTTTAGGGTTCATTTAGCCGCTAATTTTGTTCCTAAAAAAATAATAATTGCGATTTTGAAGAGAGAATTTAAACGTGTTTATTAATTAATGTATACACAAAAATTTCATACATTTAGATTTTCCGTTATGCAAAAAAGCCATCATATCCGATGGTTTTTTTGTGTTTTATAATTCTATTTATGTGTTAAAGCGAAAAAAACTACAATAAAAACAATGATTTTAGCTCCGTCGCGTCGTTTGGCTTAATTTTACCAGCTAGTAGTAAGCTTAATTGCTTACGCTGTAGTGCTCCATTATAACGCTCTTGCTCTTGTGGTGTTTCTGGGTTTACTACAGCCACTTCTGTAGGTTTTCCGTTATCGTCGACCGCTACAAATGTGTAAATAGCCTCGTTAGCCTTTGTCTTATTTTTAGATTGACGGTCTTCTATCCACATCTATATAAACCTCCATAGAGGTATTAAAACTTCTAGAAACTTTTGCTTCAACGGTTACCACAGTGCCTAGGGGTATTGGATGGTTAAATGCTACATGATTTACAGAGGCAGTTACAGACGTGCGTAATGAGTGTCTTCTCGCCGCAATGCTGGCGGCTCTATCCATCCGAGAGAGTAGTTCTCCGCCAAATAAATTACCTAAATAATTAGTCTCACTAGGCAATACGGTGTCAGTCAATATGGTTAACGACTCTTTTGGATGTTTGGCTTGCATGTTATTAAATTAAAATGGATTAATGAACGTGTTCTGCTAAAAATTTCTCTGCATCAAAGTCTTTGCCATGCAGCCTTCCCGTCGCAGTAATTGCCTGTCTGTAGGTTTTGTCTTGTACGTCTCCAGCGGCAAAAATGCCTGGTATATTGGTTTTTGTAGTGCCTTTTTCAGTGACAATATAGCCTGTTTCATCTAGGGTTATTAGTCCTTCAAATATCTGTGTGTTGGGTGTATGGCCAATAGCTAGGAATAATCCGTCAACTATTAATTCTCTTTTTTCTTGGGTTGTGTTATTAATCGCCAAAACACCCGTAACCACATTATCCCCCAATACTGTGTCTATTTCATGGTTAAATAATATTTCTAAGTTAGCCGTTTTGCTAGCCCTATGTTGCATGGTTTTAGACGCTCTGAAAGAGTCTTTTCTTACCAATAAATAAACTTTTTCACATAGTTTTGCTAGATATGTAGCTTCCTCGATTGCGGTGTCTCCACCACCAACGACCACTACATCTTTTCCTTTATAGAAAAAAACCATCACAAGTAGCACAGGCAGATACACCGCCGCCACGTAATCTTTGCTCTGACTCTAATCCTAAATATTTAGCTGTAGCTCCTGTAGAAATAATCATAGTATGAGCCTGTATTTCTTTCCCTCCAGAGGTAGTGGCTTTGTGTATGCCTCCAATCTCTTTGGCAAATTCTACTTTGGTTATCATGTCGTAATGAACTTTGGTTCCAAAACGTTCTGCTTGGTTTTGCAAATCTGTCATCATTTCTGGTCCGGTAATACCTTGAGGGTATCCTGGAAAATTTTCAACCTCTGTTGTAGTGGTTAGTTGACCTCCAGGCTCTAGACCTGTATATAACTCTGGGTTCATGTCTGCCCTTGCAAACATAAATTATACCGTGTAACCAGCTGGTCCAGAGCCTATGATTAGGCATTGTAAAGTATTCGGCATAATTTAGTTTATTTAAAAGTCTGTTTCTTTTGAAGCATTAAAATTACGTTTTTTTTGATTAAAAAAGCATTTTAAGCAATTATTACTTGATAGTTATTGCTTCATAGATGGCGTTGTATATCTTTTCCCTGTATTTTTTTTTTGCTAATAAATTAACCCCTGTAGGCATGTTTAACCTATTAGACAGGAATATGTAAAGTAATTTTTTGTCTGGATCCATCCATACCATAGTGCCTGTAAAACCTGTATGTCCATAGCTATTTTCGGATATTGGTCCTTTGTAATCTAGTTCTGGTTTGTCAAAGCCAATGCCTCTTCTGTTATCATTTGTGATGAATTGATAGCTGGTAAATTGGTCTAATGTTTTCTTATAAAAATATTTTATACCGCCGTATTCACCACCATTTAGGTACATTTGCATTACTTTAGCTAAGTCATTTGCGTTAGAGAACACTCCGGCATGTCCGCCTATTCCTCCGCTCATAGCGGCACCTTGATCATGTACATATCCTTGTATCAATGATTTTCTAAAAACATTATCCTGTTCTGTTGGTATAATTTGGCTTAGTGGAAATCTACTCAATGGTAAATAACCAGTGGTGTAAGCTCCTAATGATTGATAAAACTTATCTTGTACCAAAGTTTGCAAGGGTATGTTGTATTTGGTTTGTAAATATTCTTTGAGCATATAGTAGCCTAAATCGCTGTATTTATATTTTTTTATAGAAGATAGCTCTGATGCGTAAATTTTTTGCATAATAGAGTCTTTGTAACTATCCACAATATATAAATCTTTTGCTACGGGCGTATTAAAACTTTCTTTTGGTAAGCTAGAGTAATATCCATCCTTGTATTGATTAGTTTTGGGGTCTATCGTTTCTTTGTAGAAGGGTATCCAAGGGTATAAGCCTGCCTGATGGGTAAGTAGATCTCTTAGTACAATGCTTCCTTTGTTTGTGGTTTTGGCTTGCGGTAGTAAATCTGCGACCGTACTGTCTAAAGTGAAATCATTTTTTTCTAATCCCTGTATAACTAAGGGTAGTGTTGCGGTAATTTTGGTTACAGATGCTATATCGTAAATGTTTTCCCAATTCACTAAGCTTTCTTTAGCTGTGTTATTGTAGCCAAAACATTTATCATAAATAATTTTTTGATCCTTAGCTACAATTATTTGCATGCCAGGTGTTGCCTCTTCCAGCATAGCACTGTCTGCTATTTGGTCTATTGTGGTTAGTTTTTTAGTGCCAATACCTACTTGCTCTGGCAATCCATAGCTCAATCTATTGATTCCGTCTAGTAACATGCCTGTTCCGCTTTTTAAACTAGCATTTATATCTACGGGTAGTGTGCCAAGAGCTGGTAGTGCTCCAAATACAATTTGGGGTACTATTGTTTGGGTATCATTATTATTTTGATACGCCACTAGTACACTTTTTAGATTAGTTATATCTAAATCTAGCAAGGCGTAAGGGCTAGCAAATAGGCTAAGTATCGTATTTTTATTTGCTATTGAAATAGCACTTATAATACTTTTAGACAATGGTGATATTTTATATGGTTTATAAGAAGATTCATTGCTTTTATGCACGCCTACAATTACATAATCATATCCCGCCAATTGATTTACTTGTTTTGTATTCGTTACCTTAATTAAATCTACTGGTGTATATTTTTTAAGATATGTGTAAAACGTTTCTGAGTCAGACTCTTCCAGTGGGACAAAAGCTATTTTTTTGTTTTGAATATCCTTAATTGGTAAAAACGCCCAATCATTTTTAACAACGGTTACAGCATTTTCATACAATTTCCTATTCAGTGCCTTACTTTCAGCATCATTCAAATCTGTCATTAAATCTGCATCCTCCAAAACGGGCTTGTAGTTACTTAATCCGACAAAATATTTAGCTATTAATATTTTTTTGACACTCTCTTCCACTCTTTCCATGGGTATTCTACCGCTCTCTATAGCTTCTGTTATTTTAGCCTTCCCCACCTCTACAGCCTGCGTAAAAAGTAATAAATCATTCCCTGCCTCAAAAGCTAGTAAATCTACGTCTCCTGGTTCAAAATCCTTAGCCACACCTTGCATATTTAACGCATCGGTTATGATTAATCCCTTATAACCCATTTTTTCTTTTAACAAATCTGTAATTACATTTTTAGATAATGAAGTTGGAATTTTTTCGTCAGCTTCCAACGCGGGTACATTAAGGTGTGCCACCATAACACCTGCTACCTCAGCCGCTATTAATTTCCTAAACGGATACAACTCTACGCTTTCTAAGCGTTGTAATGGTTGAGAGATGGTGGGTAACGTTTTGTGTGAGTCTTTATCTGCATCGCCATGTCCTGGAAAATGCTTTGCACAACCCAATACGCCGTTGTCTTGCATACCTTGTGTATAGGCAATGCCTTTTTGAGATACATTTTCCACGTCAGAGCCATATGATCTATTTCCTATGATTGGGTTTAGTGGATTCGTATTTACGTCTACTACAGGGGCAAAATTCATATGTACGCCTAACCGTTTACAATGCTGTGCTACTTTTGCACCCATTTGGTATACCAAGTTGTTATCTTTGATAGCTCCTAGTGCCATAGACCATGGAAATTTATGAGTATCCTTTAGTCTCATGCTTAAATCCCATTCAGCATCCATCCCTATTAACAAGGGTAGTTTGCTTATACCTTGGTATTTATTGGTTAGGTTAGCCTGTTTCACAGCATCATCCTGCATAAATATTAACCCACCAATATGTTCTTTTTGTATTAAATTGGTTATAAAAGTCTCATGATCAGTGTCTTTATTGGTGTAAGTCGCTACCATGAACAATTGCCCTAGTTTTTCATCTAGCGACATAGTTTTATAAACGCTATCTACCCATGCATTTTGCTCTCTAAGTTTTTTTTCTTTTAATTGTAACGCTGGCTGTTCTATGTTTTGTGGTGAATTTTGGGCACAAGAAAATGTACTGAAAAGGATTATAAAAAATATGTTCACACAAATAAAGCCTATTTTCTTTATCATCATAAAATTAAATAATTAATACAATATTTTTTTGGCAAAAAATTACCAAATGTCAAAAAAAGGAATTTTAATTGACTTAATACATATAAATGGTGCTATTTTTTTTGTAAAATAGGTTAAAATAAATTTAGCTAAGGCTATTTTATCTTTTTAGTAATTTTTTTACCAAAAGTCTAACTTATTAAAATTATTTTATAAGAAAAGTTATAATATTGAATTTTATGGGGAAAATAATAATTAATTTGGACGGGTTTATAATACGAGGTATAAATTGTAATTTTATTAGCTCAAAACCAAAAAAAAGAGGTTATTAATTTCTTAATAATCTCTTTTTAAGTTGTACCCGGGGCGGGAATCGAACCCGCACGATTGCTCGCTGGATTTTGAATCCAGTGCGTCTACCAATTCCGCCACCGGGCGTTTTTATACCCAACTGCAAATATATATATATTTTAATCAAATTAAAAACAACTTGAACGCATATTTAACTTTCGGTATTATTGAATTTACCATTAAAAACCTCCACTGTCTTCTGTTTCTTGGTTGGCTCTTCTTTTTTCTTCTTTTTTCTTTTGATTAAACCGGTAGCTAAAGGTTAGGTTAATTTGCCTTTGTCGGAACTGCATACTTATATCTCTTTGATAAGCGGTTGTAGTGGTTATTATTTGGCGTATTTTAGTGTTAAATACATCCTGAACGTTTAATGACAGTGTGCCGTTTCCTTTCATTATATCTTTTGCTAATCCTAAATCTAAGCTATAAAATGGTTTTCTGTAATTTGGACCAGAATAGGTGGCTCCTTTGTAATTAAATTGGTGTTGAAAATCTATTTTATAAGGCAATTTTATGGTGCTACTTTCTTTAAGTGTCCAAGTAAAGCCATTACCGTCAAGGTTGTTGCCTAAATAAGCCGCTTTTTGATCAAAGCCATACATATTTAGTGTTCCGAATATTTTGTACCAACTGGTTAGATTGGTATTGGTTACTATTTCTAGTCCATAACGGTCTATTCTACCTACATTCACAGGCATTGCGGTAAAAACACCTGTAGTGGGGTTTTGCGTCACGAAAACGTCCACCAAATCATTTTCTCGTTTAAAATAAAGTGTTGGGTTTATATTTGTTTTTCCTATTTTTTTTAGATATCCTATTTCAAAAGCGTCAGTAAATGATGGGTTCAGTTCTGGATTTCCTACAAAAAAATTACGGTCATCGCTATAGGTGCTAAAGGGTGTTAAAAATCTGCCCTTTGGTCTGGATAGCCGTTTGCTATAGCTGAATGAAAGTTGATTGGTTTCATTAATGCTATAATTTAAATTAGCTGTAGGGAAACTATTGATATAAACCTTGTGGCTAGTTTCATTATTTAAAACAGATCTTATTTTAACATCTGAAACCTCTGTTCTGTATCCAAATAGATAATTTAATTTACCCCACGAATTTGCGTATTGTGTATAGACGGCATGCACATCTTCATCATAAATGGTATGTGCGGTGTAGTTAGGATTGTTTACCCAGTCACCCAATGTGAAGTTATCTAATGTGAAATTAGTGTCAAATGTCTTAATTTCACTTTTATAACCAGCCTCTACACGTTCTTTTTCAGTTATAGGATTTACATAGTCTAGCTTTATCATTTTTATGCTTTGATAATTACCATTCGTGTTGCGTTGTGTTATATTGTCTGCTGGCTCTGTTGATGTTTCATCAATATTTGCCTTGGTGTAGCTACTATTGTATCCTGATTTTAAATCAAGGGTTAATTCATGCCCATTAGGATTAAAAGCATGTTTGTAGCCTATGTTTATATCAATATTAGGACTAGGCGTTATACCTTTTCCACCCCTAACGGATCTTGCAGATAAATCATTAGCGGCATCATAATCTAAATAGGTATAGGTATTGGTATAGTCTGTATTACTATTACTTAAATTTGCAGAGCCTGAAAATGTATTTTTAGTATTTAAATAATATTCAGCCCCAAAATTAGCATTTACATTAAAGTCTTTAGGCATTAATTTACCCTCTTGATGGGATCTAAGTCCTGTTGTAAAAGTTTTTAAGTCAATAGAGGTTTTTCCATTAGGCTCACTATACCTAGAGCCTATAGTTGTAAATAAATTCCATTTTTTTGTTTTATAATTTAAATTTAGAGATGACCCCAGATTTGTCAGTACACCTACAGTTGTAGATGCAGAGCCGTTTAAACCGTGCTTTACTCCTTTTTTTAGAATGATGTTTATGATGCCCGCATTGCCTTCTGCATCATATCTAGACGAGGGATTGGTGATGACCTCTATACGCTCCACGCTATTGGCGGGCATCATTTTTAAGGCATCTGCTGTGTTGGTCATGGTAGATAATTTACCGTCTATCAATACTCTTACATTATCACTGCCCCTCATACTGATGCTGCCATCTACATCTACAGACACTGAGGGTACATTTTGTAATGCGTAGATTACAGAGCCACCTCTTGTTGAGATATCATTAGATAAATCATATATTTTTTTATCTAATTCTATTTTATACAATGGTTTTTCTACAGTTACCTTTACCTGGTTCAATTGTGTCGTTTCTGAGGCTAATTTTATTATTCCTAGATTGGTTTGGGTAATAATGTTTTTACTTATTTTTTGTGTTTTATAACCCTCTTTTTCTATAATTGCACTACAATTACACGGCGGTACTTCAAGTTTAAATTCACCTCCAGCATTAGTAACCCCACCTGCAATGTTTTTTTTACTCTCAGTATTTTGAAATGTTACGGTAGTGTATCCCATTGGCTGATTGGTATACACATCTATAACCCTTCCTGATACGGGATAGGTTATAATTTCTTTATTTTGTCCAATAGCGAAAAAAGGAATTATTAAAAGTAATGGCAATATTTTTTTCATAAACTTGGTAGATTGTAATTGATTTATCGTTAAAATGATTTAAAAAAAATAAAATGCCCCAAAATTACTAAAAAGTAATTGGAGCATCTTAAAAAAGATATTAATTATTATTATTTTAAAGTCTATGTTTTTTTATGGTTGTGCATTTTCCATCATTCTAGCATCTCTTTTACCTCTTCTATCTTGCATTCTTTTTTTCATTTCTTCTTGCATTTGGGAAAATTTAGCTTGTTGCTCTGCCGTAAGAATTTCGTTAATTTGTTTCGCTCCATCATCCATTATATTTTTAAATTGATCTGTTTTTTGTTTTTTGTCAGAAATTAATGCCTTCATTTTATCTCCCTGAGCTTTTAATATGGGTGTCAATGATGCAACTTGAGCTGGGGTAAGTTTGAGTACTTTAACCAATCTTTGCGTTTGTTTCTCGACCATTTTTTCAGTAGAGAATCCTTCGCCATGAGCTTTTACACCCATTGGTGGTATGCCTTGTGGCATATCTTGAGCATAACTATTGGTAAAAAATAGCATAGAAGCAATAATTAATGTGAGTCTAAATGTTTTTTTCATAATATTTGTGTTTTATAAATTATAGTGTTTATATGACTTCCAGAATAAAAAAGGGTTTAACTGTAAAGTTAAGAAATATTTGTTGTCCCAAATTAAGGTGATCGCTAATCTCTAAGATCATTAGAATATAAAAGCTCCTTTTTCATCCGTCAACCAAAGTTTTTTCTGAAACTCTAGTGATGGAATGCTTTTTAATTGTTTTTCATAATTAGAATAATTGCTAGCATCTACAATTATATTTTTCACATGATTTAAATTTAATTCTATCCAGTTTATTTTTGGCGAATTCTGAACCCAAATATAATCTACATTTTCTAAAATACTATTTGTTAAATATTTATTGGCGATAACTAATGTTTTATGTTTAAGAATAATTAAGTTTTTTGTTTTTATATAACGAAGACTCATTACTTTATTTTCTAACGGTAAATGAACCACCGTATTTATGTTTTCCCCAGTGATATAAGGGTTTACGGTATATGACTCTAATTTGTTCCAATTTACATTAGGTGAGTGGTAAATTGTTAAATTTCGATTGTCTCTAATCCCAATGACACTATTTTTATAACAATTGTAGATGATTACTTCCTGTTGTTTATTTTTATTAATCATTCCAAAAATACGATCTATTTGAAATAACGTAATCAGCATTAAAGTGATAGTAATATATGTTTTATGCTGTTTAACATTATAAAATATGATCAAAATAATTATTACATAAAGCAGAATAACACCTATAATTGAAATGTGTATATTATTAAATATAAAAACTTTAAACGATGAGATAAATGAAACAAAAATATTCATCCAGTCAAAAAAACTATTGATGGTATTGGCTAAAAAAAGAATTGGTACGTTTATACCTGATGCTATTATTGAAACAATACAGAGTAATAATGTAATTTCAGTTAGGGGAACTAAAATAATATTCGCAACTAAAAATAAGCCTGGAAATTGGTGAAAATAATACAGTATAACAGCCGCAGTACCTATTTGTGCCGCTAGAGATACGGAGGTTAACTGAGCCAACTTATCTAAATATTTGTTTTTCGCTTTTAAATAATTATAAATAAAAGGATTTAGCCAAACAATAGAGAGTACCGCAATATAGCTTAATTGAAAGCCTACATCCCATAGGTTATTTGGATTAATTAACAATAAAATAAATGCGGATATAGACAGCGTGTACAAAGTATTTGATTTTTGTTGATGTAATCTGCCTACGTAAACCATTGTAATCATTATAGTTGCTCTAAAAACAGAGGGAGGGAAATCTAAAAATGCGACAAATAACCAAACAAATAAAAGACTAATAATTATAATTGTTTTACGACCAAGATAATTTGTGTATATTGAACTTAATAACCAAAAAAACAACTCATACACAATAACTACCTGAAATCCGGAAATTACCAAAAGATGAATAACTCCAACATTTACAAAATTTTGAATCAATTCCGGACTCATTTCACTTTTATCACCTAATAATAAAGCAAAAATATAAGATATACTTTGTTCTGTATAATTCTGATGATAAAGATTTTTCTTAATATTTTCTTTAAATAAATCTATTTTATAATTGTATGTATTTATAGCTTGTAGGGAATAAATAGTATCTGAAAAAAAGTTGTAATTCGAACAATATTTAACTCTTACATAACTAGCATAATCAAATTCATAAGGGTTTGATGGCGGTTTTATGAGTTTTTTTTCAGCGTAAACCCAAAATTGATTATCCCTATTTAATTTTATTTTTTTATTTTTTAAATACCCTATTATCTTTCCACTTGTTACAATTATTCGATTATCTAAAACCTCACCTATTACTTCTGCTAAATATTTTTGATTTTTTTCTGTCGGTTTTAAAACCTCTATAATTCTTAATTTAAATAATTGTTTGTTTAATGCATTGTAATCTCTATAGTGATTAGTTGCTTTGGTATTGTGTTGATTGTATCTGATTAATCCTATGCCAATTGAAATAAAGGAAATAATTAATGTATAAAAAATAGGTTTAAAATAATTTATAGATCTACGGTAAATGCTGTAATATAAAAAAACAAAAACTATCAATAGCCCCAATATCCAAAAGGGTGTAAAAGGACTTACCTGACTACCTTTACCTATAATAATACCCAAAGCGAGACTAATGGTTAATAAAAAAAAAGGTTGTTTTTTCATAAAAATAAATTAGGTAGAAAATTATTTTTATTCTTATATAATTATTAATTTTATACACAGCAATTTAAACCTATTTTTTTATGAAAACCAATAATATAGCACTCATCTTTTTTCTTTTATTTTTACTAGGAAATTTACAATTATTCGGACAAAAAAAGAATTTAGTAGGAAAAACTAGAAAGTCTAAAAACACTAAAGAAATGACTGATCAGGAAAAATTCAAAGATAGTAATGAGGTCGCTTTAGTGGATAATGGTTATGATTCGCATTTTAAATTAGGTAAAGCTAATTTAGATAAAAACAATAGCTATGGAGCAATTGATGAGCTATCTGCGGCTATAACATTTAAAAAAACAGATGAGGCTTATTATTATAGAGGAATAGCTAAATTTATCTTATATGATTACCAAGGAGCAATCGATGATTTTGACTACGCCATTTATCTTAACCCTAAGCACATAAAATCCTTATTTTACAGAGGGATTAGTCATTTAAAATTCACCAATATAGATGATAAAAAAGCAGGTTGCCTAGACCTAAAAACTGCTTCGGGTCTAGGTGATGCTTTATCTAAAAAAAGATTTGATATTATGTGTCAAGAATCTGTTCCCGTGGATGATTCTGCTAATACTAGTAAGTAATAATCAGTCATAATTAACTATTTTTGTGATATATTGTAATTTGTTTTCACAATCTTTTATCTCAAAAATTGAGCACACCAAAAAATAAATCAACCTATAATTATTATACAAAAGCAGGAGTCATATTGCTCTTATTTGCATTGTTTATTAGTCGTCACCGTATAGAAATGTATGGCTATTTTGCATATAAAAAATATTGGGAAAACGATGGGAAAGATTTAAAAATTTCTATCGATGAACAACGAAAGATAAATTTTGTAGTGGATGCTTTTTCTAATAATTTATTTGGTCTAGACATTAGTCAATATCAAGGGGATATAAAGTGGGATAAATTGAATAAAATAAATAATAGGTCTATTTCTTTTGTGTTTGCTCGTGCCACTATGGGATCTACCAAACAGGATATAGCTTTTTTTCATTATTGGCAGGAGCTCAAAGAAAAAAAAATTATTCGGGGAGCATATCATTTTTATGACCCTAATTTAAGCTCCACGAGTCAGACTAATAATTTCATAAGAACGGTAAACCTTGAAAGGGGTGACTTACCACCTATTTTAGATATAGAAAAAATTTCTCGTATTCAAAATAAAGATAAACTACAACAAGGTATAAAAAATTGGTTGACTTTAATAGAAAAGCATTACCACGTAAAACCAATTATTTATTCTTATGATAAATTTTTTGAACACGAATTAGAAGGCTTAGATACTTCTAATTATGTTGTTTGGGTCGCTAATTATAATTTCATGGCACACCCTAACAAGCCTGATTGGACGTTCTGGCAATTCACTGACCAAGGAATTGTTGATGGAGTCAAAGAAAATCATGTAGATTTAAATCTTTTTAACGGAAATGATTTAGGCGATTTGCTAATTAGATAGCGGCTTAAATATCTTCAAAATTAAGATTAGTGAAAGACTTAGATTCATCTTTTTTTGATATTTCATTTTTAATTTCGCTTTCGTCTAAAAAATGTTTTTGATTCCTTTCAGAGATAACTTCTTCTCCTTTCTGATTTAGAATATAGCTTGTAGTTTCGTTTAATGTGTCTACAAATTGAGTAAAATCTTCCTTATATAGGTAAATTTTGTGTTTTTATAGAAAAAAGACCCGTCCTCATTTGTGTGTTTTTTACTTTCCGTTATGGTTAAATAATAGTCCGATGACTTAGTTTCTCTTACATCAAAAAAATAAGTGCGTTTTCCTGCTCTTACTATTTTAGAGAAAATCTCATTTTGTTCATCATTTTTATAGTTATCATTCGCCATCTATTCACATTTTTTAGTCCTTATCTTATAAACAAAACTATTAAAAAAAAATCAATAATTATATATTATCTCGCTTAATTGTTTAAAATAAAATGTTTGATAAAAGCCATCTTGCTCTACAAGAGTTTCGTGTGTTCCTGATTGTATTATTTCCCCTTCATTTAAAACCAATATGTAGTCGGCATTTTTAGCAGATGATACCCTATGCGTAATGATGATGGCTGTTTTTTGCTGAACTTCTAACAATAAATTATTTAATATTTTCTCTTCTGTTTCGGTATCTAAGGCAGATAAACTATCATCAAAAATTAATATTTGTGGTTTTTTATCATTGCTCTGGCAATAGACAGCCGTTGTTTTTGTCCACCAGAAAGGGTAATGCCTCTTTCACCAACCATTGTATCATATTTTTTGGAGAAATCATTAATGTTTTGGTTAAAAACAGCCTTTTCTGCATACAATTGAGCCTCTTCTAAATTAGATTCATCTACGCCAAAAATGAGATTCTCATAGATGGTATCTGAAAACAAATAAGTGTTTTGTGGCACAAATCCTATAGCCCGTCTTAGATTGTCTAGCTTTAATTCTTTAATTGGTATGCCGTCTATTTGTATTTCGCCACTAGATACGTCAAATAACCTTGGTATTAATTCTGCTAAGGTTGTCTTTCCTGAACCTGTTTTGCCTAAAACGGCTAATGTTTTACCCTTCTCTAACGTAAATGATATGTTTTTTAAGACCTCTATACCCGTATTTTCATAAGTAAATGATACGTTTATAAATTCTATTTTACCATTTATTTTAGCCTCATTATTCACTTCATTTACTATTTCCAATGGTGCGTCTAAAAATTCATTAATTCTTTTTTGAGACGCTTCTGCTTTTTGTATAATTGACGAAACCCAGCCCACGGAGGTAAAGTACCAAACTAAAATATTAATGTACAGAAAAAATTTAGCAATTGTACCAATAGACAAAATTTTACCTTCATGATACTGAACACCACCAATGTACAATATAAATATATAGCTAAACCCTATAATTAATAACATCATGGGAAAGAAAAAAGCCTCTGTCTTTGCCTGAATAAGGGCTTTTTCTTTATAAAAATCTACATTTTTTTTATATAAATTTTTTGTGTGATTTTCATTAGAGTAAGATTTAACAACCCTTATTCCAGAAAATGAGTCTTGTACGGATGATGCCAAATTAGACTGTGCCTGCTGTAACTCTTTACTTTGTTTATTTATTTTACTACTTATTTTATAAATTAATATGGACAAAAATGGCATAGGTAATAAAGCGTAAAATGTAAGGGTTACATCTCTTTTCAACATCTCTATTAATACAATTAATAATAACGTGAATAAATTGGCACTATACATTAATCCTGGACCTAGATACATTCGTACATTTGCTACATCTTCACTAATTCTGTTAATTAGATCCCCTGTTTTTTGTTTTTTATAAAAAGATTGTGGTAGTTTTTGGTAATGTTGGTACACATCGTTTTTTAAATCAAATTCAATGTGTCTGGACGTTACTATAATCGTTTGACGCATAGCATATTTTAATAACCCAGCTAAAATTGGGGCTATAACAACAATGCCGCCATAAATTAATAATTTATGTTTAAATATATCAATGTTGGTGTTTTTGTCTTTTTGATAACGAAATAATACCTCTTTAATGACATCTATAGCATTACCAAAATATTCAATGGGCCAAACAGTTAAAAAATTAGATAAAGCTACAAATAAAAAACCCAACAACAAGCGATATTTGTATTGGTATAAATAAGGGTTTATCCGTATTAATTCTTTCACAAAACAAAATTAATGTTTTTTTGTTATAAAATTATTGTTCTTAATTTTCAATTAAATAACTGAAAATATTTATTTTTTTAATTTGAAAACAATTGAACATCATCAATAGCCCAAAGCTCTGTAGAGGCGTTGTTTAATAATGTTATTTTGAATCGTAGTTGAGCTGAATTAGGTATATTAGTTAGTACAACATTTGAATAAGCATTTGAACCAGTAGCATTGCCTCCAGCTGTTGGGTTAAAAGTAGAGGGGCTATTTACGCCACTATATGTTTTTTGTCTTATACCAGTACCATTAAAATTATGGGTGTAATTATTAAATCCAGTAACAATCATTTCGTTAGAATAACTTACTCCACCATCAGTGCTTATCATAACAGAAACGGTATCTGTTTGGTCTAGACCATTATTAGTAGCGTTTATAGAGAAAGCTACCAGTCTAAATGATAAAGTAATATTGTTCGTAAATCCTGCTGTATTAATTGTTGATGACTCTAGGGCGGTTGTGCCATTCAATATACCAAATGACTGTGAACCCTCGTAATATTTATTGGTATTAGCTGGTGCATCACTGATTGTTGTAGCTCCAGATTGTATAGCCCCAGTGCCTGTAGTGGTATAGCTTATTGTTGGTGTTGCGGGTGTTGTTTCAAAGTTTATTCGACCAATAGTTCCTGTTACTAAACTAGATATTATACCATAATAATTAGAGCAAACTTCCGTGCCATTAGTTACGCCTGTTGTTGCAATGGGGGTAACGCAGTATCTAAGATATTTATTTCCGCCGTTTGTCGCCAATAAATAATTAGCATTGGTAGCTCCTGCTATATTTACATTATTTGTTCCGGAAGAATTGTCTGCTCTTTGCCATTTTTTTGTAGATGATGCTTCTAAATCATTATCTGCATCACTATAAGAGTATGTACCATTCAAAGTTTGTCCTACATTTTTCGTTCCAGAAACGGCAACACTATTGGCGGTTGGTGCTACGTTAGCATTAACAACGGCTCCATTCCAAACGCCACACTGAAGGTTGCCTGGTGTAGCACCAGTTGTTGCTGTAGCATTTACACAGAATTGTATATATTTGTTAGCTTCCGCGGCAGTTAATAAATAGGTGCTTGCTGTACCTATTGTTGTTACATTAGCTGTTCCTGAAACATTATCAGATTTTTTCCAAGTATAAATGGGGCTAGCTTGCGTGTCATTTTCAGCATCAGAATAGCCATTTTGAGCAACTGTTAGCGTTTGTCCTACCTGATAAAAACCATTAGAACCTATGGTTGAAAAACTAGGGACTTGATTAGGTAATGAGGTAATAATATCTCGCCAAGCTGACGGTGTGCCTACTGCTATTTGTGTAACGTTAGTTGTAGTATTGTAGACCATCATGCCACTAACTGGTGATATACCATTTATAACAGCTTGGGATAACCGTGATAATAATATTACTTTTGAATCGGTTCTAAATTCAATTATAGCATTACTCTGTATAGGCGTTGATATAAAATCAGAATTATCACTAATACCGACTTGTGCATTTAAACTTATAGAACAAAGTATAATCAATAGTTTGGTATATTTCATATCGATATATTTTATTATTGTTTTTTTATCAAATTTATTTAGCCTTTAAACACTCCCATTGCTTTAAATTTATCTTGACGCATTTGGCTTAATTCTTCACCATTAAATTTTCTTAACTCACTTATCGATTTTATAATTTCTGACTTAACCGTCGCTATTGCTTCAGCTTCATTATAATGTGCTCCGCCTAACGGTTCTTTTATTATACCATCAATTAATCCCTGCTTCAGCATATTATGAGAGGTTAATTGTAATGCTTCAGATGCCTGCTCTTTATATTCCCAACTTCTCCATAAAATGGAAGAACAACTTTCTGGTGAGATTACAGAGTACCAAGTGTTTTCTTGCATGAATACTTTATTGCCAATACCTATACCAAATGCACCTCCACTAGCTCCCTCCCCTATAACAATACATATTACAGGTACTTTTAGCAATAACATTTCGCAAATATTCTTAGCAATAGCTTCGCCCTGTCCTCTTTCTTCTGCTTCCAGTACCAGGAAAAAGCACCTGGTGTATCTAAAAAACAAACTATAGGTATATTAAATTTTTTCTGCCAACTTCATCAAACGCAGTGCTTTTCTATACCCTTCTGGGTTAGGCATTCCAAAGCGTCTATACTGACGTTCTTTGGTGTTTTTTCCCCTTTGTTGCCCTATCAGCATGTATGATTTACCGTCTATTTTACCAATTCCACCTACCATTGCTTTGTCATCACCAAAGTTCCTATCTCCATGTAATTCTTCAAAAGAGCCGTCAGTAATGCCGTTTATATAATCTAAAGTATAGGGTCTATTAGGATGTCTTGATAATTTTACTTTTTGCCAAGCGGTTAAACTACCATAAATATTTTTCTTTTCCTCTTCTATTTTTTTCGATATTTTATTACATGTAGAGTTTGTGTCCACTCCACTATCTGCGCCTAGTGCAACACATTTTTCATATTGATCTTGTAATTCTTTTATTGGCAATTCGAAGTCTAGGTATTCCATTATTTTGTGTTGAATTTTTTACAGAAAAAAATATGTTGAGTAACAAATGTAATAATTATTAACTTATAATTATTGCTTTTTTAGATTATTTTGGTTTTTTTCAAGCATTATATATCTAAGAATAATTTTAAAAACCGTGCGCCTGCTTCTGCACTTTTTTCTGGATGAAACTGGCAGGCATAGAAGTTCTTTTTTTGCAATACAGCACTAAATTCGCCAAAATAATTGCAAAAACCTACGGTGTCATAACCGTAAGGGGCATAGTAGCTGTGTACAAAATAAAAATACTCGTCATTTAATTCATGAAAAATACTATCATCTTCAAAATTGACTTTATTCCAACCCACGTGCGGTACTTTGGGCGGGGTTTTGAATAATTTTACATCTTCGCCAAATGTACCAATTGCCTTTGTATTACTCTCTTCTGAGGACTCGCACAGCAACTGCATACCTAAACAAATCCCTAAAATTGGTTGTTTTAAATTTTTTATAACACCAACAAGATTCAACCGAATAAGATTGTCCATGGCGTGTTTTGCTTCACCTACGCCTGGGAAAATTATTTTATCCGCTGTTTGTATTATTTTGGGGTCGTTAGAAAGTGTTGGTGTAATGCCCAATCTGCCCACTGCATTGGACACTGAGGCTACATTACCAGCTCCATAATCTATAATTACTACGTTCATATTTTTTTTTATAAAACACCTTTGGTAGAAGGCAGTTGCAAATTATTTTCATCTATTTTTACTGCCATTTTTTACCTTGTAGCAAACGCTTTGAAAATAGATTCTATTTTGTGATGTTCATTTTGTCCCTCCACTTTTATGTTAAGATTGGATTTTGAGGCATCTGTAAAAGATTTGAAGAAATGGTGAAACATTTCAGTAGGCACATCGCCAATCATTTCTCGGTTAAATTCTGCTTCCCATACCAACCAAGATCTTCCACCGAAATCTATGGCTACTTGTACAAAACAATCGTCCATAGGTAGTGTAAATCCGTAACGCATCATGCCTCGTTTATCTGTCAAGGCTTTTAGATAGGCTTCTCCTAGGGCAATTGCGATTGTCTTCTATAGTGTGGTGTTCATCTACTTCCAAGTCGCCATTTACTTTAATGATTAAGTCTGCACCAGAATGTTTTACCAGTTGGTCTAACATGTGGTCCAAGAAAACCAAACCTGTTTTGATGTCTGATTTCCCTGTGCCTTCTATAGATAAATCAATGAAAATATCTGTTTCATTGGTTTTTCTTTGGATGATGGCTTTGCGGTTTAGTTTACGTAGATAGCTGTAAATTTGGTTCCAATCTTCGGTAATTAAATCTATGCTTTCGGTGTCTTTGGTCAAATCATTCTTAAATAAAATGGCTTTTGCACCAAGTTTTTTTGCCATTAGTACGTCTGTCATTCTGTCACCAATGACAAAAGAATTAGTCAAATCATATTCTCCCGAAAAATAGGAAGTAAGCATTCCTGTGCTAGGTTTTCGAGTTGGTAGATTCTCATCTTCAAAAGATTTATCTATGTGAATATTACTGAAAACAATGCCTTCATTCGCAAAAAAGGCGAGCATTTTTTTTTGTGCTGGCTAAAAAGTGTCTTCAGGAAATGATGCAGTACCTAAGCCATCTTGGTTGGTAACCATGACCAATTGATAATCTAAATGACGCACAATATTTGTTAACCCTTGAAAAACGTTGGGTATAAATTCTAATTTTTTCTAAACTATCAATTTGAAAATCAGAAATAGGTTCTTTGATTAATGTACCATCACGGTCTATAAAAAGTATCTTTTTCATTTTAGTTCAATTGTGCTAATAAATACTTCATATTTACTGCCCTGTCTATGATTTTGGCTGAATCTGCAATGGCAACTCTTTCCTGCAACATGGTGTCTCTGTAGCGTATGGTTACGGTATTTTCGATTAAGGAATCATGGTCTATGGTTATACAAAAGGGTGTACCCAAAGCATCTTGTCTGCGGTATCGTTTTCCTATTGCGTCTTTTTCTTCATAAAATACATTGAATTCTAATTTTAAATCATTGTATATTTTTTGTGCAAATTCTGCTAAACCATCTTTTTTTCATCAGTGGAAGAATGGCTACTTTGTATGGTGCAATTGCAGGTGGTAATTTTAACACAACACAGGTTGAGCCATCTTCTAATTCTTGGTCAATCAAAGTATTAGAAAGTACTACTAGAAACAATCTATCTGAACCAACTGATGTTTCTACCACATAAGGCACATAATTTTGATTGATTTCTAGGTCAAAATACTGTAACTTTTTACCCGAAAATTGTTCATGTGCTTTTTCAAATCAAAATCAGTTCTTGAATGAATTCCTTCAATTCTTTAAAATCAAACGGAAATTTAAACTCAATATCTGCGGCGGCATTGGCGTAATGTGCCAGCTTATCATGGTCCTTAAGCGGTAATTTTGATTACCCAAACCAAGTGCTTGGTGCCATTTAGACGTGTTCCTTTCCAATGCTCATACCAATTCATTTCATCTCAGGGCGCACAAAATATTGCATTTCCATTCAAATTCAAATTCACGCATTAAACTGTCTAGCAACAATCTCCATTTCTAAATGCTTTACCTATTTGTGCAATTCAAATGGAACTTTTTCATTCTACCTGATTTTGTACATTTAAGTAATTCACAAAAATACCTTGTGCTGTTTCTGGACGCAAATATAAGTCGTACGCACCCTCTGCGGTTACTCTAGCTTTGTGCCAAACATTAGGTTGAATTGACGTACATCTGTCAATTTTTAGAGCCTGTATCTGGATCGGCAATTTCTGGTTCTTCTATCAAATTTTTTACATCCGCCAAATCATTTGCTCCCAAAGATTTTGCTAAACGTGCTAGAATAATTTCTCTTTTAGTCCTATATTCTATTATTTTGGGGTTGTTGGCTATAAATTGTTGCAAATCAAATGATTCTCAAATTTTTTCTTGGCTTTTTCTATTTCTTTTTCTTCTTTGTCCTCAATTTTAAGCAATAATCTTCTACTAAAAACATCTGCTCGGAAGCGTTTTTTACTGTCTTTGTTGTCTATTAAAAAGGGTCATTAAAAGGCATCTACATGCCCAGAAGCCTTCCAAATGGTTGGGTGCATAAAGATAGCCGAATCTATACCACAATATTTTCATTAAAGCTGAACCATGACTTTCCACCAATATTGTTTCAGGTTATTTTTGAGTTCTACTCCATTTTGACCATAATCATAAATAGCTGATAATCCATCATATATCTCCTTGACGGGAATATAAAGCCATATTCTTTATGTGAAGTACTTTTTGAAAAATCCTCTGATTGTACCATTTTTATATTTTTAGAACCTATTAGACTGCAATTTTACGAAAATTATTGGTTGCTTGATTGGTAAAAACTATTTTTATTTTTAATTTGTTTTTGTTTTAATTATAGATTTAATTCGTTGGTTTTAAATCAAATTATTTAACATTAATACCTTAAAATTGCAATCTAATAGGTTCTAAAAAAATAATTTTTGCCCATTGGTTTAATATTTTATTTAGCCGTTTAAAAAAATAATTGTTAGACTAGTTAAAAAGTTTTTATTTAGCGGTTTTTAAATTTATAATGAAGAAAATAATTTTATTTTGTATAATGTTTTTAACCTTAGTTTAATGTCTGCACAAAAAAATGGATATTATCAACGACATATTTCGTATAAAATGAGTGTGGATGTTGATGTAGAAAATTATCAATACAAAGGCGAACAAACCATTATTTATAGTAACAATTCGCCAGATGTACTGACAAAATTTTACATTCATTTGTATTGGAATGCTTTTCAACCCAATAGTCAGATGGATTATAGAACCCAAGTTTTAGGTCAAGAGTCGGATAGGCGACTAATAACCAACATTGGTACAGTTGATAAGCCAAATATTGTGAGTCGTTTTACATTATTAAAGACAAGTGAAATAGGTTATCAGAAGATTTTGAGCTTAAAACAAAATGGCAAAGCATTAAAATTTAAGCTAGAGGGTACTATTTTGGAGGTGGAATTGGCAAAACCTATTGCACCAAATTCTAAGACCACATTTGATATGATTTGGGAGGCACAAGTGCCACAACAAATACGACGTAGCGGTAGGAATAATAAAGAAAGTGTTGCTTTGAGTATGACTCAGTGGTACCCGAAGGTGTGTGAATACGACTATGAAGGCTGGCATGCGGATGAATATATAGGTAGGGAGTTTCATGGTGTTTTTGGTGATTATGATGTTCGTGTAAATATTGCTAAAAACTATACAATAGGTGGTAGTGGTGCATTAATAAATTCTGAAGAGATAGGCTATGGCTATGCCAATAATGCTGTACAAAAACCTATTGACAACAAACTAAACTGGCACTTTATTGCAAAAAATATTCATGATTTTGCTTGGGCTGCAGATCCTGATTTTGTGGTAGAAAAAGATGTAATACCCAATGCTCATAACATATATTATGTCTATAAAAAAAGTGAGAAAACCAAATTTTGGGCAGACATAAAGCCTTATGTTAATCAATATTACCATGAAATGGAGATTATGTTTGGCAAGTATCCATACCCGCAATACAGCATTGTGCAGGGTGGTGATGGTGGCATGGAGTATGGGCAATGTACTCTAATATTAGGCGAAGCAAGTAGTTTAGAGGGGTTGGCTGGATTGATTTTTCACGAGGCAGCACATTCATGGTTTCAGCATATTTTGGGTACAAATGAAACTACTCGTGGGTGGATGGATGAAGGTTTTGCCTCTTACGCTGAAGATCTAATGATGGCGAAAATATTTCCAGAAACACAAAATAATATACCACATCCTTTTTACAATACTGTGAATGCGTACATTAGTAATGCTAATTCTGGAAAAGAGGAGCCATTGGTTTTGTTTTCAGATTTTTACGCTACCGCAAAAAGCTACAATACGGTGTATACAAAAGGAGAAACTTTTTTGGTACAACTGGGATACATCATTGGCGAGGATAATTTAAAGAAAGTATTTCACCAATATTTTAATGATTGGAAGTTTCAGCATCCTACAGAAACAGATTTTATGCACATAGCACAAAAAATATCAGGTATGGATTTAAAATGGTATTTTAATCTAATGGTCAATACCACGCATACTATAAATTATAAAATAGAGTCTGTAGCGACTGTAGGCAATAGTCAAACTCAAATAACGCTATATAGAAAAGGTAAATTCCCTATGCCTATAGATTTGTTGGTAAAAGATAATCTAGGTAATGCTATATTGTACTACATTCCGTTACAAATGATGCGTAACGAAAAACCAAAGGAAAACAATATGAAAAGAATAATACTGCCTGATTGGGGCTGGACAAAGGAAAGATATCAATTGACCATAGACAAGCCTTTGGTAGAAATAAAACAATTAATCATAGACCATACACAACGCTTAGCAGACGTAGATTATGATAGCAATGTGTATTCAAATTAAATTTATAATAATAAAATATGCTACTAACCATAAATGTAGGTAATTCTAATGTGAGATTTGGTGTTTTTGAACAAGACAATTGCACTGTATCGTGGGTGATAAACTCTAAACCACATAGGTCTAGAGATGAATATTTTACCATATTCAAGAGTATGTATACACAATTTGGTATAGATCTGAAACAAATAAACGGTATTGTGATAGGTTCTGTTGTGCCTCATCTGACGAATGACATAAGAGCCGCCCTAAAAAAATTACATGAAATAGACCCAATTGTTGTGGATAGATACTCCCTCTCTAATATAAAGCACAACTCTCACCAAATGGGTACAGATTTGTATGCCAATGCTGTAGCCGCAGAGTGCATCTATACTGGTAAGAAAATAGTCATAGATTTTGGTACAGCCCTTACCGTAACGGGTATTGATGAAAGCAGTAATCTGATGGGCATTGTTATAGCACCAGGTGTAATGACTTCTTTAAATGCTTTAATTGGTGATACAGCACAACTACCAGAAATAACTCTAACCACACCAAAACAAGTACTGGGTACACATACAGAAGCATGTATGCAGAGTGGTATCATATACGGTTATTTAGGTATGGTAGAGGGTTTTATAGATAGAATAAACAAAGAGGTAAATGATAGTTGCTACGTCATAGCCACAGGAGGACTAAGTCATGTTTATGGTCCATTGTCTAACAAAATAAATACTACGGATAAACTACACACCCTAAGAGGATTAAAAATGCTATACGATAACAGTAATTAAAAATGATTTAATTACTGTCTATTTTTTTTAACAATTCATTTTATTTTATCCTTATTTATATAGTGCTTTTGTATTTGATATTTATTAGCTTTGTTTCAAACATAAAGTTAGAAATATGAGTATAGATCTAGAAAATTCGCAAAACATAGATAAAGAGTTAATTACGGCAGACTGTATCTCTAATAATATTGAGGAAATAAATACAGACACCTTAGTTTTAGCGACAGTTAATGAACAGTTGATGAAGCCTATAGAGGTTAAAAATGTAATTAAGTCAATTGATTATGACTCCCTGTCTACTACTGCTTTAATAGACAATTTAAAAGTATTAATAAACACACATAAACCCAGCGAGATTAAACGTGAGGTTAATAACATAAAAAGTGTTTTTTTTAATAAAACAACCCAATTAGAAGAAATTGAAAAATCATCATTCATAGCCTCTGGTGGTAATATTATTGATTTTAGATTTGAAAATAAAGAAAAAGCTGAATTTAAAACTTTATATAATAATTTTAAAAATCAATTAGATCAAATACACGAAAATCAATCAAAAAACGAAGCACATCATTTGACTGATCGTTTGGCTATTACAGAAAAATTAAAAGCCCTATACCAAAATCCACCCCAAAATAACCACCAACTTTTTGCGGCGTTTAAAGAAATAAAAAATCAATGGCATGAAGCTGGCAAAGTGCCTCAAGCAAGTGCTGACGTTGTTTATAAAACTTATCACCATCATTTAAATAATTTTTATGAATACCTAGATCTGAATAAGGAATTTAGAGAAATGGAATTAAGTCATAATTTAGAAATAAGAAAATCTATTCTTAAAAGAGCTGATGAGCTAGTCAATGAAACGAATGCACAAAAGGCATTAAATGAATTGCAGTATCTTCATAAAATGTGGAAAGAACAAGCAACTCCCGTAGTCGGCGAGCATAAGGACAGCACTTGGGAATTATTTAAAACAGTGACGGATAAAATAAATTTAAAGAAAGAGGCATTAGTTGAATTACAAAAAAATCAACAGGAAGAGAATAGTGTGAAAAAAGCTGAAATTATTAATAAAATAACTGCATTAGCTAGCGAAGAAGTAAAGTCTCACAATGTTTGGCAACAAAAAATTAAACAATTTGATGAGTTTCATAAGCAATTTTTAGCCATTGGTAGAACTTCTAAAGAAAAAAATAACCCGATTTGGGCTAATTTTAAAGAAGCTGTTCGTAAATTTAATCACAAAAAAAATGAATTTTATAAAGGGCATAAAAGTGAACAACAAAATAATCTTGATCAAAAAATAGCCTTAATAAAAATAGCCAAAGAAAACCAAGATAGTACTGATTTCATTGCCTCTACCCAAATAATAAAGAAAATACAGGCTGATTGGAAAAAAATAGGTCATGTGCCTAGAAAATTGTCAGACACACTTTGGCATGAGTTTAATGGTGCTTGTAATTTATTTTTTGAAAAAATAAAAAATAAAAATGTTGCTGTTAATGAAGCATTAGAATTGAATTATGCTAAAAAAGTTGCTTTCTTAGCAGAATTTACAGCATTAAAATTACCAACAGAGCATAAGGAAGCCTTAAATTTATTGAATGAACAAACGGTAAAATGGAATTTGTGTGGAAAAATACCAACTGATAAGGCTAGTATTTCTAAGGATTTTAATGCCAAAATGAATGCGCATTTGAGTAGCTTAAACATAGACAAAAGAGAGGTTGATGATTATAAATTACAAAATTTTATTACCCAGATAGAGCAGAATAAAGACGAACGTTTATGGAAAGATGAATTGATAAAAGTGCGAAAAAAAATAGATGAAACAGGTAAAGAATTGGCACAATTAGAGAATAATTTATTGTTTTTCTCTAATGCTAAAACAGACAATCCAATATTTAAGGATGTACTAAACAGTATATCTCTTAAAAAGGATATATTGCTTGACGCAAAGGTTAAATACAAAAAATTATCCGCTATTAGTTTTAAAGAAAATGAGGCTTAGTATAATTTCTATTTGTGTTAAATAGTTTTGAATAATTCTAATTCATTAGACCCGCAAATGATGCAACGTTGCATTAATTTGGCAAGTTTAGGCTTAGGTAAAACATATCCAAACCCCATGGTAGGCTGTGTAATTGCATACGACGGGCTAATAATTAGTGAAGGGTGGCACCACAAGGCAGGCAAACCACACGCTGAGGTAATGGCTATAAATACTGTAAAAGACAAAGAATTACTGCAAAAATCTACATTATTCGTGTCCTTAGAGCCATGCGCTCATTTTGGAAAGACGCCACCATGTGCAGATTTAATTATTAAACATAAAATACCTAAAGTAGTTATAGGTATGCTAGATTCATTTTCAGAGGTAAATGGCTTGGGTATTGCAAAATTAAAAGACAATGGCGTAACAGTAATTGTAAACGTGCTTCAAAAAGAGTGTTTAATACTGAATAAAAGATTTTTTACTTATCATAACAAAAAAAGACCCTTTATAACCCTAAAATGGGCACAGACCTCAGATGGTTTTGTGGATAAAATAAAAGGTATGATTCCTGAAAATAATTGGATTACGAATGATTATTCTAAGCAATTGGCACACAAATGGCGTACAGAAGAACAAGCAATATTGGTTGGCAAGAATACCGCCATAAATGATAATCCTCAGCTAAACGCTCGTTTATGGATTGGTAATAACCCTTTGAGAATAGTCATTGACAGATATTTAGATTTACCAGAAACATTACATTTGTTTGATGGATCTCAAAAAACATTAGTTTTAACTGAAAAAGAAAAACAAGCGACAACTAACCTAGAATATGTAACGTTAAATTTTAATGAAAATATTCTAAATCAATTAATGTTAGTGCTTTATGATAAGGGAATTCAATCCTTAATTGTAGAAGGTGGTGCTAATACTTTACAACAATTTATTGATCAAAATCTGTGGGACGAAGCCAAAATTTTCACCTCACCCATTAGATGGGGAAATGGTTTGGATGCCCCAAAAATTAACGGACATATAATTTCTACACAACAAATTTTAGACGATAATCTTACCGTTTTTCAAAACCAGAATGAATTGTTTTAACTAATAGTTTTGAAGTTAAAATATATTTTTTTATTTTTCAAATTACTCGCTAAGCCCTATATTTTTTAACGCATATATTCGTTCTTCTAAAAGTTTTATTTGATTATTTTTACTAATAATCAATTCATTATACATGTTTTGATCAAAACTATAATGCGTATTTGTATTAACGCCAGAAACGGTGTATGGGTTTTGACAATTGTTAAAAATATTTTTATAATCAAATCCGAAAAGTTCCTCAGGTTTTACATCTAAAATAGTCGCTATCTGAAAAAACCGATTGAATGTAAGTGCCGTTTCTCCAGTTTCTATTTTTGTATAAGCCCTTAATGCAAGCCCAAGACCATCTGCCATATAGTCTTGTTTAAAATTCTTTAACTCCCTTATTTTCTTAATGTTTTGTAAAATTGTTTCTTGATTCATATTGTTTTATTTACCTCAAAAGTACAAATAAATGTACAATAACTACAATTTTAAGCACTAAATAATCAACGTTTTGTTTTTCAGTCTAATAGATTTGCTTATCTAAAATTAAGTGAAAAAATAAACTGAAAATAGTATGCTAATCAATGAAAAAATAAACGAATTAAGATTGTTAAAACCATTTTATTCATTGTCGGATAATGAACGAGATAATTTATATCAAACATTAAGTCTAATAAAATCAAATCCTTATAAAGAACTAAATTTATTTAAAAATGAAATAAAAAGATTAATTACAGAAAAAAATATACCTCAGTTTTTTATTGATTTATGTAATGTTCGGGTTAATCAAAATCATCTTCATCAACCATTTTTTTATCTTAGAAATATTCCTATAGATAAAGTATTGCCTATATTTGATGAAGAAAATCCTGTGGAGTCAAAATATGAGTTAAAGAAAACATTTATAGTAGAAGCTTTTCTAGAATTATTTGCGCAAATGGTAAATACACCGTCTATTGGTTATAAAAATGTAAATAATGGCGACATTTACCAAGATATTTTCCCTAAAAAATCTATGTGGGATACACAATCTCAAAAAGCGTTGAAAAATATTGGATTTCATAAAGATTTAGCCAATCACTTTGTAAGACCTGATTATGTAAATATGTTGGCGTTAAGAAATTCTGAAGAAAACTTGGTGGTTACAACTTTTGTCGTAAATTATGATTTATTAAATAGTTTAGATGATAAAATCTTGAGAATTCTAAAAGAAAAAATATTTTATACGCCTTATGATGTACTGACATTGTATGGGGATGAGAAAAATGAGTTGGGAGAAACATCAATGCACTCAATTATTGAAGGCAGAACAATCTCTGACAGCAAGAAAGGAAGTGATGCGATCAAAGTGTTAAATCAAAAATTGCATGAAATGAAATTTAGTCATCATTTTCTACCAAATGACTTTATTTCTGTAGAAAATAACAAATCTATACATGGGAAAGAGGTTATTCTACTAAATAACTTAGATCAATTAAAAACAAGATGGCTTATGAAAACAGTAAATGTGTGCGATTTAGCCGAACATGAAAAATATTATCTAAAAAATAATTACGGAATCGTAAATGGTTAATATTTTTAAAACTATCTATCGCCACAACAAATCAACACCAATCTAAAAAAATGATAATCATCCCACTAACCCTTTCTCAGCGAGAAATATATATTGACGCAGTACTTAATACAACCAACTACGCCATTGGAGGCTTATGTTATTACGCTAATATTGATTTAGATAGGTTAGAAAAGGCTTATGTAAAAATGCTGGAAAGTTCTGAATTTTTAAGAGCTAAAATAATTAATGAAAAGGAGCAAATTATATTACCAGCAGCAGATGTCATTAACTTTGAGGTAATTGATAAATGTCATTATACAAAAAAAGAAATAAAAAAATACATAAAAAACCAGTTTTCGGAAGTTATAAAACTTGGGGGGGAAAGTAAGTTGCATAAATTGACTGTTATAAAAACCGCTGAAACCGTTATTTTATTTTGGAAAATTCATCACATTATTTCAGATGGTTGGGACTTATCTGCAACGTTTAGCCTTCTAAATCAATTGTATAATGATGAAAATATTGCTGTACAAAATGATGGTTTAATTCAAAATATTATAAAAGAAGAAAATGTTTATTTAGCGTCTTCTCATTTTAGTAGCAATAAAATATTTTGGAATAATTGTATTGATAAAAACACGAATTACAAGGTATTTAACACCCATTCTAGTAATCCTAAACGAAAAATAAAAAAGCAAAATTTACCTAAAAACGTTAAAGAAAAAATTACTGAAACGGCTAAGAAATTAGATATATCAGAATTTCAGCTGATGCTGGTTGGCATTGGTTTTGTTTTAGCTAAATTTTATGATAGGAAAAAGATAATCATTGGTTTACCTGTATTAAATAGAAATAAAAAAAATAAAAATGCCATAGGACAGTTTGTCAATAGTGTACCATTTATACTAGATTTTTCTACCGATGATTTGTTGTTTAAAGATTTATTGATACAAACCAAAACAGATCTGCTGAGTTGCTACCGCAACGCCAAATATCCGTTAAGCCGTATTTTTGATGATTTAAAATTGACCGAACCTTTGTTTGATTGTCAGTTTTCATACCTGAATAATGATTACAAGCAATGTATAAATGATGATTATCTAAAGACCAAAATGCTGTATAATCAATCTGAAAAACCACATTTGTCTATTTATTTCCAGGACTTTAAACATGATTTTTTTAGTTTAATTTTCTCGTATAATCCTGAGGTAATTAATGGTTATACGCTTAAAAATCTAATCAAATCTGTTCATTATTTTTTTGAAAACATAACAACAGTTGTAGATAAAAAAATAGGTGAGATTGATTATTTTAATGAAAATAAAACATTGAAAAAATATGGTAAAATTAATAAAACTTTATTAGCTGTTGATTCTACAAAAAGTGTTGTTACGTTAATTGAAGAGTCTTGTGATAAAAATAAAACCAAACAAGCGATTGTTTTTGGCAATGAAATAATTACTTACCAGCAATTGCAATTAATCTCTAACAATATTGCGGCTTTGTTGGCTGGTAAAAAAAGGCAAAATATAGGCATACTGTATAATAGAGATGAGTTTTTGATTCCTATTTTATTAGGAATATTAAAAGCTGGGTGTGTTTATATAGCTATAGATGAGCGTTATCCTGTCAATAGAATAAAATATATTTGTGGAGACGCAAAGATTAATTTGGTCATAACTACGACTGATTTAATGACTAAATTAGGAGATATTAATGGTATTGAAATTATTAATTGTAATGATTTGGTGCTTAAAAACCCTATAGAAATAAATCTTCCAGAAATCAATCTATCAGACACAGCGTACATCATCTACACATCAGGATCTACTGGCATGCCAAAGGGTGTAGAGATAACGCATGACAATATGCTGAATATGCTGGTTGCATCTCAAAAAGTCTTCACGGAAAAAGAATTGACGTATTCCGTAGCGTCAATAGCCATCACGTTTGATGTATCTGTTTTGGAATTATTTTTACCATTAATATTCGGTAAAATGATTGTTTTGGTAGAAAACGTGTTGTTGTTACCATTAGTAAATGAGGACATTAAAGAAAAAATAACAGCAATTACCTCCGTGCCTTCATTGGTAGAAAAGCTATTGGAAGACAATGATTTACCGCCAAATTTAGAATTATTAATCCTGGGTGGAGAATATCTGAGTAAAGCTTTGATTCAGAAAATAATATCAGAATCAAGGCATGAAAATTTCAGAATTATAAACATTTATGGTCCTACGGAAACGACTACGTACGTCACCCATTCTAGCATAAATAAAACAGATAAAAAAATAAAATCGACCATTGGTAAGCCTTTGTATAATACTAGAATATATTTATTAGACAAAGATTTAAAAATTGTTCCGTTTGGTAAAGAGGGGGAGTTGTATGTTGCTGGGGCAAATGTTGCAAAGGGTTATTGGGCTAATGACATTGCTACGAAAGAAAAATTTATACCCAACCCGTACAACAAAAATGAAATATTGTACAAAACAGGCGACTGGGTAATATTTACTAAAAATAATGATTTAGAATATTTACATAGAATTGATAATCAAGTAAAATTACGTGGTTTTAGAATAGAATTAGAGGAGATAGAAATACGTGTAAAAGCCATCAAAGAAATACAAAACGCAAAAGTACTGTTGAGAGAAATTAATGGAAATAAAGATTTGGTGGCTTATTGTATCCTAAAAAAAGGTTTAACTATTTCTAAAGAAGAGATTAAAACTATTTTGAATGATGATTTAATGCCGTATTTAATTCCCAATCATTATGTGTTTTTGGATGAAATACCATTGAACTATAATGGAAAAATAGACGTAAAAGCACTGCCGTTACCAAAAATTAATACAGAATTTGGTAGAACGGATTTGATTAATAAATTACCCTCTAATGAACTGGAAAAGCTATTGGTATCTATTTGGGAGAAATGTCTGAAAATATCCCCAATTTATTTGAATAATAATTTTTTTGAACTGGGTGGTTCTAGTCTAATTGTCTTTCAGGTGGTTAGCGAGTTGGCAAAAAATGGGTATAAAATTAGTCCACAGCTAATTTTTCAATATCCTACGGTTCAAGAATTGACAAATTATTTGCAATTAAATTCATCTCGCAATGAAACCGTTGGTTTGACAAAAGCTAAGAAAAACGAGTATTACAAACTAGCTCCGTCTCAGCGACGTTGGTGGTTGGACTATATGGTAGATTATACCAAAACGTGGGGAAATATGAGTTACCAGCACATGATTGATCAACCCATTGATTTGGCAATTTTACAAAAATCAATAGATTTATTAATCGATAATCACCAAATATTTAGGACAAATTTTAAATTAATTGACAGTGAGCCTTACCAAATTATTCATGATACTATGAGTATAAAATTGGTTTGTGATGATTTGACTAATTTCACGGACGAAAGACTAAGCCATGAAATTAACCGTATAAAAAAGGAAGAAGCTACGAAGATATTTGACTTTTTTAATGGGCAATTAATTCGCTTTAAATTATTATTACTTACTGACAATCAATCTATTTTAATATTCTCAACGCATCATATTTTGGTGGACGGACATTCTGCAATGCTTATAAAAGCCGTATTGTTTGATTATTATGAAGCTATTTTAGAAAATAAATCTATTTCAAAACCAAAACATCAATTTGTAGATTATAGCGAATGGGCTAACGAAGTTTATAATTCCTCTAAAATGGATGAAAGCAAACGTTATTGGACAGATAAATTTCAAAACACAAGCTATTCATACTGTTTACCAATTGATTACACAAAGCAAAATAATGACAATGCTGAGGGTAAGGTATTTAGGTTCGTAATCCCAACAGAGTTACAATCTGTAATAGAACAAACGGCAAAGCTAAACAAAAATACTGTTTTTGTAATTCATTTAAGTATTTATTATTTAGCATTATATAATCTTTCAAAGTGTGAGAATATGATCATTGGTTCACCATTAAACGGCAGGGAGGACGGTGATATTAAAAAAATAATTGGTTTTTCTATCAATTTGGTTTTAATGAAGATTAAAATAAATGAACAAAGTACGATTTCAGATGTGATAAAATGGGTGAATAAAGTATTTATAGATGCGTCGAAATATCAAAATTATCAAAATAGTGAAATTATGAAAGACATTAATTATACCCAAAAAAGTGATAGTTTACCACTTACTTCAGTTTATTTTAGTCAATTTAATTTTAAAGATAATTTTTTTGATATGGGTTTAAATAATCAACATTTTTCTCTAGGGTTGGATGTTCGGTATGATTTGATGACTTATTTGATGGTTTATGATAATTGCAACGTAATAGAGATGAGATATAGGGATGCTTTGTTTTCAGAGGAATTAATGTGTGCAATTAAAACACAGTATCTTGGTATTTTAAAATTATAACTGCATCAATTGCTCTAAGTGATGGTTTTTGATGCCAAAATATAATTTTGTCGCTTTTATTTTATTCAAAATAGTTGGTTTATCTATTGTTTTATTTTGTTTTTTCGCCACAATCATTATATTTTTTGGTGTATGGGCATCTGATATAAATTCTAAAACCCTAGTTTTATAACCAAAATACTCCAAAATCATAGCCCGCAGGCTATCTGTAATCATATCTGCCTGACGACCTGTAAAAATGCCGTGTTTTAGTATAAAATCTAGGTTGTTTTTGGTTTTATGCTGTTCCATTCCGTTGCGTATTTGTTTGTGACAGCATGGGGCAACTACTATAAGGTCTGCGTCACACATTATACCCTTATAGATGGCATCATCTGTGGCGGTATCACAAGCGTGAAGTGCTATGAGTAGATTGCCTGTATAGTTACATTCTTTTATTGTACCTTGAATAAATTGTAAGTTTTCAAAGTTAGATTTTTCAGAAATACCATTACATAAATCTACCAAATCTTGTCTATATTCTATCCCCGTTACATATGCTTGAAGGTTTAATACATTGGTTAGATAATCGTACAAAGCAAAGGTCAAATACCCTTTTCAGCACCCATATCTAAAACATTTAGTGTTTTATTAGTCGGTAATTTATTTACTAATGGCTTCAGTAAATCTATATAATGATTTATTTGTTTATATTTATTTTGAGCTGATTTATTTACATTGCCTTGCTCGTCTGTAATTTTTAATTGGTATAAATATTGTTTATTGGTAGCGGTTATAGGACTATTTTTAGTAACATCATGTTTTTTGTTAAGTAATTGATTGTGTGTTGGTTTTGTTTTTTTTAGGCGAGCCTTAACCCCGTTTAATGTTTGATATTGAATGTTATGATCTGTGGAGAAAAGATTGCCATTTTTAAAGCTTTCGCTCACTAAAAATTGTTCTATTTCTATAATTCCGTTTTCTATTAAATGATTTTTTACAATATCTTTTGTCTTGTATCTGTAGGTAAAACTGAGGTGTTCACATTCCTTTATTTTTATTTTTTTTATATAGCAATTTTTTAACTCTGTAATTTCTCCTGTATAATTTGCTAATGTTAATTTTACAAAAGTATTTTCGTACAAGGATTCTTTTACAAAAGCTATAAACGCATTTATATTTAAAATAATATTGGTCATTATTTTAAATTTTCTATTAATTTTTGATAGTTAATTTTATGATGCGTTACTGTATAAGTAATTATTTTGTTGTTCAAAACAATTAATTGTGGTGATTGATGTCTTAATTCTAAAATTTCCGCAACGGCATTAGACACGTCCCTGTTTTGTAACAGGTCTAAGTAATAAAAATCTGCTTGGTCAGTTGTCATTTTCCAATTTGTAACCAGCTCATCCTTAGCCTGTGCACTTATACCGCAGGTAACGCTATCTTTGAATATAATTTGGGTTTTGGTTTCTGAGATCTCTATTATTTTATTTATTTGATTTATATTATTGAGATCTATCCAATTTTTTATCATTTTAATGTATTTTTTGTGTTATTTTTTGGTAGTAAAACGCGGCTAATAATACCAGTAGTAGTATTGGTTGTATTAAAAATCTGCGAACGTAAAAACTTATTAAAAAGCTAGGTTTAAACTCCATTTTTACCATATAAATATAAATAGGCAAGAGTAGTATAAAAAACAATAGGTAGAGTATTACGCTAAACTTTAAATACGATTTATTATTAAAAATAAATAAATAAATAATAGTGAACAAATTGTGTTTATAAAATACCTGAAACTTATACTCATTATCAATTGTAACATATCATAGCTAGGAAATGTTTTGTGCCTAAATGAGCTATGAAAAAAGGGTAAAAAAGGGTCATAAAAAAGGGTTTCTTCATACTTTCTTATCATTATAAGTACTATAACTAATAGTATGATAGCTAAATATTTAATTATTTTCATTTTGTGGTTTGATTACAAAAAATTTGATCCAAACAACCCATAACAATACAATCATACCATAAATGATGGCTGGGAATATGTAGTCGTGGATTATTTTTTCGTAAGGTTTATAGTAGACTACTGTATAGTTTAATACTAATATTCTAATGATATTAACAGCGTGTATCAGTAATAATCCTATTAAAATAAATATACTTGTTTGAATAAATTTAGTAGAAAACGCTATTATAAATGAGATGAAAATAATCATTACAGAAATGCCGTTACAGCCTTCGTTAATGTAGGAACTCCATTTATTTACTAAATAAAACCATATAGATGGGTCATCTGTTCTGTGCATTGTATAAGATTCAAAACCTATATAACGAGCTAATATACAGGTATTGTTGGCTACTAATGTGGTAAAAGGGTCTGCTATATTGTGTATTTCATCTAAATGGTTATTCAAATACCAATTATAACTTAACATAAGTATTATATAGCTTATAAAAAATTTGGTTATAAAAAGTATTAGCGGTTTGAATTCTTTCATTTTATAATAATAATGTAAAAATCCACTACATCTTTGTAGTGGATTTTTACCAAAAAAAATATTAAACTTAAAGCGTTATAGTTAGTGTTGTACCATCAAAGGTTATACTAGCTTTATTATCATTTTCACCTGTACCATAGTCTATGATATAGATTTTACTTTTATAGCTAAATTGTAGTACGCCTTTTGTTATATATTTATAAGCCACTTTTTTTACCAAGTAACTATTTACAACCATTTTAAATACATCAGACCCTGTTTTTTGAGTATTAGCATAGCTGTCTTTTGCTATATAATAAACATCATCTAAACAGTCTTTTGTAGCATATCCTTCTACTAAATCTATTATGCAATTAGATGTTCTTTTAAATTCTACACCATAAATACTTGTAAATACTAAATCTACACTTCTTACAAAGTGTGGAATATTGTTAATTATACTTCTGGTTGTTACTACTGAACCTACGTATTTGTTTCCATCTATATATAAACAATTGGCATCATTGTTAGAAATAGTTGATGTTTTGTAGCTACCATCTGCATTTTTTACTACCTCTATAGTAACTTGTCCTTTATAGATATGTCCATTCTTTCCTGTAAGTCCTACTGAACCAAAATTTACTATAAATTGTCTTCCATTAGCAGTATTATTAATTGTTACTACTGTAGCTGAAGCTAAATAAGATAATGTAGCTTGGCTACCGGAAGACTGAGTATCTACATATTTTCTAGTAGCATTTGTTGAAATGTAAGCATCATTACTTACAGCAACGTCTTCTATTACTATATTTAATTCTTCAGTTAATTCTGCTCCTTTCAAATCATATTTTGTATATTCTTTGGCTTCTCCTATTGCTATTGTGTTATCTTCATCTTTATTACATGCAACAAAAATAAATGCTAAGGAACTTATTAGTAGTAATTTTTTCATGTTTTTATTTTTTAAATTATTTACTAAATCTAAAACTTATATTTCATTGTAACAAATTTAATTTAAAATTGTTGCTACACCGGGTAGTATTATACCTTCTAAACTTTCTAGCATAGCACCACCACCAGTTGATACATAGCTAACTTTGTTTTCAAAACCAAATTGTTTACAACATTTGCCACGCTGTCACCACCACCTACTAATGAAAATGCTCCATTTTTAGTAGCCTCATCTATTGCATTTCCTATAGCTATTGTACCTTTAGAAAGGTATTCATCTCAAAAACACCTACTGGTCCATTCCAAAGAATTGTTTTTGAATGTTTTATTACTGTTGAAAAATCTTTTATAGCCTCTGTACCAATATCTAACCCTAACCAACCTTCTTCTACAGCATTAGATAATAAATTTTTTGTACTGGCATCATTTTTAAAACTATCTGCTACCAATGAATCTATTGGTAAGTGTATGGTTACATTATTTTCTTTTGCTTTTTGTATGATTGATAACGCTAGTTCTAACTTATCATCCTCTACCATAGAGTTACCAATATTTCCACCCAAAGCTTTTACGAAAGTATAAGTCATACCACCACCAATAATGGGTGATCTATAGCTGGTAGAATATTATTTTTCTATAATGGTTATTTTGATGATACTTTAGCTCCTCCTAATATAGCTGTTACAGGTTTTTTACCTTTTTTTAATACTTTTTCTATACATTCTAGTTCATTAGCCATCAATAATCCAAAACACTTATTATCTTTAAAATAATTAGCAATCACTGCTGTAGATGCATGTTTACGATGTGCTGTGCCAAATGCATCATTTACATAAATATCTGCTAATTTAGCTATTTTTTCAGCAAATTCTTCATTTCCTTTTTCTTCCTCTATATGAAATCTTAAATTTTCTAATAATAAAATTTCTCCTGATTTTAATTCATTTGCTATTTTTTCAGTAATATCTCCTACACAATTTTCTGCAAATTTCACTTTCGTACCTAAAACTAAAGCTATATCATCTACCAAATATTTCAATGACATACTATCCACAACTTTTCCATCAGTACCACCAAGGTGTGTCATCAATATTACAGAACCGCCATCTGCTAATATTTTATCAATTGTTGGTTTAGTTGCTAAAATACGTGTGTTATCTGTTATATTTAAATCTTTATCCTGTGGTACATTAAAATCTACACGTATTAAAGCTTTTTTATCTTTAAAATTAAAATCATTAATTGTCTTCATCTACTTATAATTTTTATCATTATTTACTTAATGGCAAATTTAATGGTTTATTAATAATAATTTGTTTCTAATTTTTTTTTTTATAAACAATCATATATTTAATATTTTTTTTTGTAAAAATTTAAAAAAGAAAATATGATTATTATAATAGTGGTGTTAATATGTTTATAATTATATTAAAATTTATTTATTATTTATTTTAAACAACCTATAATAATTTAATAATACTTAAATTAAAAGTATTATTAAGCTAATTAACAATTATTGTTAATTGTGTATAATCATAAAAAAAGTTTAATTTTGTATTTTAAATTTGTTTTAAAACAGTTCAATTTTTTTAATTATTTTTAATAAATTTTATTTTTTATTTTAAAAAAATATATTATATATACATATATTTATAATACAAATAAATAAAATTTATTATTTTAAATAAATAATTAATATTAAATAATTAACAATTTATATTATATATAATTAAATGAAAATCAAACATTTATATAAATTATTTATTTAATTGTTAACAATTAATAAAAACTAATAATTCAATGAAAATTTCAATAGGTTCAGATCATGCAGGGTAATATACAAAGCATTAATTGTAAAATATTTAAATGAAAAAGGTATTAAAACAGAGGATTTTGGACCATTCTCTACAGAAAGTGTAGATTATCAGACTTTATTCATCCAACAGTTTTGGCTGTAGAAAATAATAAAACAGATTTAGGTATAATAATATGTGGTAGTGGTAATGGTCTTTTTATGACCGCAAATAAACATAATGGAATACGTGCTGCTTTGGTTTGGAATATAGAATTAGCACAACTAGCCAGACAGCATAATAATGCTAATGTATTGAGTATTCCCTCACGTTTTGTGTCAGAAATCTTAGCTTTAGAAATGGTAGAAATTTTTATAAATACACCTTTTGAAGGCGGTAGACATCAAACACGTATTGATAAAATATGATAAAACATTTATTTTTGATTTGGATAATACCCTTTGGGATTATAGAAAAAATGTTCATATAACATTAAAATATATGTATTTAGAGCAAAATATAAATGAAAAATATAATATTGATTTTGATATATTTTATCAAATATATTATGACAAAAATGAATCTTTATGGGCAGATTATCGTGATAATGGAATAACAAAAGAGGATATAAGATCAAGAAGATTTTCAGAATCTTTTTCAATTGTTGGTATAAAAGATACTGAAGTTGGTTTATGGTTTGAAAATAATTATTTAGATAAAATTATTCAAAATAATAACTTAGTAAATAACACAGAAAAAGTATTAAAAAATATTAAGCAAAAATACCATATACATATAGTTTCTAATGGTTTTAGAGAAGATTGTGAGAGAAAAGTAGATCAATCAAAATTGACAAATTATATAGAAACCATAATAAGTGCAGAAGATTGTAATTACAGAAAACCAAACAAAGAAATTTTTGCTTTTGCTTTAAAAATAACTAAAGCAACCAAAAATAATTCTATATTTATAGGTGATGATTGGGTTGCAGATATTTTAGGTGCAAATAATTATGGAATGAAAGCTATTTTTTTAAATACCTTAAAAGAAAATTATAAAAATAAAGAAGTTATAATAATAAATGATTTAAAAGAATTATTTAATTATTTATAAAAAAAAATGCGTTATATAATATTAATATTTTTAACTACATTATTTTGTACAGCACAAGTTCCGCTTAACATTAAACCAAAAATAGGTTTAGTGTTAAGCGGAGGAGGAGCCAAGGGTTTTGCACACGTAGGTGTATTAAAAGTAATAGAAAAAGAAGGTATAAAAATAGATTACATTACAGGCACCAGTATGGGAGCTATTATAGGTGGTCTATACGCATCTGGTTATACACCAATGCAACTAGACAGCATAATACACATTATTGATTTTGATAAAATGTTTTTACAAGAAAAAAACAGAAAATATAAACCATTTTCTGAAAAGGTATATAAAGAAAAATACATATTAGACTTAGCTTTTGATAATTTTAAATTAAAAATACCACACGCTATATCTAACGGGCAAGGATCATTAGACATACTTACAGGATTACTAAGGCATGTACATGATATAAAAGATTTCAATAAACTACCCATACCATTTAGATGTATCACTACAGATATTGAAACAGGAAAACCAATAATAATATCAAACGGATTTTTACCGCAAGCTATTTTTGCTAGTGGTGCATACCCAACTTTAATAGAACCCGTAGAGTTTAATAACAATATATATATAGATGGTGGCGTGTCTAATAATTTTCCAGTTCAAGAGGTAAGAGATATGGGGGCAGATATAGTTATAGGAGTTGACCTTGGGGAAGGATTGTATAAAAAAGAAGAAATAAACTCCATTACAAAAGTAATAGAGCAAATAATCAGTTATTCTATTGAAAATAAAACAAATGAACAAAGAAAAAATGTAGATATATGTATGGAACCAAATTTAAAAGGATGCTCAGTAACGGATTTTAATAACAAAGACAAAATAATAAATATAGGTCAAAAAGAGGTTGAAAATTACACGTATAGCCTAAGAAAAATAGCAGAAAAACAAGGATATTTACCTCAAGTAGCCTATAGAAAAACATATCCAGAAAAAAACATTTTAGATATAGAAAATATAATATTTTTTGGAAATAAAAATTATTCTAGGTCTTACTTGTTATCAAAATTTGGTATTTTTACCCCAGCCATTATTACCTTCGAGGATATAAAAAGAGGTATTGAAATGCTTTATTCTACGGGTAATTTCGATAAAATTTATTATAAAATAAATGATATAGGTAATGGACAATCTAATATACAACTAGATATAAAAGAGAAAAAGAGAGAATTAATATTTAGATTAGGATCACATTATGATGATGTATTTAAATCAGGCATTTTGGTTAACTTGACAGCAAAACATTTTTTTGTACAAAACGCCATACTTTCTGTAGATTTTATATTTGGAGACAAACCAAGATATGATATAAATTACTTTATTGATAATGGAATAAAACCAAGTTTTGGCATTAATACATCGTTTACCCAATTTGACATTAATACCAATGTTTTAGGCTTATCATTCTTAAATAATTTGATATACAAGACTATAGTTGTTGAAAATAAAATATTCACACAGTCTACCTTAAAGAAAAAGTATGCTATAGGAATTGGTTTAAAGCACCAATTTATTAAACTATCAACTGATAATTTAATAGAAAGTAATAGAACACAACAATTAGAAAGAAGTGACTTTATCTCTACTTATGCTTTTTAAAAGGCAGACACAAGGGACTCTTCTAACTTTCCTAAAAAAGGATTTAAAATAGATTTAGAGTCCAATTATTTAATTCATTCAAATACCACAAACTTTGAAAGGTCTATCAATTTTAAAGCAGTAATAGAGTCTAACCTACCAATTAATAAAAGAATAACATTTAAAAACACCCTCTCCTACGGTACTTATTTTGGAGAAAAGCCCCCATTAGTTTTAAATTATTTTATAGGGGGTGCTAACAAATAAAACATACTTAATTTTGAACCATTTTATGGCTTATCTTTTGCACAGGCTTACGGAGAAAACAAATTAATAATAAATAATTCAATTCAATATAATTTACTAAAAAATCATTACATAACAGGCTACAATAATTTTGGTAGCCTATATAGGGATAAAATTAACTCGGTAGAAAATCTTACCTTTAACCATAAAAGCGTAGGTTTGTCTTACGGTTATGATTCTCCAATAGGGCAATTACTGGTGTTTTATAGTTATTCATTAACAGAAAAAACAAACTATTTGAATTTAAATTTAGGATACACATTTTAAATTATGATAAATATTTTTTACGAATTAGACTTTCTTTTAAACAAAGACAAACATTACATTGACTGGATAGAAAAAGCAATAGAAGAAGAAAAATTTGAATTAGATGAAATTAGTTATATTTTTTGTTCAGATGAGTATCTTTTAGAAATAAATAAAACACACCTTAACCACGATTATTATACAGACGTAATTAGCTTTGATGATTCTGTTGGTAAAATATTATCGGGAGATATTTACATTAGCATAGACAGGGTAAAAGAAAATGCTGTTGAGTTTTCTGAAACATTTACTTTAGAGCTAGCTAGAGTAATGATGCATGGGGTATTACACCTTATGGGGCAGAAAGACAAAACACCAAATGAAGAAAAAGAAATGAGAGCAAAAGAAAACAAGTATTTAGCTCGATTTAAAATAGATTAAAATTTTTAATGTTCCACGTGAAACAATTATATTTATGTTTTTATCAGAATACGATGTTGTAGTAGTAGGTGCAGGCAATGCTGGGGCAGAGGCTGCTTCTGCTGCTGCTAATTTAGGCTCTGCCACGTTATTGATCACAATGAACCTACAGTCTATTGCCCAAATGTCCTGCAATCCCGCAATGGGGGGCATTGCAAAGGGGCAGATTATTAGAGAAATAGACGCCTTGGGTGGCTATTCAGGCGTTGTTACAGACAAGACCATGATACAGTTTAAGATGTTAAATACGTCTAAGGGACCAGCTATGTGGAGTCCCTGTAGGCCAATCTGACAGGATGGATTTGCTGAAGAATGGCGTATGATGCTAGAGGAAACTCCAAATCTTGACTTTTTTCAAGACATGGTAAAAGGTCTTATTGTAGAAAATAACAAAGCCTGCGGTGTAGTAACGTCTTCTGGTTTAAAAATAAGGTCAAAGTCTGTCATACTAACCAATGGAACATTTTTAAATGGATTAATACATATTGGTGAAAAACAATTTGATGGAGGTAGAATGGGGGATGTAGCCTCTCAAGGTATTACCGAACAATTGACATCATTAGGCTTTGATGCTGGTAGAATGAAGACGGGTACGCCCAAAAGGGGTTGATGGTGAATCGTTAGGTGTTTCTAAAATGAACGAAGAAAAAAGGAGACGCTATACCTCAAAAATTCTCATACCTAGATACCCCAAAATTACTAAACCAGCGTATTTGTCATATGACCTACACCAACTTGGAGGTTCATGAACTATTGCGAACAGGCTTTGATCGCTCGCCTATGTTTAATAACTCTACTAAAAGTACAGAGTAAAGATATTGCCCATCTATAGAGGATAAAATCAATATTTTTGCTGACAAGGATGGCCATCAGGTGTTTATAGAACCAGAAGGTTGGCGTACTTGTGAGGTTTATGTCAACGGGTTTTCTACTTCATTGCCAGAAGATGTCCAGGTAAAGGCATTAAGAAAGGTTGCTGGTTTTGAAAAAGCCAAATTTTTCAGACCAGGCTACGCTATAGAATTGTTTTCCCCCAACACAATTAAAAACATTCATTAGAAACAAAAATTGATAACCTTTCTTTTGCTGGATTAGCTTGGAACAACAGGCTATGAGGAGGCGACGTCTCGGGGCTTAATGGCTGGAATTAATACCCGCCAAAAAATACATGAGCCACCTGACTTCATTCTAAGCAGAAATGAGGCCTATATTGGCGTTTTAATAGACGATTTAGTGACCAAAGGTACAGAAGAGCCGTATAGAATGTTTACCTCAAGAGCAGAGTACAGAATACTGTTGAGGCAAGATAATGCTGATGAGAGGTTAACCGAAAAAGGATTCAATTTAGGTTTAGTATCAATTGACAGATTAAAGAAAAGAGATTTAAAATATACAAATGCGGCTAAATTAATACACTTTATTGCTTCCATATCTATTCTGCCGTCGGACGTTAATCCAATCATATTGGCTAAAAACGCCTCGCCAATTTCACAAAAATCAAAATTAATAACCATTTTGGTAAGACCGGAGGTAAGTATGGATGATTTGAAGGGTGTAAAATCAATTAATGAACATCTAACCCAAGAAAAATATATTGAAGAAGAAATAGAGCAGGCTGAAATACAAATAAAATATAAAGGCTATATAGACAAAGAAAAAGACAACGCTACGAAGCTAATAAGATTAGAAAATATTAAAATTCCACAAACTTTTGATTTCACAACTATTGCGTCAATGTCTATAGAGGCAAAACAAAAATTAACAAAAATAAGACCTGAAACAATAGCTCAAGCGTCTAGGGTTAATGGCGTATCCCCATCAGACATAAGTGTTTTGTTGGTTAAGCTAGGTAGATAATTGTAATTGTTCCACGTGAAACAGTGTGTAGAGGAAACTAAATAATAATGGTAAAAAACAATATTTACATAGAGACAAAAGATTATTTTTCGTCAAATGAAAAATTTTATTTATTATTAGCTAAAGATAAAGAAACATTATTTACAAGTCCAGTTCCTAATGATTTAGATAAATACTATAAATCCGAAGACTATGTTTCCCATTCAGATAGTAATAAAGGCGTGGTAAATAAAATATATCAATTATTAAAGTTATACAATATTAAATACAAGTACAATATTATAAATAAATCCGGGAATATAAAATCAATTATAGATTATGGTTGTGGAACGGGGAGTTTTTTAGGGTATTGTAAAGTGAAAAAAATAGTTACTTATGGCGTAGAGCCTAATGAATACGCCTCTAAAATTGCTTTTGAGAAGACAAATTTAATTGTATTAAGTCCTTTGGAGATTAATCAGATACCCAATACTATACACGCTATAACCCTTTGGCATGTTTTGGAACACATTCCGGATTATAAAAATGTATTAACACAGTTAAAAAATAAATTGATTAATGATGGTGTTATTTTTATAGCTGTGCCAAATTATAAAAGCTTTGACGCAAAATATTATAAAAATTACTGGGAGGCATATGACGTACCCCGTCATTTATGGCATTTTTCGCCAAAATCGATTAATATATTAGCTGCAGAGTTGGGGTTTACGGTAACGAAGCAATATCCTCTTTGGCTAGATTCTTTTTATGTTTCTTTATTATCCGCAAAATACAAAGGAGGTTTTTTAAATTATATTATAGCACCTTTTATTGGCTTTATATCTAACTGTATGGCTATGTTTACAGGTAATTATTCATCGATAATATATAAATTGAAACAAAAACAATTGTAACAGAAATAAATTGTTTAGCTATAACAAAATAGATTATTATAATAATTTCCCGTTTAACAATAGTGCTGCGATAGTAAAATATATTAGCAAGCCGGTAACATCAACTAAAGTAGCCACAAATGGAGCTGAAGATGTTGCGGGGTCTATACCTATTCTTTTTAATAATATAGGGATCATAGAGCCGCTAAGTGTACCCCAAAGCACAATACAAATTAAAGATAAACTAACTGTAATGGCTACAGTCACCCAATGTACACCATAATCATAAATACCTACATTTTGCCAAATAGCAATTCTTATAAAGCCTATAATACCTAAAAGTAAGCCTAACAATAGCCCAGATAATAGCTCTTTACGCATGACATAGAACCAGTCTTTTACAGTAAGTTCTTTTAATGCCATAGCACGGACTATAAGAGTAGCTGCTTGAGAGCCAGAATTGCCACCACATGATATTATTAATGGAATAAAGAGAGTTAATATTAAGGCTTTGGATAATTCATCTTGAAAATAACCCATTGCTGTAGCGGTAAGCATTTCTCCTAAAAATAAAATAATGAGCCACGTAGCTCTTTTTCTAACTAATGTTAGCAATGGCGTATTGGTATAAGACAAGTCCAAAGCCTCTATACCGCCTAGTTTTTGAAAGTCTTCAGTAGTCTGTTTCTCCACCTCGTCCATTATGTCATCAAAGGTTACAATACCTACGAGCACACGCTCTTCGGTAACTACAGGTAGTGCGACACGGTCATATTTGTCAAAATAGGCTACAGCATCTTCTTTAGACATGGTTGTTACTAATGCCTCAAATTCATGGTCCATAATAGATTCTATGGTGTCATTTTCATCCGCCATTAATAGCTTACCTATACGTATATCGTCTATTAGTTTGTTTTCATGATCTATTACGTAAACAAAATTTAGCGTTTCGGCTTTTTTACCAAATTTTTTTATTTGCTCAAAAGTCCTTTTAATCGTCCATTCTTTCTTAGATTGAATGTAGTATGGCGTCATCAAACGTGCCACACATTTTTCTGGATAACCAAGAAGAGTCAGGGCTATATTTTTTTCTTTGTCTGAAAGTAAATATATGCTTTCTTTCAATATAGAGTCGAGGATACTTTCTAATATGGCAGTACGGTCATCAGGTGCCATGTTTTCTAATATCTCAGCGGTTTGGGTAGAGCCTAATTTTTTTATTAATTGTTGTTGCAACCGATTGTCTAAGTAACTAAAAACCTCTACTTTTAGCTCTTTATTAAGGGTAAGGAAAGTTAAAAAGCCTTCACTATCCTTTAATGACTCTAGGACTGAAGCGATGTCATTGGGGTGCTGTTTTGCTAAATCTACGTTTTTAATCATTATCTTACTTTAAACCCTTACAATATCTGCTCCAATGGCTAATAACCGCTTATCTATATTTTCATATCCACGGTCTATTTGCTCTATGTTGTGTATAATGCTTTTTCCTTTTGCTGATAAGGCGGCTATCACTAAGGCTATTCCAGCCCTTATGTCAGGAGAACTCATGGAAGTGCCACGTAGTGGTGTGGCGTGATTCATGCCTATTATTGTGGCTCTGTGTGGGTCACAAAGGATTATCTGAGCACCCATATCTATCGGTTTGTCTACGAAAATAAACGGCTTCAAACATTTTTTGCGTGCAAATTACACTGCCTTTTGCTTGTGTAGCAATAGCACAAACAATGCTCAACAAATCTGGTGTAAAGCCAGGCCTGGGAGCGTCTGCTACGGTAAGTATTGGGCCGTCTATGCATTTAGTAATTTCGTAAGAGTCTCAGCTGGGGATATAAATGTCATCACCTCTGCGGTCTAGTTGTATTCCTAATTTTTGGAACACTTCAGGTATTATACCTAGATTATTCCAACTGACATTTTTTATGGTAATTTCTGATTTTGTCATGGCGGCTAAACCTATCCAGCTGCCAATCTCTATCATATCTGGTAACACCGTATGTCTGCATCCATTTAATTTTTCAACGCCGTCTATGACTAATAGGTTAGAGCCTATGCCTGTTATTTTAGCACCCATAGAAACCAACATCTTACATAGTTGTTGCAAGTGGGGCTCACATGCGGCATTGTAAATGGTTGTTCCCTCATTAACACCATTGCGGTACCATTACTATATTGGTGTGCAAATTTCTCATCTAACAACATATAAGCACCCTTCAATGGTTTACCCTCGTCTAATTGTACGCCATAAAAAATGTCTTCAGCTTCATACCTAAATTTAGCCCCAAGACGTATAAAGCCTTGAAAATGAGTGTCTAATCGTCTCCTGCCAATCATATCTCCTCCTGGTTTTGGAATAAACCCTACACCAAAACGACCAAGTAATGGTCCGACTAACATAATAGACCCTCTTAAGGAAGCACCATCTTTTCTAAATTCTTTACCTTTTAGGTAATCTAAACGAATATCATCGGCTTGAAATGTGTAATCTCCTTTTCCATTTTTTTGAATTTTCACGCCCAAATCACCCATTATTTCTATCAATCGGTTTACATCTTTAATATCAGGAATGTTTTTTATTCTTATTTTTTCATCAGTCAACAATACAGCACATAGTATTTGTAAGACCTCATTTTTAGCCCCCTGTGGTATTATTTCGCCTTTTAGTTGTTTTCCTCCCCTGATCTGAAAAGTACCCATAATGTTTATCTAATCCTTTTTATTATTTCTATATAGCATACGTCTAGCGTTGTTACTAGAATTATTTGTATTTCTATTGGTAGGGGTGTAGATTTGGGATTTATTTATCTGTATTTTCTCTTGAGATATAAGTGTGTTTTCAGCCTCATTTAGAATGATTTTAATGTTGGAAATGTCTGATAAATGAGCAAATATAATCTTGTCATCTACCTGGTCTTTGTTCCAGGTTAGGTAGCATTTTTTCATGTGATTGGCTATAACCATAACTAAAGCATCTTTTCGGTCACCTTTTTCCCAAGCTAAAGCTACATTTATCATTTTTTTTATATTTCTACCATAATAGCGATATTTATAATTTTCTGTAGGATAAGTAAGTCTTTTGGGCTTACAAAAAATAACCTCTTTTGAGACAATTGGGTATGGGGAATCAACATCAAGGGTGAAATTAGACATGATAAATAGCTGATCCCAAAGCTTATGCTTGAAGTCTGGAACATCTCTCAGTTGAGGATTTATTGTCCCCATAACGTCTATTATGGCCTCTGCAAATTGATTTCTATCTACCCTATCTTCCAAGGGTATACAATGATTGACCATTATTTGAATATGTCTGCCGTATTCTGGTATGATTAATTTTGGTAATGCCGTATTGTAATTCATTGGCTGTGTATTATTATTATTTTACAAATATAAGTATTTTATAGGTTGATACATCATTATTAATCAAACGTTCCTATTCAGGTATTCATTGTCAATCTTATTCTTTAAAAGAGTTAAACGCATTATTTTTTTCTATTTCAAAGTTTTCTCAGTTTCTTCTATCATTTCTTCTAGTTCTATTTTTTTTAATAAATCATGAATCATTTTTACGACCAAATCTCTTTTATATCGGTTGATTAACTCAATGGTATGTTTATGAATGTTTTTTTCTATAGATTGCACAAAAATATTTTTTTTACGCCAATTTTCGCTCAATGTATATTTTTCCATCATCAGGTTAGAGGTTATTTGATTTATTTCCTGATCCATTAATTGGTTAAAAAAATTACCACTTCTTAATTCATTTTTTGTACAACCATCTAAAATTTGATTATACATTTGTTTGTAAAAAGGACTCACAAACTGCACCTCGTCCATGCTTAACTGACCTATTATTTCCTCTATTACTGTGGTTTCGTATGGCTCGTCTACGTCATTGGGTTTTATTTTTATTATTACATCGCCATAGCAAAGCATTAGTTGTATAATGTTTTCTTCTAGTATTAGTAGCGGGTCTATTATATCTTTGTGATGATCTGGTATGCTATTAATATTCTCAAATTCTACTTTTTTAAAATTATTAACATCGTTTTTTGTATTTTTTTTAATTAACTGTGCCAATTCATTAAATAAAATTTCTTCCCGAATATTTAATGTACTGGCACATTCTTGCACATATATTTCCTGTTGAATTTTATTCGGTATTAAGGCGATACTTTGTATGATGTCACGTACTAAATCAGCTTTTTTTACAGGATCATTTTTAATTTCATTTAACAAGACCTTCGTCTTGAACTTTATAAAATCAGTAGCATTTTCTGTTATAAAATTTTGAATTTGTTCAGTAGAATGTTTTCGAGCAAAAGAATCAGGGTCTTCTCCGTCAGGAAACAATAATATTTTAACATTCAATTCTTGTTCTAAAATTAAATCAATACCTCTAAAAGAGGCTTTTATACCAGCGGCATCACCATCATACATTATAGTAATGTTATTGGTTAATCGCTTAATTAATCCTATTTGATCAATAGTAAGTGAAGTACCTGATGACGACACAACGTTCTCTACACCTGACTGTACCATAGAAATAACATCGGTATAGCCTTCTACCAAAAAACATTCATTTTTCTTTAAAATAGCTTGCTTTGCTTGAAATAAACCGTAAAGTAATTTGCTTTTTTGATAAATTTCACTCTCAGGAGAGTTTAAGTACTTATTCGTTTTTAACGTTGTATTTAAGATTCTAGCACCAAAACCAGTAACTCTACCAGAAATATTATGAATAGGGAAGATTACACGCTCCCTAAAACGGTCTACAAGACCATCATTGTTGCCTATCCCTAAGCCTGATTTTTCTAAAATTTCTTTACCATAACCATTTATTAAGGCATATTCTGAAAAAGAATTGTATTTTTTTGGTGAATAACCTAACGTAAATTTTTTAATCAAATCATCCGTGAATCCCCTTTGTTTAAAATAACTCAATCCAATGTCCTGACCCTCATTGGTGTTTAAAAGTTGGTTTGAAAAATAATTTTTAGCAAATTCAGAAACGAGGTATAAACTTTCTTTTTCATGAATTATTTTTGTGTCTTGTTCCGTTAATTCCTTATCCTCAATAACTTCTATATGGTATTTTTTGGCTAAAAAGCGTAAAGCTTCAGGGTATGAAAAATGCTCGTGCTCCATTAAAAAAGTCACCGCGTTACCACCCTTACCGGAAGAAAAATCTTTCCAAATTTGCTTTGCTGGAGAAATCATAAATGATGGAGATTTCTCATTACTAAAAGGGCTTAACCCCTTGTAGTTACTCCCTGATTTTTTTAATTGCACAAAATCACCTACGACCTCCTCTATTCTTGCGGCATTAAATATATTATCAATAGTTTCTTTGGTTATCATTATTTCAGTTAAATTTTAAAACAAAAATAAGACAAAAGACTGTTGTAAATTTACATTTATAATTTTCATTATTATTTTAACAGAATGCCAAAATGACAGTGTAGGCGTCAAAAAAACACACGATATGGCAGTGCATTGTAAACGGCACGTTTTTAGTTATTTAATACACATTGTATTTACACTATAAATTAATCCTAAAAATTACATTAAAAAAATGTCGAAAATTAACATTAAACCTCTAGCAGACAGTAGTAATAGAAGCATCTGCCAGAGAGACAAAAACAGCTTCAGGAATCATTATACCAGACACAGCACAAGAAAAAACCTCAAAAAGGAACTGTATTGGCTGTAGGTGCTGGTAAAAAGGATGAACCAATGACTTTAAAAGTAGGTGATGTGGTGCTTTATGGTAAATATGCTGGCACAGAACTGATATTAGATGGTAGCAATTACCTTATAATGAGGGAGTCTGATGTTATTGCAATCGTGTAACTAAAATTATATAAAAATTAAAATCATACAAAAAACAATACAAATGGCTAAAGATATTCAATTCAATATAGATTCAAGAGATGCTTTAAAAAGAGGCGTAGATAAATTAGCGAATGCTGTAAAGGTAACGTTAGTACCAAAGGGACGTAATGTAGATAGAGAAATCTTTCGGTGCACCACACATCACTAAAGATGGTGTGACGGTAGCTAAAGAAATAGAATTAGAAGACCCGATAGAGAATATGGGGGCACAGATGGTGAAGGAGGTTGCCTCTAAAACTAATGACGTAGCTGGAGACGGTACTACCACCGCAACCGTATTGGCTCAAGCTATTGTTCGTGAGGGTTTGAAAAACGTAGCCGCAGGCGCCGAATCCAATGGATTTAAAAGAGGCATAGACAAGGCTGTAGCAAAGGTTGTAGAGTCTTTAAAAAAACAATCTCAATCTGTGGGTGATAGCTCAGAGAAAATAAAACAAGTAGCCTCAATATCTGCAAACAATGATGACACTATAGGCACATTAATAGCCTACGCTTTTATGAAAGTGGGTAAAGAGGGCGTAATAACCGTTGAGGAGGCAAAAGGAACAGATACTTATGTAGATATTGTAGAGGGTATGCAGTTTGATAGAGGCTATCAATCACCATATTTTGTAACCAATGCCGATAAATGGTTGTAGAGTTAGAGCATCCATACATCTTGTTAATAGACAAAAAATTATCTAGCATGAAAGAATTGTTAGTTGTTCTAGAGCCTGTAGCACAGACAGGTAAGCCTCTATTAATAATATCTGAAGAAGTAGAAGGTGAAGCCTTAGCTACCCTAGTTGTAAATAAACTACGAGGTTCATTAAAAATAAAGAGTAAAAAGCACCAGGTTTTGGAGATAGAAGAAAGGCTATGTTAGAAGATATAGCTATACTCACAGGTGGTACAGTAATTTCTGAAGAAAGAGGTTTTTACTTTAGAAAATACAACTATAGAATTACTAGGTACTGCCGAAAAAATAACCATAGACAAGGACAATACAATCATAGTAAATGGTGCTGGAGACGAAACACAAATAAAATCAAGAGTAAACCAAATCAAAGCACAGATAGAAACCACAACATCTGATTATGATAAAGAAAAGCTACAAGAACGTCTAGCTAAAATAGCTGGTGGCGTAGCCGTACTATACGTAGGTGCCTCTGAAGTAGAAATGAAAAGAAAAAAAAGACCGTGTAGATGACGCATTACACGCAACACGTCGCCGTAGAGGAAGGGATTGTATCTGGAGGCGGAGTAGCTTTTAGTAAGAAGTATTGTAGCATTACAAGATTTAAAAAACATTAAACCAAGACGAAGCCACGGGTGTTAATATCATAAAACGAGCTATTGAAGAGCCATTGAGACAGATTGTATTCAACGCCGGTGGAGAAGGCTCTGTAGTGGTAGCTAAAGTAAAAGAAGGTAAGGCTGATTTTGGCTATAACGCTAAAACAGATGTTTTTGAAAACATGTTAGAAGCCGGTATCATAGACCCTACCAAAGTAACCAGAGTAGCTTTAGAAAACGCGGCGTCTGTCGCTGGTATGTTGCTAACTACAGAATGCGTAATAACAGACATAAAAAAAGATAACGCAGCTGGCGGTATGCCTCCAGGCATGGGAGGCATGGGAGGAATGATGTAAAAAAAGCTCAAATAATACTCAAGTAACAAAAAAGACTGGCCTAAAATATTAGACCAGTCTTTTTTGTTTACTATATGTAGATGTTTTTTTTATAAAAGAATTGTAAATTTGAACGCTATTAAAATAAAAAAAATAAAAAAATGCTTAGAAATATAACCGACAATAATTTGGTTATGGTCGTTCTCATCGCTTGTTTAATCTTACTTGCTATCACGAAAATTTTATTTAAGAAACTTTTTTATAACATTTTATCTTTCAAAGATTTTTTAGACGAAACCGATAATTTCTTCCCATTCAATGTATTAATGAACATTATTTTAGTGTCCATACTATCTATTTGCGTCTCTGAAATAGATATTTTTAATTTTAGAATAAAGGACTATCAAAAAGAATTTCAATTTTTTTACTTAAGTCTTATTTTAGGATTATTCTTAGGCTCACTTTCGCTAATAAAACTTATTGTTTTTTATATCATAAATATTTTAGATTCGTATGAAAAGTATATTAAAACGATTAATTTTTTTAGATATTGGAGCATTTTTGTGTTATTCGTTTTTGCTTTTTTATTCTTTTATAGCCCCATAGCTAAAGTTTATTTATATGCTTACTTATTATTATCAATCATTTTTTTAGGGTTTATTCAATTTTATTTATTATTAAAACACAAACCTTTGCAAATACATCTGCCTTGGTATCATTATATTTTGTATTTTTGCACACTCGAAATTTTGCCATTGTTTATTTTAGTTAAAGCTTTATTAGTTCAATTTTAATGCCCTATTGTGTTACATGAAAATTAAATCTATACTTGTATCTCAGCCACAACCTTTAAATGACTCTTCTCCTTATTTAGAGTTAGCAAAACGACTGAAAATTAAAATTGACTTTAGACCATTTATTCAAATAAAAGGCGTTGAATCTAAAGACGTTAGGGGGCAAAAAATTGATTTCGCCAAATTTACAGCAGTACTTCTTACAAGTAAAAATGCTATCGATAATTATTTTAGACTAGCTGAAGAAATGAGATTTTCTGTACCAGATACTATGAAATATTTTTGTCAAACAGAGTCAATCGCACTATATCTTCAAAAATATATTGTTTACAGAAAACGTAAGATTTATATTGCTGAAAAAAACTTTGTAGATTTAAGTCCTTTTTTGAAAAAAAATAAAGATGAAAAATATCTTTTACCATCATCAGACATATTAAATAATGATGTCCCTGAAACATTAAATGCGGCTGGTGTAGAATGGACTAGAGCCATATTATACAATACCGTTAGTAGTGACTTGTCTGATTTAAAAGGATTTAAATACGATGCTTTGGTGTTTTTTAGCCCAAATGGTATAAAATCATTGTTTGATAATTTTCCTAATTTTAAACAAAAAAAAGTAGTGATTGCCACTTTTGGTAGAACAACTATAGAGGCAGAAAAAAATGCTGGGCTAAATATTAATATACAAGCACCCACCCCAGAAATACCCTCTATGAGTGCTGCAATAGAAAAATATATTGAAGCTAATAAGTAAAATTATTTATCTAAATAGAGAATTATCATTTTTTATTTTATTTTGTTGCTCTTGTTTTAATATTTCTAATTTTTTAATCTGTTCTAGGGTTAAAATTTTATCTATTTCATTTTTTTCACGCTCTTTTAATATTTTTATTTCTGTGCGTAAAGCGCTCGCCTTATTTCTAGCATCTTCTTGTTCGTTAACATATTTTGCGTCAATTAATTTTATTTTTGCTACTTGTTCATCGGATAAATTTAATTTCACACGCATACGTTCTAGCATTTTAGATTTAATTTCTTTTAAATCTCGCCTAACAATCTCTTGAGAATTAGCTTTATAGCTAATAAGACTAAAGAATATAACGATTAATATATTAATTTTATTTTTCATAATTATTTATTGAATTCAAGTTTTTATAATACTTATTTTAATCGTTTAAGGCAACATATTCAGCATATACATTGCTTTCTAAATCAATATCTAATTGCTGTTTTTGATCCAAAAAAACATCATACAATTTCTCATGAGCCACACTTTTATCGGTCCTAAAATCAATATTTATAGCTAAAAATGTGAGTATAAAAACAGCAGACGCCGCAACAAACAACCAAATAAAATTATTTTTGTTATTAAGTTGTATTAAATTTGTTGGTTTATTTGTTGTTTGCATTAAAATGGATTGTTCTAAAAAATTAAAGTATTCATCAGGTACTTTAAAATCATTTTTGGGTTTCATACAACTTATTTATGTTTTTAATTAAGACTATTATTAATGAGAATGGTTTAAAATAATTTCTCCGCCACCATCTTTTCTATTTTCTTTACTGCGTGATGGTATGACGCTTTTAGACCACCCACAGTAACTTGTAAAATTTCTGAAATATCCTCATATTTCATTTCTTCAAAATATTTCATTTGAAACACAATTCTTTGTTTTTCTGGTAATTTAGCTACAGCCATTTGTAGCTTCAGACTTATTTCATCTCCTTCAAAAAAAGAATCTGCTATTAAGTTCTGTGCCGCTTGATAAGATATAGCCTCAAAACTAACCCTATTCTTACGTGATTTTTGGTTAATAAAATCAATAGACTCATTGCTAGCTATTCTATAAATCCATGAATATAATTTTGACTCGCCTTTAAAATTAACCAGATTATTAAATATTTTTATAAACACATTTTGAGTTACATCATTAGCGTCATCATGATCAAAAACAAATCTACGGACATGCCAATAGATTTTTTTCTGATATAATTTCACTAAAAGCGTATAACCTTTATTGTAATCAGTCTTTATTAATTGTAGGATTTCGTGATCCTCCATTTATTTTTATTTTACATTTGACTACTAAAATAATTTATAGTTTAACCCCTAAATTAATGTTTTGACTAGTCCTTAATAATCGATACAGATTATTAAACAATAAGTAGCTAAATTAGACTCCATTTCAAAGATTAAAAACAATTCAGTTTCAACCCAAAAGGAAATTATTAATACCTCTTTTATACATGCAAAGTACATTGTGGTATCTAAAATAAACAAACCAAGATTTTTTAAGGTCATCATACTTGACAACTTTTGGTTTGGTAAAACTGGGTTTCGCAATAAGATTCTCCATTATCAATAATTTTAAAATTAATTATTAATAAATGTTTGCGGAACATTTGAATCATAAAACTTGTACCCTTTTTTGTTCACTTTTTTTAGTGAAGATTCTGTAAGCCCTTTGTTTAAAGGGCTTACAGAATCTTGCAGAGAGAAAGGGATTCGAACCCTCGTTACGTTGCCGTAAACACGCTTTCCAAGCGTGCGCCTTCAGCCACTCGTACTATCTCTCTTTTTAAACATAGTACAAAAATAGTTTTTTATTCTTTTCAATACATTTTTATTTGTGAAAAATTACTATAACTTTGTTTACATTGTTTAAATGTTGGGAAACTAAAAACAAAAAAATTAATTAAAGTATGAAAAATATTATTTATTTTTTCGCATTATTACTTGCTTTTTTATCTTCGTCTTGCTCAAAATCAATCAAAGTACAGGGTGAGACTGGTGAAAAAGACCAAGAGCTAGTTGCTTTTAATAGTATAGAAACTAACGGTAATTTTAGATTAATATTGATTCAAGGTGATAGAAATTCACTGAAAATAGAGTCTAACAAAAACTTATTTGATAATCTGACTATAAAAATAACAGATAATAAATTAGTACTTACTGAAGTTAAGGAGGTTACATCAGCATCCTTATACAATGTTTATATTAATTTTAGAGAACTTCAAAATTTACAATTACAAAATAATTGTAAAGCTGAGATTTCAGGAAAATTAATTACAAAAACGCTAAATGTATCATTGCTAGATTTTGCTAAATTAGATATGAATGCTGATGTAAAAGATTTAACAACCATTAACTTAGAAAAATCTGGAGCATTAACCATCGCTGGGTCTAGTAATTCATTAAATATTACGGCACAACATAAAGCTAAATTATCAGCCTTTAACTTTCAGACTAATATTACCACTTTTGATGTCGAGGATAAATCAGATTTAGAAATTAATGTTGTAAAAGAGTTGAAAGGCAAAGCTATAAATAATACTTTGGTAAAATACTTAGGCACCCCTAACAAAGAAATAATCGTAAACGACAAGGCAGAAGTAATAAGAAAAGAATAAAAATGATAGAACAAATAATAATACGTTCCAACGATTGGCTTACAAGCATATACGATAACGAAACTCAAGACAAGGTTAGAGATCTTTTAGTTAATAATCCAACCGAATTACAAGATGCTTTTTACCAAGATTTAGAATTTGGCACTGGTGGTATACGTGGAATAATGGGCGTTGGCACTAATCGGTTAAATAAATACACCATTGGAGCCGCAACCCAAGGGTTAGCCAATTATCTCGTACAGCAATTTCCGAACGAAGAAATAAAAGTGGCTATTGCATATGATGTTAGACATAATTCAATAGAATTTTCAAAAATAGTAGCAAACGTTCTTACCGCCAACGGCATAAAAGCCTTATTGTTTGAGAGTTTTGAATCTACACCAGAATTATCATTCACAGTGAGGGATCAAAAATGTCAAGCTGGTATAGTCCTTACGGCACCACATAATCCGCCAGAATACAACGGTTACAAGGTCTATTGGGGAGATGGTGCACAAATAGTTCCGCCACATGACAAAGGAATAATAACTGAAGTGAAGAATGTGAAAACACGTCAAATTAAATTTTATGGAAATGATTCCCTTTTACAGATTGTAGGCAAAGATATAGATGATAAATTCATTGACGCATGCGTAGCATATGGTAGTTATGATACCAAAGGGAACAGCACTTTAAAAATAGTGTTTACACCCATTCATGGCACTTCTATAAAGTCTATACCTCAAGCTTTAGCAAAGGCAGGCTTTACAAACGTGGAAATAGTACCAGAACAGGCAATACCTAGTGGTGATTTCCCTACAGTAAAATCTCCCAATCCTGAAGAGCCTGAAGCTTTAGCTATGGCACTGGCCTTAACAGACAAAATAAATGCGGATATAGTTATCGGTACCGATCCTGACGCAGATCGCTTAGGCATAGCTATAAGAGATTTTAATGGTAAAATGGTGTTGCTAAACGGTAATCAAACCAATACCGTTTTGTCTAACTATTTATTAAAAATGTGGCAAGAAAAGGGTAAGCTAGACGGAAAACAATTTATAGGCACAACCATTGTATCCTCAGACATTGTGTATGATTCAGGCAATAAGTATAATGTAAAAGTAAAATCAGGGCTAACGGGCTTCAAATGGATAGGCAAGATGATAGCCGATGCCGAAGGACAAGAAAAGTTTATTTGCGGTGGCGAAGAAAGCTTTGGTTATATGGTAGATGATTTTGTGAGAGACAAAGACTCCGTTACCGCAACTTTACTAGCTTGTGAGATAGCTGCGGTAGCCAAAGCAAACGGCAGTAGCTTTTACCAAGAGTTATTACAAATTTATCAAGAGGTTGGTTGCTACCACGAAGGACTCGTCTCTATTACCAAAAAAGGAATGGACGGTGCCACACAGATCACTAACATGATGATTAGCTATAGAGAAAACCCTTTTACGCAACTAAACAACAGTAAGATAGTAAAGATAGACGACTATAAGCTACTGACATCTAAAAATACTATAACGAACAAAGTAGAAATACTTGATTTCCCAAAGTCAGACGTATTGATTTATTTTTTAGAAGATGGTAGCCGAATAGCTATTAGGCCCTCTGGGACTGAACCTAAAATAAAATTTTACTTCAGCGTAAAAGAGCCTTTGATTAATATGACTCATTACCAAATAACAAAAGATAAGCTACAAGCTAGGATTGATAATATTGTTTAAAATTTAAAATTATGACCAAGCAGCAAATAATTAATGACATAAAAGAAAAGCATAAAGCATTTTGTAGTTATGTATTAAATCTTTCTGATGCTGATTTTAATTTTTCATTGAACCATAAATGGACAGCGGGACAACAGCTAGCACATATACAGCTAGCTGTTTCTGCATTAAAGCCTATAGGTCTAGTCCCAAAACCATTAATTAAATTAATCTTTGGAAAGCCTAAAAAATCATCATTAACCTATGATCAATTGATAGAAAGCTATCAATTGGTGTTAAAAAACGGAAGCAAATCCTCATCAGCCTTTACACCAAAAAACGTAAAGGCTGATGAAAAGCTAGATTTATTAACTAAACTAAACAATGCGTTAGATACCCTTTACAAAACTATTAATAAATTTTCTGAACAAGAGTTGGATGAATATCTAATCCCACACCCTTTATTAGGTAAGATTACCTTTAGGGAAATGCTTTATTTCACAGCTTACCATGTTATGCTACATCATCAAATAGTTAAAAGAGATTTGACCCATAAAAACACTTAAATATGTATAGCCCTTTTTCCAGTAGCGTCTAGTGCCGCCTCTTTTATAGCCTCTATAAATGTTGGGTGGGCGTGATGCGTGAAATATCCTCAGCGGAGGCTTTAAACTCCATCGCTACCACAGCCTCTGCTATCATATCTCTTGACTCTAGCACCAATTATATGCACACCTAGTAACTCATCACTACCTGCATCACACAACACTTTTACAAAGCCGTCTACGTCGGCACTTGCTTTTGCTCTACCCAGTGCTTTGAATGGAAAATTACCTGTTTTGAAAGAAATACCGCTTGCCGTTAATTGCTCTTCCGTTTGGACTACTGTGGATACCTCTGGTAAGGTATATATTACTCCAGGAATTAAGTTATAATTAATATGGGGCTTTTTGTCCCATAATAGTTTTCCGCTACAAATACACCTTCTTCCTCCGCTTTATGAGCAAGCATAGCACCAGTAACAACGTCACCGATGGCATAAATATTTGATAAACTTGTTTGTAAACGGGTATTCGTTTTTATTCTACCTCTATCATCCAGTTCTATACCAATATTTTCTAACCCCAAACCAGCCGTATAGGCTTTTCTACCAACGGCAATCATACAATAATCACCATTAATGGTTATCGTTTCACCATTTTTATCTTCAGCACTTACGGTTACAATGTCTCCATTTCTAGTAATTGTTTTAACCTTTGTAGATAGGTTAAACTTCATGCCTTGTTTTTTTAAGATACGTAGTAATTCTTTGCTTATAGCACCATCCATGGTTGGGGTTATTTTGTCAAAAAACTCTACTACCGTAACTGTTGAGCCTAATCTTAGGTAAACAGAACCCAATTCTAAACCAATCACGCCACCGCCAATCACAATTAAATGTTTTGGTATTTCAGGTAATTTCAATGCCTCTGTTGAGGTTATTATATGTTCTTTATCTATGGGAGCAAAAGGTAAACAGGTTGGCTTAGAACCTGTAGCAATGATGGTATTTTTACTTTGAATAACCTCTATTGTGCCGTCAACTTTGGTAATACTAATTTCTGTAGTAGTTTTAAAGCTACCCAAACCCTTATAAACAGTAATTTTATTTTTATTCATCAAAAAATCAATACCCTTACCAACCTGTTCTATTACTTCATTTTTACGGTTAATCATTTTAGATAAGTCCACACTCAGCCCAGTAATGTCAATTCCATGACTGCTGAAATTTTTAGCAACATTATGATAATGTTCTGACGAGTCTAGAAGAGCTTTGGATGGTATACAACCAACATTAAGGCAAGTGCCACCTAGGTTGTCATGTTTTTCTATTATTGCGGTCTTTAACCCTAGCTGTGCACAACGTATTGCCGCCACATATCCACCTGGACCAGAACCTATAACCGTAACATCAAAAGATTCCATAATTGTATGTATTATAAATTATTACTTAATTTTACCGCAAATATCCATTAATCATTACTATTGTATAAAAATTTTTAATTTTTTATTCAAAAAATAGGTAAATAAAACAAAATTAGTTTAAAATGATAACCATGACTAAAAAAGAAAAAGTAATCTTTGTGATTGACACGTTAGAAAAATTATATCCAAAAACGCCTATTTTTTTAGATCACACAGATCCTTACACCTTGATCATAGCGGTCTTAATGTCCGCCCAAACTACCGATAAAAAGGTAAATGAAGTTACACCATTTTTATTTGAACGAGCTAGTAACCCTTTTGACATGATGAACGTGCCTGTGCAGGAGATTCAACAATTAATTAGACAAATAGGCTTATCAACCACAAAAGCTAAGAATATTCAAAAACTATCAACCCTATTGGTAACCAATCACAACGGCACCGTACCCGAAAGTTTTGAAGCCCTAGAGGCTTTGCCTGGTGTGGGACACAAAACAGCATCGGTAGTAATGTCTCAAGCATTTGGCGTAGCGGCATTCCCCGTAGACACACATATTCATCGGTTAATGTACCGTTGGGGATTCAGTAATGGAAAAAAATGTAAAACAAACAGAAAAGGATGCCAAAAAAATATTCCCCAAAAACAAGTGGAACAAGTTGCATTTACAAATAATTTTCTACGGTAGGCAATATTGCCCGGCAAGAGGTTGGGATTTACAAAAAGACATTATAACAAAAACAATAGGCAGGGCAGATATAAAATAAAAAATTTAGACAAAATGTTTTTACAATCGACTAACTTTGCCTATTAAATTCTGAAAAATAGACAAATGACAAGAAGTGGTAAAATGGAATTAATGGCACCCGCAGGTGATTTTGACTCAATGCAAGCAAAGAATAGACAATGGCGCAGATTCTGTATATTTTGGTGTAGAGCAATTGAATATGCGTGCCAGAGCCTCTATTAATTTCACTATGGATGATTTACCAGAAATAGCTAATCGATGCCATAATAATGGTTTACGCACCTATTTAACCCTGAATACTATTATATACGACCATGATTTGTCTATCATAAAAACACTATTAGACAGAGCAAAAGTCGCAAAAATAACAGCAGTTATAGCAATGGATCAGGCAGTAATAGCCTATGCCCGTCAAATAGGTATGGAGGTACATATCTCTACCCAAATTAACATTACTAATATAGAAACGGCAAAGTTTTATGCCATGTTTGCAGACACCATGGTTTTGAGTCGAGAATTAAGCCTAAGTCAAGTAAAAAAAATAACCGAACAGATAGAGAAAGAACAAGTAAAAAGGACCATCTGGGAACTTGATAGAAATAGAAATTTTGGTCATGGAGCATTATGTATGGCGGTTTCTGGCAAATGTTATTTGAGTTTGCATTCCGCAAATTCATCAGCCAATAGAGGAGCTTGTAAGCAAAATTGCAGAAAAAAAATACACTGTCATAGACCAAGAAACAGGTTTTGAGATAGAATTAGACAATGAATATATGATGTCCCCCAAAAGACCTTTGTACGTTAGATTTTTTAGATCAAATTGTAGATGCTGGTGTAAAAGTTTTAAAAATTGAAGGTAGTGGTAGTGCACCAGAATATGTAGCAAAAGTTATCAAAACCTACCGTGAAGCCATTGATTCGATAGAAAACAAATCATACAATAAAGAAAAAATAGACGTATGGATGGTAGAGCTAGACAAAGTCTATAACCGAGGTTTTTGGAGCGGTTATTACTTGGGACAAAAATTAGGTGAATGGTCTGCGTCAAATGGCTCTATGGCTACACAAAAAAAAATATATGTAGGTAAGGGAAGACATTTTTTTCCGAAATCAAATATTGCAGAATTTACAATAGAAGCGTATGATATAAAAGTTGGCGATAAAATTCTAATAACAGGTCCAACAACGGGTGCAAAAGAGATGGATATAACCTCTATGATGGTCAATGACTTACCTAAAGACTTAGCGACCAAAGGAGATTCGTGTACTTTTCCAGTTGATTTTCGTATCAGAGCATCTGATAAACTATACAAAATTGTACAAACAGAATACGCCTAAAAACTAATCATATATTTTGACAATACAGCCGGTTGCACCAATTGTAGAGCCACACCTAAACTATACAACCAATGATGTATAAAAACATAAGAGAAGAAGAACTAAAAAACAAAGTGGGTGCTAACTGGTTCAACTCTTTTGACACGACAGAAATTTTAGGAAATATTGATTTTACAGTTTCCCCAAAGCAAGACAGCGTTTTTGGTAGAATACCCTTACTTTGGGCAGAAGCTAAAACTGGCGACTTTGACGTTACCACAATGTTTGTGCAGTTGGTATTGACAATAGGCAAAGCCCGAACGTTTGACAAAACATTGCCACCTGCATTTTTGGGAGCATTTGACTTTAAAAAAATTGCTTTCGTGCCATACATAAGCATTCAAGACATTTTTTATCTTAACGACTTTAACTGGAACGTAACGCCAAGCAACCACGAAACCAAAGAGTTTAAACTCATAAAAGACCGAATTGAGGCGACTTTAAAATCAAATGCTTACGTTTATGATTATCAGAATGACGAAAAAGACCTAAAAACTTTTATTGCCAACAACATTGCAAAAACTACCGAAACAAGCAAGATAAAAATTGATAAAAATAACTTTGTACCAATTTATTTGCGTTGGCTCGAAATCGTGAAACCCACCATAGACGTAAACTGGGACGACCTTAAAAAAGCAAATATTCTGGATAGTGATTTTTATCTGGTAGACCTTTTTGTGGACGATAAAGACACCAATAATATCGACGATGACAGCTCGATAAGAGACAGTTTGTTTGTGGTTTTCCAGAGCCAGGGCTACAAAATAGCCAAAGAAAACATTAAGCAAATGTTTGATGCCACCATCAACCTAAAAAACAAAGAAGCCTACATCCAGTTTTGGAAACGATATAAAAGACCACCACTGGTACAGTTTCAAGATTATATAATCGAACGCAGAGATTTATTGGTCCCACAGGATATTAGAGAGAGAAAAGGTGCGTTTTTTACCCCCAGAATTTGGGTAGATTTATCACAAAAATATTTGGCAGACTATCTGGGCGAAAACTGGCAAGAAGACTACTATATTTGGGACTGTGCCGCTGGAACGGGCAACTTGTTGGCTGGCTTAACCAATAAATACAACATCTGGGCAAGTACCCTGGACCAAGCCGATGTAAACGTAATGCACGAAAGAATTGAACACGGTGCTAACCTGCTGGAAAACCACGTTTTTCAGTTTGACTTTCTGAATGACGATTTTAGCAAACTGCCACAAGGTTTGCAAAATATTATAAATGACGAAGAAAAACGGAAGAAGTTAGTTATTTATATTAATCCACCGTATGCGGAAGTATCGAGTAAAGCAGAAAAAGGCAAAGTTGGAGTAAATCAAACTAAAACACATACAAAGTATAGTTCAATTTTAGGAACGGCTGGTAGTGAATTATTTGCCCAGTTCTTAATCAGAATTTATGAAGAATTTAATGGAGTAACTCTTGCAGAATTTTCAAAATTAAAAATCCTACAAGGATCGATTTTTATAAATTTAAAAGAGCATTTTCAAGTGAAGCTTGAAAGAATATTTTTAGCACCCGCCGATACTTTCGACAATGTGAAAGGTCAATTTCCAATTGGCTTTAAAATTTGGAATACCAATAAAAAAGAAATATTTGAAAAAGTAGTTGCAGACGTTTATGATAAAAATGCTAATTTCATTGGCGAAAAAGGACTTTATGCACTTAATAAAATCCAATACATAAACAAATTCATTTCCATTTACAAAACAACTATTGAAAACAATATTGGTTATATGGACGGAATCAATGGAAACGATTTTCAACATAATAACATTGTTTATGTATTGAACACAAAAGAACAATTACCGAATCCAAGAGGGATTTGGATTAACAAGAACAACTTAATTCCCATTTCAATATATTTTGCAGTTCGCCACGCTATTCCTGCAACATGGCTCAACGACCGTGACCAATTTTTATTTCCCAACGAAAACTGGCAAACTGATAAAGAATTTCACAATGATTGTCTGGCATTTACATTATTTAGTAACAACATTCAAAGTCAATTTGGCACAAACCATTGGATACCATTCACTGAACAAGAAGTAAATGCCAAAGAAAAGTTTGCAAGTAACTTTATGACAAACTTACTGAAAGGAAAAATACCAACCAACAATCCCAAAGAAGATAATCTATTCGCTGTCAGCGAGCCAAAGCCTCATTACGAAGTACCCTTAGTTTTTTCTGCCGAAGCCACAGCGGTTTTTGATGCTGGGCGCACTTTGTGGAAGTACTATCATGCCCAAAAATTCCATTCCCACGGCGTGGGTACTTACAACGTAAATGCAAGTTTTTATGACATTAGAGGGCATTTTCAGGGTCGGAACGACAAAGGTAGAATGAATGGAAAAAGTACAGACCAAAAATATACAGAACTAATCGGCAACTTACGAGAAAAACTAAACACACTTGCCGACAGAATAAAACCGAAGATATACGAATACGAATTTTTGAAAGACTAAAAAAACAACTGGTACTAAAAATAAACACTATTTTCGTTTCAAAATTATTTTAAGATGACAGGTAATGAACCCAATAGATTATTTTTACTAGACGCCTATGCACTTATTTTTAGAGGCTATTACGCATTTATAAAAACCCTAGAATCAATAGTAAAGGGCTGGATACCTCAGCTATACTGGGGTTTACCAACAGTTTACTAGACCTGATTAATCGTGAGCACCCCACCCATTTAGCAGTAGTTTTTGATGTAGGTAAAAAAACTATTCGTCATAAAACGTTCCCAGAATACAAAGCCAACCGCAACAGAACACCAGACGCTATACGTACTGCTGTGCCACATATTCATAACATACTAAATGCTCTAAGGATACCTATCTTGTTTGCTGAGGGTTATGAAGCTGATGATGTGATAGGTACTTTAGCTCAAAAAGCAGAAAAAGAAGGGTTCATGACCTACATGATGACGCCCGATAAAGACTTTGCTCAAGTGGTAACGCATAAAATAAAAATGTACAAACCATCATCCAAAAGTAGCGAAATGGTAATATGGGGTGTGGATGAAGTAAAGGAAAAATTTGAAGTAGATGACCCGATACAAGTCATAGATTATTTAGGTATGATGGGCGATGCCGTAGATAACATACCAGGACTACCAGGCGTGGGAGACAAAACAGCCAAAAAATTCATCAAACAATATGGTAGTATGGAGAATCTGTTGGCTAATACAGCAGATCTTTCGGGTAAATTAAAAGAAAATATAGAGGCAAATAAAGATTTGGGTATTCTATCAAAACAATTGGCAACCATCATGACAGATGCACCAGTAGTTTTTGATGCTAAAAGCCTAGAGCTAGAGCCACCCAATATGGAAAGTATTACCGAAATATTTAAAGAATTAGAATTTCGTAGAATGCTAGACAATCTCTATAAAATATACAAAATAGATAACCCAGATATACTCCCTCATACAATAAACAAAACGAAGGTTCATCAAAAAGAAATAAGTCAAATAGGTCTTTTTGATCAAGCTATAGAGGCGACACCCATTAGTTACAAAACCCTTGCTGAGACTAGCCACTTGTACCAATCAGTAGAAAATGAGGTTACATTAAAAATGCTAGTAAACAAATTATTACAACAAAAAACCGTTTGCTTTGATTGTGAGACAACAGGACTGAATACGCAGACTGCAGAATTATTAGGCATTGCTTTTTCTTACGAAAAAGACAAAGGATACTACGTCACATTTCCTTCAAATCAGCAGGAATGCAAAGATAGATTGGCATTATTAAAACCATTTTTTGAGCATGAGAATATTGAAAAAGTAGGTCATAATCTGAAGTATGACCTAAAAATTATACAAAATTATGGTATTGATATAAAGGGAAATACCTTTGACACCATGATAGCTCATTACCTCATAAATGCAGATATGCGACATGGTATGGATGTGTTGGCAGAAACATACCTCAACTACAAGGCAGTAAGCATAGAAAGTCTGATAGGTAAAAAAGGTAAATTTCAACAAAATTTTAGTACAGTACCGGTGGCGGAACAAACAGAATATGCTGTGGAAGATGCTGACATAACGTTACAGTTGAAAAATGTTCTTGAACCAATGTTAGCCGATGGAAATCTTACTGAGCTTTTTAAAACCATAGAAATGCCACTAATGCAGGTGCTGGCGGCAATGGAAAAAGAGGGTATAAATATAGACACCGAAGGCTTGGCTATCATATCAAAACAATTAACGGTAGAAATAGCGGAGCTAGAAACCAATATATATGCAAAAGTAGGTGAAACCTTCAACCTTAACTCGCCCAAACAATTGGGTGAAATATTATTTGAAAAACTAAAACTGATAGACAAGGCAAAGAAAACAAAAACAGGTCAATACGCCACATCAGAGGATGTGTTGGGTAGCTTGACACAAAAACACCCTGTGGTAGCAGATATAATGGATTATAGAAAATTACAAAAACTGAAATCTACCTACGTAGATGCCCTTCCTAATGAGGTTAATGCTACCACCAAACGCATTCATACCCAATATATGCAGACCGTAGCGGCTACCGGTAGACTGGCCTCTACCAATCCTAATTTACAAAACATACCCATCCGTACCCAGCGTGGGCAGGAGGTAAGAAAGGCTTTCATAGCTAGGGATGAAAATCATGTATTGCTGTCAGCGGATTATTCTCAGATAGAATTAAGATTAATTGCCCAGATGAGTCAAGACCCAGCCATGGTAAGATCATTCTTACAAAACGAAGACATCCATATAGCTACTGCGGCAAAGGTTTTTAACCTAAACATAGATGAGGTTACTAAGGAACAACAGAGCCAAGCAAAAACAGTTAATTTTGGTATAATATACGGCGTTTCAGCCTTTGGACTAAGTGAGCAAACCAACCTTTCCCGTACAGAATCAAAGGATTTGATAGAGGCATACTACAAAACCTATCCTACCCTAAAAGACTATATGAGCAGTCAAGTAAACTTTGCTAGAGAATATGGTTATGTAGAAACATTACTAGGTAGAAGACGTTATCTGAAAGACATTAATTCGCCCAATGCTGTGGTAAGAAGCCATGCAGAGCGTAATGCCGTGAACGCGCCCATACAAGGAACATTTGCCGACATCATAAAAATAGCCATGATAGAATTACACAAATACCTAAAAAACAGCCATCTAAAAACAAAAATGCTGTTGCAGGTACATGATGAGTTAGTGTTTGATTTGCCAAAAGATGAGGTAGAAATAGTAAAACCTATTATTAAAGATATTATGCAAAATGCCTACAAAACCACCGTACCGTTGTTGGTAGAAATAGGTGTGGGAAACAATTGGCTGGAGGCTCACTAAATCAGATTGTTCCAAAAAATATATAAACCTATTCGTTTTAATGGTTTAATAATCAGTAATACTGTCAAGAATCCAAAACAAATCACTTTAGCCGAAAAATGAGGTCAATGTAAAAAAATAAAAAAACCGTCTCATTTTTTTCATGAAACGGGTTTTTTATTTTTATTCAGAAAATAGTTATGATTATTTTCCTTGAAATGCTTTTAGTTTTTCAATGAATTTAGGCACTACATCAAAAGCGTCGCCTACTATTCCGTAATCTGCGACTTTAAAAAATGGTGCTTCAGGGTCAGTATTTATAACTACAATGGTTTTAGATGAGCCTACCCCTGCTAAATGTTGTATTGCTCCAGAGATACCTACCGCAATGTATAGTTTTGGAGAGATAGCCTTACCTGTTTGCCCTACGTGTTCTCCGTGTGGTATCCAGCCTATGTCTGCTACTGGTTTAGAACAAGCTGTAGCGACATTTAATAGACCAACTAATTCCTCTATCATTCCCCAGTTTTCTGGACCTTTCATACCTCTACCAGCAGAGACTACAAATTCTGCTTCTTTTAAGTCTAGTTTAGAGCCAGCTAATTCTGAACCTTCCACTTTTACTTTTGGTGTACCTGCCTCTACAGACACAGTCTCTTCAGTACCGCTTACCGGATTTTCATGTAAACCATAAGCGTTTTGTAAAACTGTAATTATTTTTAAACCTTGCCCTGCCTCTACAGTCATGATTCCTTTTCCTGAAAAGGCTTTTCTTCTAACTGTAAATGGTGCTGTGTTAGATGGTGCATCGGTAATATTTGTTATTAATGTACCGTTGGTTTGTACGGCCAACAATGTAGCTATTGTGCCGCCATCGTTAGTGTGCACTAGTACCACGTATTCACCATCTATTTTACTTGCAATTCTTGCGGCAAAAACTTCTGATGGGAAGGATTTAAAACCATCACCATTATTTTTTAATACTTTACTTGCACCATAAGTATATAGTATGTCTGATGCGTCTTCTGTATTAATGGTTATTGCTGTTACCGTTTGTCCAGCCTTGTCAGGTAGTGATTTTGCGTAAGATACAGCTTCTAATGCTGCCTTTTTATATTTTCCGTTTATGAATTCTGCATATACTAATATTGCCATGTTTACTTATATTTTTAAGATTAAATAACTTTTGCTTCCTCGTTTAAAAGTCTAATTAATTCATCCACATTATTTTGGTCAATTAATTTTACGTTACTGCGAGATACTGGTTTTTCCAAAGCAACTGCTTTTGAATTTGGTTCATAACCATCAGGCTCTACAACGCTTAGTGGTTTTGATTTTGCTTGCATAATACCTCTCATGTTTGGTATTTTTAAATCAGTTTCTTCCACCAATCCTTTTTGACCAGCAATAACAATTGGTAGGTTAGAAGATACATTTTCTTTACCACCGTCTATTTCACGAGTTGCGGTTACAGCTGTCCCGTTAACTTCTAAGCCAATACATCCATTTATAAATGCAAAATTCAGTAATCCTGCTACCAATCCTGCTACTGCTCCAGAATTATAGTCGATAGATTCCTTGCCAGCAAGGATTAAATCGTATCCACCGTCTTGAGCAATTTTTGCTATTTGCTTAGCCACAAACATACTATCTGTTGGCTTTGCATTCACACGTATCGCATCATCAGCACCTATAGCTAATGCTTTTCTCATGATTGGCTCTACTGTAGTATCACCAACGGTTACAATTGTTACTTTTGCACCTTGTTTTTCTTGAAACCAAATTGCTCTAGTCAAGGAAAATTCATCATAAGGATTGATTACGAATTGCACACCACTTGGGTCAAATTCTTTACCATCAGGTGTAAAATTGATTTTGGCAGTAGTGTCTGGTACACTACTTATACAAACTAAAATTTTCATAGTTGTTGATTTTTATATTACTATTTTATTTTGTACAAATGTATAAAAAAAATAAAAACTAATATGCATGCATAACAATTTAATTTTCGTAATCAATGTTTTTTATAAAATTTAACAAAAAAACAGCTTTGTTAGTATTAGGTCAAATAAAGATAACAGTTTTGTTAGCATAAACCAATGTTTTTCTTTCAGCATGTAGTTTTATGGCTCTCGAAAGAACTATTCTTTCTAAATCTCTTCCTTTCATAATGAAATCTTGAATAGAGTGTACATGCGTTACACGGGCTATGTCTTGTTCTATAATTGGTACTTCATCTAGCTCTTCAGTTACATAGTGGCTGGTGGTACCTATTATTTTCACACCACGGTTAAATGCTGAATGATAGGGCTTTGCCCCTGGAAATGCTGGTAAAAACGAGTGGTGGATATTAATGATTTTATTAGGATAAAGATTGATTATGTTTTTTGTAATAATCTGCATATACCTTGCTAAAACAATGAAGTCTATATTGTTTTCTGTTAAAGTTTGTATTTGTTGTTTCTCCCCTATCTCTTTTGTTTCTTTCGTAAATGGTATATAAGCAAATGGTATTTTAAATTGGTCGGCAACGGTCTTTAAATCCCTATGATTGCTTATGATTAATGGTATAGTCAAATGAAACTCGCCAGCACTATACCGTGCAAGAATATCATACAAACAATGGTCATATTTAGACACAAAAATAGCCATTCTTGATTTTTTATTTTCTGTATAAAGTTCCCAATTCATACCATATTTTAATGCAATGGTCTGTTCAAAATCTGGTTTAAAATTATCGATTGTCACAAAACTACTATCATTTAACTCAAACTCTAAACGCATAAAAAATACGTTTAGATCACGATCAACATGTTGGTCTAAATAAATTATATTGCCTTTTATTCGGGCAATGTAATTAGTTATATTAGCAATTATACCTTGTTGGTCAAGGCAGTTGATAAGTATTGTTATTTTTGTCATAAAAAGCGTTTACAACCCAAATTCTACTTTAACGATGTCTACAAAATCTAATTTTTCCCAAGTAAAAAGCTCTACCTCTATTTGTTTTGTCTCTCCTGAAGGGGTAGTAAAGGTTTTTGTTATGGCTTCAGTTTTTCTACCCATGTGTCCATAGGTTGCTGTTTCTGAGTAAATAGGATTTCTTAGTTTCAATCTAGTTTCTATACTATATGGACGCATAGGGAATAGTTTCTCAACTTTTTTAGCTATTTCACCGTCCGTTAGTTTTACTTTTGCTGTCCCATAAGTGTTGATGTAAATACCCATTGGGTCAGGCTCTCCAATAGCGTATGATACTTGTACCAAAACCTCATCTGCAATACCTACTTTGCCGACTAAGTTTTTAGCAATATGACGGGTTGCATAGGCCGCACTTCTATCTACCTTACTGGGGTCTTTGCCTGAGAATGCTCCACCCCGTGTGCACCCTTTCCGCCGTAAGTGTCTACAATTATTTTTCTTCCTGTAAGGTACTCTGTATCTCCGTGAGGTCCACCTATTACAAACTTTTACCAGTTGGATTGATGTGGTATTTTATAGAATGGTTAAAAAACTTAGCGTACTCAGGGTATTTTTTAATAATACGGGGAATTAATATACTTGTAATATCGTGTTTGATTTTGGCTAACATTTTTGTCTCTATATCAAAATCATCATGCTGGGTAGACACTACAATGGTGTCTATGCGTACTGGTTTATTCTGGTCACTGTACTCTAGCGTTACTTGAGATTTAGCGTCTGGGCGAAGGTATTTAATTTCATTATTTTCTCTTCTTAATAGGGCTAATTCTATTAAAATATTGTGGGCTAGCTCTAGTGCCAAAGGCATATAGTTGGCTGTTTCATTGGTTGCATAACCAAACATCATCCCCTGGTCACCAGCACCTTGTTCTTCTTTATTGGCACGGTCAACGCCTTGGTTGATGTCTGTAGATTGTTCATGTATGGCAGACAATATACCACAAGAGCTTGCGTCAAACATATATTCACTTTTGGTGTAACCTATTTTTCTTATCACCTCACGGGTTATGGACTGTACATCTAAATTTGCTTTAGACTTTACCTCACCAGCCAATATTACCTGTCCTGTGGTTACAAGGGTTTCTGAGGCTACTTTACTGTCTGCATCAAAAGCTAAAAATTATCAATCAATGCGTCTGAGATTTGATCTGCAATTTTATCTGGATGCCCTTCTGAGACAGATTCTGAGGTAAATAAATAGGCTATTACTGCGTGCTATTAAAATTATTTAATATTCTATAGCAAATATATTAGAATTAATTTTATATCAAATAAAAATCAGACAATAAGTGTTTGTTTTTAAATGATAATTGTATTTTTGTTTGAACTAAAAAATTAAAAATTCAAAGAATGATAAAAATAAAATAATAATAACCCTAGTCATAGCTCTTTTAATAGGATGCAAGACAAACCCAATTACGGGCAGAAAACAACTGAGCTTAGTGTCTAATGATTCTTTATTCCCTCAGGTTTTTCAACAATATACAGAAGTGATAAATAGTAGTAAAATAGAAAAAGCGACAAAGATGCTACAATCATAAAAACCGTTGGTGGTTGCCGAAAGATATTATAAAAGCATAGGCAAAGAAGATGATTTAGCAAACTATCAATGGGAGTTTAACCTAATAGACAGCGAGCAATTAAACGCATGGTGTATGCCTGAGTGGTAAGGTTGCTTTCTATACAGGTATATTGCCTGTGTGCAAGGACGCTACTGGTGTAGCTATTGTAATGGGGCATGAGATATCGCATGCACTGGTAGTACATGGTGCAGAGCAGGCAAGTCAAAGGCAATTGGCATCTTATGGTGCATTAATTGGCGGTATTGCAACTGCTAATAACCAACAAGCAAAAGGTGTTTTTGACCAACTGTACCCTATGGGAGCACAACTGACACTGTTAAAATATGGTAGAAACCAAGAGTCAGAGGCTGATGAAATGGGTATATACCTAATGGCTATGGCAGGGTACGACCCTAGAGAGGCACCAATATTTTGGGGGCGTATGAAAACAATGTCTGAGGGGCAACAAAAGCCACCAGAATACCTATCTACACACCCAGATGATGATGAACGTATTGCGGCTATTAGTGCAAAAATGGACAAAGCCATGGAGTACTACAACGCCAGCGAAAAAGCTATGAAAACAGTGACAACAAAAAATATTAAAGCTAAATAATATAACCAATAAAAAATTAAATTTAATGAAAAAGTTATTAAACTCTAAATTTTTATTTTTGTTACTTGGTCTTCTATTATTTTCTTGTTCGAGGTAAGAAGAGGTAACAAATGAAAAAGATTCTTCATCCGAAAATGAAAAGTTCATAAGAACTCCTGATGGAAAGATTGTTACTGAAGTTCCGAAAGATGTCTTTGAAATGATAAAAAAAGACCTTATTGTTGGAAATAAAAAAGATATTTCAGATGATTTGTCTAAAAAATATAAATTATCATCAGAAAATAAAATGGAGCTTATTAGTGAAAATGTGTTAAGCAATAAAGCAATAACCTCTGTTATTTCACTTATAATGGACACGTTGAAAATATTGGATGGCAAGGTTGGACAAATCTTGGATATGCGGTAGGAACAACTGGACAGAGATTAAGATTAGAAGGAATACAATTTTCAAGTTCCACATATTTTAATTTTCAAGTAAGGGGTTATGTTCAAAATCAAGGCTGGTCGCCATATGTTACGCTAAATCAAACTGTTGGAACTTGCGAACAAAGAACTAGAATGGAAGCGATACAAATCAATGTTCCTGCAACTTACGCAACAAATGTTTACTATCAAGCGTATATGGAAAACAATGGTTGGTTGCCATTGGTTAGTAATAATCAAATTGCAGGAATAATTCACCAATCCTTAAGAATGGAAGCATTTAGAATGTATATGTATATCATAATATAATTAATTGTGGGGTATTTTGTTGTTTTATTATTAATTTTAAGTAGTATTTTTTATACCTATTTATTAAATAAATTTTTTCAAACTGAAAATAAATGATACAAAATACCCCACCATTGAAGGAATTAGAGGTTATTTAGCATACTTTGTATTTTTACATCACATTTGTATTTGGTATTTTTATTTACGAAATGGAATTTGGGAACAACCACAAAGTAATCTTTTCAATCATTTTGGAAAAACCGGTGTTGCTTTTTTCTTTATGATAACTGCATTCTTATTTACAAATAAATTACTAGAAGACAAGCCTATAAATTGGAAAATATTTTATATAAAACGTTTTTTACGATTATTTCCTATATATTGCTTTTCTGTTTTTTTATTAATATTTATTGTATTTATCACATTTCAAACTGTATATTTCATTCGGAAGATTTATAGACCAGTCACTTCATTGGCTTGCTTTTACTTTTATAGGCGCTCCGAATATAAATAATGTCAACAACACATATATTATTATTACAGGTGTAGCTTGGTCTTTAACTTACGAAATATTTTTTTATGCACCGCTGTACTCTTTTGCTAAAAACACTTTTTTAAAAAAAACAGTTTTTATTATTTGTAATTATTATAAATAATATATTGTTATATAATACTATTAAACCTACATGGTAGTAACCCAAAGCCTTATAAAAAAAGGTTTTTAGTTTTTAAGATGAGGTTATTTGGTTGTTTAGAATACAAACAACCTCATCTTAAAAAAGTATTATTACTAAACGTTACAAAACTTTCACACCTCCAATGATTTTTATAAAAATTGATTGTTTTTTAATTTTGGTTTTTACTGTATTAATCCCTGTTACTATAATATTAACCCTTGTTTTTGTGGCATCAAATAAAACGCTTATTAGTATATATTTACCAAAGCCTACACAACCTGTACACAACCCTAAAAACCCTTTTGTACGCATTACTTTTGTTGTAAATTACTATCAATACTAGCTGAGGTTTTTTTTCACACCACTAAGCACAATCGTAAAACTTTAAATCTATTAACCTTACTAAAGATTTTGATTTATTCAGTCCTAAATTAAGACTAACAATATTTAACTTTTGTTTCTCACTATCGGTTAATCTAAACAGAAATACATTATCTTTTTTTTCTCTAAACTGTTTATTATTATTCATTTTTTTGTCTTTTTTCTTTTTCTAAAGCCCGTCCTATTTCTAAATTCTTATCACTTGCTAAACTAACAACCCTTAACCATTCAGACATAACATCTACACACTCTAAAATACTTACTACACAACTATCTGTTAAATAATACGGTTTAGTATTTATTACTAAATTAGCTATCTCTTTACCTAAACCATCTCTTACCAAAGATTCAAAATTAAAAAACTCAAAACCATAGACACCCGTACCTACATCAGACAAATTAATTGATGCCTCTCTTAATTCACGCTCCAGTTCCCTAAATTCAGACACTAAAAATCCTAGGACAAAAAAAGATAGTACTGATGACCTACAAACAGAACTAAATAGACAAAATGCTGGAAATTAAAAGAGAGTAATAAAAACCTAAATCGTAATTTGGGTTTAAAAAAAGCCTTTACATCTGTAGAGGCTTTTTTTTATGGCTGTAAATGAAATAATTAATCTTTTTTTTAGATAAAATGTTACAGTATTGTGGTAGTGAAAATAGCATTATTCTTCTATTCTAAATTTGAAGTTTTTGTATAGTTCATTCTACCATTGTATTTTAAAAAACCACCAAAAAGGTGGCTAATTTGTAGTTTAACTTTTTGACTAATTCAGATAAATTTCTATTGCTTCATCATCACTAAAAATCTCACTAAATACTGAAGTAATTGCAGGATTTCTTCTTTCAAACTTGGTAAAATCTTCTATTTTTAGATTACAACATAGCAAGTACATAGTACCTTTATCATAAAAGCCAGTCATAGATTGAAGTATTCTATTATCTAACATTATAACTGCTTTGTGAGTTTCAATATCATAAGTCAATAATTTAGAATGCTTATTGATGATTTCTTGTTCAGATATTCCTTGTACTTTTCTTTCACAAATAAAATCTTGAAATTCATTATATCCAAACTCTCCTTTTTTGTAGGTATCAAAAACATCAATAACATAGCCTTTATTTCCTAATTCAAAAATGAGATAATTGTAAAATTTAGTGTTTTTTATAGCTTCTAAACCTTTGGCTATCCTTTCATCTAATTTTTCTAAAAATTTTTCTTTATAGGTTTTCATATAATTAAAATCTATTTACTAATTTTCTACATTTTCATCTTGCTTCTTCATCTTCACTTGTAGAATTAGAATTATCATCATTTTCTTCATCAATAGTAGGATAATTAGAACTACAATTACTGCCTTTTTCTTTTAATTCCACATCATATTCTCTTCCTCTATCATCTTCAAAAGTAGCAGTACCATCAGAAATATCAGGAGCCGTAAAATGGCTTTCATCTAACCAACCCCCATTTTCCCATTGGATTTTTACCAATTCTCCATTTTCAACCTCAACAGGTAAAGTATAAGTAGAATGCTTCCCTGTTTTGTGGTTATAATATTGAATATCAGCACAATATTCTCCATCTGAAAAATCATCACTAATCACAGAGTAATCTCCTTTTTTTGAAGTTTTATTACAAGATAATAAAATTAGGATTGAAAATAATAGTATTTTTTTCATTTCAAAAATTATCCTTTTTTTTGAATATTATTCCTATTACCTCAAATATTATGGGGACGATTGATAAAAGAAAAGCAGGAATTAGTGATACAAATAATAGTTTAAAAAATCCATAATCTTTTGTGTAATAGACTATCCAAAAATAAATGAATGATATTATTGGTGCTGCGCCGAATCCTATAAACATTGATATTAATCCAATTATGATAAATGACAATAGCAAATAAGAGAAAATATGTTTAGTAGTGTCTAAATCTTTTGGCAACAATGAAAATAAAGACTTATCATTGGAATTACAACTCACTAAAATGAATAAGAAAAATAATAAGTAACTGATTTTTAAATGTGTTTTCATTCTTTAAAATTTTTGATTTTTAAATTCATTCAATCCTTCTTGAAATAATTTTACCATTAATTGAGCTGTTTTTGCTTGACCTTCTATTGTTGCTTGTGTAATATTTGAAATTTTTTGCTTAAAAATATATTCTTTGCCAAATAGCAATTTACATCTCCATTCTAAATATCCAGTACCACCAAGCAAAGCAATCATAATTATTTGCGGTGCATCATTTTTGTAAATTTTTATTGAAGTTTTATTTACCTCTGTTACAACACCATCTCCATCAAACGCATAAATATTTAATTCATCTATAAAAATTGGAATATAATCTTTAAGTGATTTTTTAGAAAGTGCAATTTCATCTTGGTTTATATTTTTTCTATAATAAATAATGAATTTAACCAAATGATAGAGTATAAATAAAATCCCAATTAATATTATTATTTTCATATTTATTACGTTTTATTTTTGTGCTCTTATACCATCTAAAAAGCCTCTATTATAGCCTTCTTTGTAGTTGTTTTCTCCTATTCTAGGTATTGGACAAATAGGTGTTATTGGTTTTATACAACTATATTTCCCATAACAATAACCTTCTTCGTAACCATTTTCATAGCCGTTACAAAAAGAATCATATTGATTCATTGTTGTTTTTAATGGTTTTATTCTTGGTTCATTAGTTTCTTTAGCAGATAAATTGATTATTGCTAAACTGATAATAAAAATTACTTTTTTCATAGATTATTTATTTTAGTGGTTAAATAAGGTTGTTGCCATATATGGCATTATACCCAGCAATTAATAGAGTAATTGAAAATCCTATTAATAATTTTCCTTCAAAGGGTTTTGTAAATAAATTTTCTAATAAAGCCTTTTAAAATAAGCCCATTTGTCTATTACTTAATATAACTTCTCTCATAAATTCAGATTTTTTTATTAGTTTTTGTTTAACATTTTTGCTCCAAATTCTGTTAAGTAAATTTCTAAATCAGACCCAACAAATACTGTTTTTATACCCATTACTTTTCCATTTTTCTCATCATAAAAAATAGAAAAAACACCAATATCAGATTTAGGTAATCTTTTCAAAGTATGATTTACCACATCTGTTTCTAAAACAATGTTATATAAATTTGCATTATCATAATTTGAAGTTCTGAATTTTACAAGATATACTTTATTCATACCTAAATCTGTGTCTGAAAAATATAATTTCCCTTCATCTGCTACATAATAAAAGGAAGTAGTTTCTTTTGCTAAATCCCTATTAGGTTTCATTCTGTATTTCACATCAATAGTTGTGTTTTGTTGTGCAAAAGACAACTGAAAATTGAATAATGAAAGAAAGGTTAGAATTAGAATGTAAATTGATTTTTTCATTCTTTAAAATTCAAATTTAAACTTCCTTATATTTTTGTCATATCCAACCTCTTTACTTCCTACTAAAAGTTCAAGAGTTAAAAACAAATATTTTATCTCATTATTTTCATATTCAATTACATATAATGCTCCATCAGGAATTTTATAGGATAAAGTATTTCCTAATTTCTCCCAATCTTTCCAGAATAGAACTTTTGTTTTTTTATTATTATGATAAATAATAAGAACTCCTTCATTTGAAGATGTAATTGACTTTATCATATTTTTATCTTGAAATACCCAGTTTTTATCATCTAAAAAATATGATTTCTTTACATTAAACTCTTGACTAAAACAATAACTGTTTATTAATGAAAACAGTAAAACCATATAAAAATTTTTCATACAAATACATTTTTAAATTTCACAAATATACAAAGTTATCAATTTTGTTAATTAATAGTTTAGAACAATTGGATAAAAAATCCCTTCAAATACAGATAGGTAAAAGGATAAAACAGTTAAGAGAAAGTAAAAATATCTCTCAAGTTGATTTAGCAACATCTTGTAATTTTGAAAAGTCCAATATGAGCAGAATTGAAGCAGGAAATACCTGTCCTAATGTTTACACACTCTACAAAATAGCAACTCAATTGGGTGTCTCTCTTTTCACAATTTTTGAATTCAAAGAATAATTTCATCGTAATTTTATTTAAGACAAAAGTATTTCATAAAGATATATCTTTTAAAGACTTGCAACCTTGCAACCTATAAATCCAATGCTTCATCTTGATTGGCTTGTGTATAAGCATCTTGCCAAAGGGTAGTAAACCTTTTACTATTAGGAAAACAGATTTCTTGTAAAGTGTAAATATTGGTTCTCATCTTACTTAAATAAATACTTTTAGACTGATTTTTACTTCCTCTGATGTAATACTTTTGAGCAATTTGTTTGTCAATTTCTTTACAGAAAGCAGATTTTATTCTTGAAAAATGCACAAAAACTTCATTGTTTTCATTACTTACCAACTTATCAATACTTTCTTCCATTTTATCCAAATTTTCTTGGTTGGATATATGCTTGTAAAGGGTAAATAATTCATTTTTATAACCTATCAATTGATCCAAATGGATGCTTCCTTTCATCAAAAATAAAAAATATAAAGACTTGGTTAAATGACTTAATTTGATTTCTCTATTTTGATAATTTTTCAGGTAAATTCTAAAATCATCATCAATATACAAATCACTTAAAGGGAAATCAATTTGATTTTTGTATTGGTTAATTTGATTTTCAATAAAGGGTAAAATGGCTAAAAATTGTCCTGTTTTATTGAGCTGTTGCAGATTATTCCTTATTTCAGTTATTATATTATACGTTTTTTCATCTAAATTAATGCTTTCTTCTATCCCAAAATCATCATCAATTATTGGACTGAAATATAATTGATCGTCTTCATAAACTGGAAGTTGCACCAGAAAATCATCAAAATCTTGCTTGGTTTCTATGTTAAATAGATACAAATTATTGTAATCTAAATAGATAAAAGCATTGGTAAATGAAATTTCTAATCCCAAAATAGAAATCAGATTATTAGATAAACTTAGATTCTTATCATTGAATAGGGAAAAATCTAAATAGGGAAAATAATATTGAGCCGTTTTCAGCAGTTTTTCTATTTGTACAGTTTCTACTAATGAAACATAATCAAAATGCTTTTCCTTAAATTGGTTTATTGAAATTTCATCTATTTTTATTTCTTCACCATTTAAAATAAAGTTTCCTATCTTTTTTGAAAAATTAGTATAATAAACAGTACTTGTACTTAATTTAAAAGGAGTGTTTTTTAACTTGTCTTCAATGTTTTTAACAGGAAATTTAACTATCTGATTCATTTCACAAAAATAAATCAAATTTTGACTATTAATAACTATCTCTATTTTATTAATTTCAGAATTGAATAGATTTTTAAATTTTGTAAAAGGGTAAAAGGATTTTCTGATTGCATTATGACACAAAAATGTTGCAGTATTGTTGCATTCAAAAACACAAAAGGGCTTTACATTTCTGTAAACCCTTTACTCAAAAGCTCCCTCTCTTGGGCTCGAACCAAGGACCCTCTGATTAACAGTCAGATGCTCTAACCAGCTGAGCTAAGAAGGAATTTGGCAATAAAGCTATTAAAATATTTATAGCCAATGCTGGTGCAAACTTAAATAAAATAAGTTATTAAAACAAAAAAAATGTATTTGTTTTATTATATTTTTATATGTGTTTTAATGATAGGCTTTTAGGTTTATGGTGCTGTTTTAATAGGCTCTACTATTATTGCTGTTTTTTCTATTTTTTGTAGCCTTACGGTTCTTACAGCAATGTTTTTATATGCCTTTTTATCGCTTTTTTCATAACTAAATTTTGTAGCCAATCGGGTTACTTCTTTAGATAAATCGATTGGTAGCAAACCATTAGAGTCCATTCTATCAACCAAATCATATATGTTATCAAAACCAATTAACATGTATTTAGTAGGGTTTTTACAGTATATTTTTTTGAATGATTTTATGGTACTAATCTCATTTGTACCATAAATATTTACCTTGCGTATCATGCTATAGACGAATCCCATGTCTCTTAAATCTTTCAATTTTTTGTCATAAACAGGCGTGTAATCTATGCCAAAAGCTTTTATGCTGGAAGTGTCTAATTTTAATAAATACTCTACATAATCAGAGCTTATTGAGTCATCATTACAAGCTATAATAACTATGATTGGATTAAATTTTATGACAGTTACTCCTCCGTCATTTGTCTCACTAGCAATTTCTTGTTTTACATCCTCCTTATTTGTTGTGATAACAATTGTTGCACTACTACGCTCATTTTGCAATTGTTTTTTGGTATAAAGAGCCAATTCATTATTTATATCATTACTTAAAATATATATTTTTTCGTTGCTGTATGTTTTTAAAACCTCTTGGATTATTTTATCTGACATTTTTTCTTCTTTGGGAGAGCTTATAATCAGATTAGGTAGGGTTTCCAAAGACTCATTGTTGTTAATAGGCGATAAAATGGGTATTTTTGTTTCTGCTAAAAGTTGAGAAACCTGCTCTAGTCCGCTTTTGTTTAATGGTCCAATCACTGCATTTATTTTCATCAAATCACTGTCTGCTATGACTTTGGCTATTTTTTGTGGATCATTGCCTGTATCAATAATTTTTAAATTTATTTTTCTACCCTGATGAGCTAATGAGTCTAAGGCTAGCTTAGATCCGATTAAAAAATCAGTTGAGATTTCCCTATCATTCTTTGCTGTAGCATTATCTATACAGAATGGTAACATTAGCAATAGGTTTAATTCTTTGTTTACAACTTTATTGGTAGTTATAGGGTTATTGTTTGTGGCTATTTTTAGAGTCATACCTTCTATTAAGCCTTCTTTTAGGTTAGGGTTAAATTTTAGTAACGTTTCCATTGATACTTTGTATTGCTCTGAGATGCTATAAATGGTATCATCTTTTTTAACTTCATGAAATATATAGTCAGGCTTTTTTACTACAGGGGCAGCAATGGGTAATATTTCCTTGGGTATGGGGGCTATATTTGTTTCATTGTTACCAATATTTGGTATTTTTATAGATGAGCCTACCTTTAAACCATCTATTTCTAAGCCTTTGTTGGCGACATATAAATCCTTTAACGCAACCTTATTATCTCTAGCGATGCTATAAACGGTTTCTTGGGACTTTACCAAATACATTCCTTGTGTATCTACCCTACTTGGAGTTGATGGTATTTTTGCAATAGGTATTGTATTAGTTTTGGTAGATGTTGGTATTTTTATCACATCGCCTATTTTTAAACCCTCTTTTAATTGTGGGTTGTAGGCATTTAGTTCGGACTCAGAAACATTGTATTGTTTCATGATGCTATAAAGCGTTTGCTTAGGGGCTAGTGTAATGTATGTGAAATCATTAGTTGGTTTTAATTTCGTCTGAGGTTTACCATCTTTGACTCCAGGTATGATGACTATGTCGCCAATACTCATACCGTGTAATGCTAATTTTGGATTCGCCTTTTGTAATGCTTCTTGTGATATATTGTATTTTTTGCTAATCCCATATTCAGTTTCCTTAGCTTCAACAATATGCTTTTTCTGACCCTTTGTTAAGCCAAAGGACAACAATATCAGCACTACGATTTGTGTTTTCATGAAGTGTAAATTTTAATCACAAAAATACTATTTTATTTGAAACCATCGGTACAAAAATAATACAGTAAATTAAGCATTATTTAGAATGTATTTCATAAAAAAACAGTACACCGTTAATAAAAAAATACGCTATTTATACCACGAGTTATTTGATCTATTTACGTCTGGCATAATTTTTTTAGGGTCAATGCTTATACTTTTTAACTCCTCTGTTATTGGGAGTTTAAATTTCCATTTGCTTGTATTATTCCAAACCTCAACGGGTAAGTCATAATTGCCCTTTTCTCCAGAAATGGTTTCGTAGCCTAAGTGTACAGGCATTGCCATTTGTGCTAAGTTAACAATAGTTATGATTGGGTTTTGATTAAACTCTACATTCTCAATAGCTTGGTCTAATGGGTAATTTTCCATAAACCAACCTTTCCAAAACCAATTTAAATCTTCGCCAGCAACATTTTCCATTGTTCTAAAAAAATCATTTGGTGTGGGGTGTTTGAATGCCCAGTTTTTGATATAAATTCTAAAGGCATAATCAAATATTTCTGGTACCAAAATCACATCACGTAGTAGCGTCAGACCGTAACCAGGTTTTAGGTATAGTAAAGTGCCTATATTGGTCTCTTTTATAGCGTCAGGCATATTGTAGATGGTTTCTATCTCGGGATTAAAAAATCTAGGGGATAGGGTTTCCGTATTTTTAGATTTTTCTTTGTACTCACCCGCATTAAAATCTTCGTGAGCTAGTGTATTGATAAAGGTATTAAACCCTTCGTCCATCCAGCCACCGCCGTTCATTACTACCTACAATCATAGGAAACCAAGTGGCTCTAAAATTCGTGGTCTGTAACACCAAAAAGTCTAGCGTTAGTGTCTGCCGCACCACAAAACACAATACTGGGATATTCCATCCCACCTACGTTACTGGCAACATTTGACGCAGTTGGGTATGGGTATTCATACCAACGTTTACTATAGTTTTCTATACTATTTTTAGCGTACTCTGTGGATCTTCCCCACCCTATATTACTAGAACTTTCATTAGGGTAAAAACTCATGGCTAATGATTTTTTACCGCTGGGTAGATTTATTTGAGCGGCATCCCACAAAAAGGCTTTGGATGTTGCCCATGCCACATCTCTAGCGTTATTTAATTTAAAATGCCATGTTTTTGTGCCATTAGACATCTGATTAATCTCTTCATTGGTTTTTATCATTACTGTTTTGTCGCTATTTTTTGCTTCGCTTAGCCTAGTCTGTTGTGCTTTAGTTAAGACTTCTGAAGGGTTTATTAACTCTCCGCTACAGCTTACTATATGGTTTTCAGGCACGGTAAGATTAATATCAAAGTCACCGTATTCTAAATAAAACTCACCCGCACCTAAATAGGGTAATGTATCCCAACCTGTAACGTCATCAAAGACACACATACGTGGATACCATTGAGCAATAGTAAATACGTCTCCGTTACTAGTGGGCATAATACCAAACCTATCTGAACCGTGTTCTGGTAAAGTAAAACTATAATCAATTTTTATTTGCAGGCTTGTTTTAGGTAATAGTGGTTGTGCTAGTCGTATTTGCATTCTAGTATCTGAGACAACATAGTTTGCGTTACTGAACTCTGTTAGTATCTTCACCATGTTTAAATCATAGCCACCACTAAAATTGCTTTTAGCATCCCCATATCTACTTCTACTATCTGCAGGCATACGAGATTGCCCACGACTGGTTTTGCTAAACAAGTTTTGATCTAACTGTAGCCATAAGTAAGGTAGGGCTTCAGGACTATTGTTGGTATAGGTTATAATTACCGAGGCATTTATTAGGTGCGTATCTTCATTAATTATTGCATTTATCTTATAATCAGCCCTGTTTTGCCAATAATCTTTGGTTGGACTACCAGTAGCTGACCGAAATATAGAATTATTATTCGTTTCAACGGGTGAGAATAAGGCGTGCGGATTGTATTTCGTCTCTTGACCTAAGCAAAATGAGATAGCTAATGAGAATGTGAAAATTATTTGTTTTAACATCGAATTAGTTTAAGTAATTATTTTTTTTCGCAATTTATTTATAAACATAATCAAGAACCCTATAGCCATAAGGACTAATGTAATAAAAACAAGACACCACTTGGAACTAGTATAAAAAGAGCCTTTTTCAGCAGATAATTCGCTTATGTTTGGGAAATCACACAACAGTTGTAATGTATTAAAATTTTCTAGGTAATCAAATCCCACCGCCGCTATTGGTATGATGATTAGATAATACAACCATGATTTAGATGGAGCTATGATTTTGATAATAAAAATAAAAATTAAAACATTTAATATGCCGCATATGACAGGAAACATCATGTCTATAACGCTGGCTATAAAATGATAGTTGGCTCTACCTATAGCCCCTAAATGGTTAAATAGACTTAATACATCATCCTTGGTGTAGGAAAGTCTCAGGTCTAGAATATTAAATCCATTGTATTGATAACCAGCACCATATTTGGGAAATAAATACAATGCGAAGAAGATAAATAATAATTGAAAGCATCCCAGTACTATAGGATTAGCCACTCTTTTAAGAAATTGAATCATTGTTTTTTGTTTTTAAATAATTTTATTGGGTCATTTTTTGAATTGTAGCATATTTCATTTAATACCATCATTATCCTTTATTTGAATTAGGTTTTATTCGCACAAAAAATAAAAATATAAAAGCAATTATAAAAAAAAGACCTAGTGATAGTATAGAATAACGCATACCGCCAGTTATTCGGATTAGAAAACCATAGATAAACGTACCAAAAATTAAGGCTATTTTTTCAGTAATATCATATAGGCTAAAATAGGTTGTATTGTCATTGGCGTTAGGTATTAGTTTAGCGTAAGTGAATCGGCTTAAAGACTGTACACCCCCTAAAACTAAGCCTAAAACGCCAGCCAATGCATAAAATTGTAAATCAATGTTAGGGTTATTTTTATCTAATAAAAAAGCTATAATAGCTAATCCGCCCCAAATGACTACGCCCAGTTGCATTGCTTTAATATTACCCACAATACTGGCTGTTTTTGAAAATAAATAAGCACCTAAAACTGCCACAAATTGAATGATCAAGATGGTAATGATTAACTTATCGGAACTCAAGCCAAGCTCTTGCGAACCAAATATATTTGCGGTATAAATGATGGTTTGTACGCCAATACTTAAGCAAAAAAAGGCAACTAAAAATAAATTTATATTAGGCATTTTTAGTAATAACTTCCCCACCAGCAATAATTTTTTATATATAAAAAAAACATTTGATGTTTCTTTTTCTATTTTTGATTTTGTGAAACTATTTGGCAAGTATTTAAAAGTATATTGTGCAAAACCTAACCACCAAATCCCTACCAATAAAAAAGAATAGCGGGTAGTCCATACACCTATACCCATTATTAATACTAAACAAATAATTAGTAAGATGGCAGAACCTATATAACCCATAGAAAACCCTTTTGCACTTAGTGCATCCTGTTTGTCCTGAGTTACTATTTCTGGTAAATACGCATTATAGAAAACCATACTGCCCCAAAAACCAACACTAGCCAAAACGCTAAAAATAATACCTATATAAAGGGTTTCTACGCTGGTAAAGAAAAATAACATAGCACACGCTATAGAGCCTATGGTGCAAAATAATTTCATGAATTTTTTCTTATTCCCAATGTTGTCAGCCACCGCTGAAAGTATCGGGGATAAAAAAACTATCAATATAAATGATAGACAAATAGAATAACTGTAAAATTCATTTATAGAGAATCGTTGATCTAAAAAATTAATTACAGACTCACCCTTCATTATACTCCCATAATATAATGGAAAAATAGCAGTAGTAATAACTAGAGAATAAACAGAATTTGCCCAATCATAAAAGCCCAAGCATTGGCTATTTTCATATCGTTTATACTAGAGGACTTCATTATTCACCATAATAATTAAACTCGAATTGTAAAATTACGTTAAAAAAATAAAAAAATTCTTATTCCCAACTATAATTTCACAGCGAAAGATGGCTCAGATTTAATGATTCATAAAATTACCTGAATTTTGATTGTTATTTTTGTTCAATTTAGCATAGCGTAACAATAATAATACTGCCGAAACGCTAAGTCCTACTAACAAACCAATCCATACCCCAATAACCCCCATGTTTTGCGTTATAGCTAAATACCAACTTAGGGGTAAACCAACCAACCAGTAAGAAAAAAAAGTTATAACAGTAGGTTTTATAACATCCTGCATACCCCTGAGGCTACTAAGAGCAACAACTTGTATGCCGTCGGGTATTTGTAATAGAGCCGTTACTAGTAGTAATTTAGCTGTAAGCGTTGTTACTGATTGATTGTTTATAAATAAATAAGGGTAACTATCTCTAATCATTACAATAACAATACTACAAATTAGCATAAATACTCCGCCCATAATAATGTTTGACCAACCAACTTGAAACATTCCTTTGTAATTTTTTTTTCCTAATTTTTTCCCAATCCTTACGGTAGAGGCTACAGCAATGCCTGTGCAAAGCATGTAAGTGGTTGATGCTAAGCTTATCGCTATTTGATGTGCCGCTAAATCATTTTTGCTGACTGTACCACAAATAAATGCGACTACAGAAAAAGCTCCTATCTCGAATAGCATTTGTAAAGAAGATGGAAGTCCTAATTGAATTAATTTAACAAAAACAGCTTTATCAAAACGGACAAAAGGCATTTGAATATAGTATTGTTTGAATTTTTCTTTTTTTAATAATATTAGACATAAAATAACAATCATAAACAACCGACTGATTAATGTAGCCAAAGCAGATCCATTTATACCCATTTTAGAAAAGCCTAAATTGCCGTAAATAAAGCAATAATTTAAGATAATATTAATAATTATAGCACTAAAAGTAGCAATACTAATGGGGATGGTTTGGGACAATCCCTCTGATAGTTGCCTCAATGACTGAAATATCATAATTGGCACTAAGGAAAGTAACATTATTTTTTAAAAGCCAATAGCCCCATTTAAAACATCTTCTGATTGTCCAAAATAGTGCATTAAAGGAATACCTGTAAAGATTATTAATGTTAATACAAAGCCTATGACAGTATTTAATATAAAACCATGCGTGAATATTATGGCACCTTCTTTTACGTCACCTTTAGCGTCAGTAGCCGCAATTAATGGAGACATGGCGTAAGAAAACCCAATAGCAAAGATCAAGGCAATAATGAAAATAGCATTAGCTAAACCAACAGAACCTATAGCTATTTTACCCAATTTACCCACCATTATATTGTCCACAAAAATCAATAAAATACTACCACTTTGTGCTAGCATTAAAGGTAACGCCAGTTTGCTGTTTTGAATAAAATGTGTTTTATAATTCATAATTATTTATTAAAAAAAAGAGGCTGGAGAATAACCCCCCAGCCTCTTAAAATTCAAAAAAAAACATTAACCCAACGTTGGCTCTGAAGCTACTAATCTAGATCCTTCATTCGTATTAGTGTACTGGGAGAAGTACTCAATGTATCTTCCAGCCAAATCTTTTGCTTTATCAGTCCATTCAGCTTTATCGCTATAAGTATCTCTAGGGTCTAATATACCAGGCATAACATTATGCAAACTAGTTGGCGCTGTTAAGTTTAAATATGGTATATGTACTGTTGGTGCGGTGTCTATTGAGCCATCAATTATGGTGTCAATAATTGCACGAGTATCTTTTAATGAAATTCTTTTTTCCTGTACCGTTCCATCCTGTATTTACTAAATATACTTTGGCTCCATGCTCTTTCATTTTTCCAATTAAGGTTTTAGAGTACATGGTTGGGTGCAGGGTTAAAAAAGCTTCGCCAAATGCTGGGGAAAATGATGGCTCTGGTTTAGTTACACCTATTTCTGTTCCGGCTAATTTTGAAGTAAAACCGCAAAGAAAATGATATTGTGCTTGATCTTCATTTAAAATAGATACAGGAGGCAATACCCCAAAAGCATCCGCAGATAAATAAACTATTTTACTAGCGTGTCCTGCTTTTGATGGCAATACAATTTTGTTTATATGATGTACTGGGTATGAGACACGTGTATTTTCGGTAATGGATCCATCTGTATAGTCTGCTACACCGTTTTTTACAACAACATTTTCCAACAAAGCGTCTCGTTTTATAGCTCTCCAAATATCTGGTTCTTTATCCTCTGCTAAATCTATTACTTTAGCATAGCACCCCCCTTCATAATTAAATACACCATTGTTATCCCAACCATGCTCATCATCACCAATTAAATATCTTTTGGGTCAGCAGAAAGGGTTGTTTTTCCTGTGCCAGAAAGCCCAAAAAATAGGGCAACATCTTTATCCTCACCAACGTTTGCAGAGCAGTGCATGGACGCCATACCTCTTAATGGTAAGTAATAATTCATCATAGAAAACATACCTTTTTTCATTTCTCCACCATACCAGGTACCGCCAATTATTTGCACCTTTTCTGTAAGGTTAAATAACACGAAGGTCTCTGAATTCAACCCTTGCTCTTTCCAATTAGGATTGGTTACCTTAGATCCATTAATAATGGTAAAATCTGGCTCACCAAAACTTTGCAAATCATGTACTGATGGTCTTATAAACATATTGGTAACAAAATGTGCTTGCCACGCAACTTCCATGACAAACCTCACCTTTAGTCTTGTGTCTTTATTCACACCACAAAATGTATCTACTACATATAATTTTTTGGCAGTAGACATTTGGCTAGATACAAGTCCTTTCAAATCCTCCCAAATAATCTGTGTAGTAGGAAAATTTATTTTTTTATCCCAATAAATCGTATCTCTTGTGGTATCATCCTCTACTATATATCGATCTTTGGAGATCTACCTGTAAACTTACCTGTTTCTACAGAAACACAACCACTACTGGTTAGTGTACCCTTTTCATATCCTTCTGCATTAGGATTCATTTCTGCTTGAAATAGTTTGCTCATAGCTTGGGTTATGTATGATTTTAAAATCTCCAATGATATCATGTCCTTTCAGGTATTGTTTCAAATTATCCATTTTTGTATATATTACGGTGAATGTTATTTTATAATTTTGTGAGGCAAATGTACTAAAAAAAGACCTTGTTTTTGTCTGATATATATCATAGTAAAGATTTATTATTAGTTAATCAAATCGCTTGATGTCAATAGTTACATCCAATAATTGCTTGTTTTCTAGATGATTATACAACGCCAAAGCCATTACGGGGACCAGCATAGTCCCTCTAGTCCCCATACCATTGAGAACAGCCAATCTGTGGCGGCTAGGATGAACACCAACTAATGGTCGCCTATCCACTACAGTTGGTCGAATACTTGCTTTTTGAGTTTTTATTTCAAATGGAATATTGCTAATTGCCTCAAATGCTGTCCCTAATTCTGCTATTGCCTCCAATGTTGTATTGTAGGTTTCGTCATCTCTTTCATAGGTTGCCCCTACATAATATTCATTGTTCCCAAATGGTACAATTTGTGCTTTAGCATTAAAAATAAATTCAGGTAAGGAGTCTTTGGTCGAAATAATAATCACTTCGCCTTTATTTGCAATCAATGGCAATTGATTAAAATATGGATTATTTTTCAATCCAAACCCCTCACAAAAAACTATTTTTTTAGCTTTAAATTCTTTGTACATAACACCCATAGCATTTACAATTAATTCATCGTACAAAAATTTTTGATTAATTAATTGTTTTTTTTCAGTAAGATAATCGGCAAAATCCATCAACAAGTCCGCTAAGGCTATTCTACCTGTTTGTTTTACCATTCCATAACCAAAATATGCTTTAATTTTAGGATAATCATTAGCTATAAAGTCTGGGTACAAATATGATTTTATCGCCAAATTATTTACTTTTTTCAACCATATTTGTTTCTCATTTTCATTTTGAAAAATCCTGACAACAGGCATTTGGATTATATATTTTTTACCCAATAATGTTTCAAATTCACTAAAAGTTTCATGTAATTGTCTCAACTGATTTTCGGCATCCCAAACGGGAGCAAATCTTTTTATTACTATAGGATTATAAACCCCAGCAGCTATCCTTGACGCGCATTTTTCTGAACTATCTATTATTAAAAAGGACTTATTTTGTTGCAATAACGTCAACGCAAAACAGCCGCCTGCTATTCCTTGACCAACAATAATGTAATCTAATTCTTGCATTTTTTAAACAACAATATCGATAAATTTAGTTTAACAAAAAAAGACACATCTAAAATGTTAGATGCATCTTTTTTTGTGGAGAATATCGATTCGAACCGACCACCTCTTTGCCTGCCAGGCAAGCGCTCTAGCCAAATGAGCTAATCCCCATTGCACTATATATTGATAATACAAACGTAACATAAATAATTAATTAAAAAAACTAAAACAGACGCCGCCATATTTTTTAATCTGGGTATATTTTGGATGGGAATCAAACTTCACGCCAGCAGAATGCTCTAACACAAAATAACCATCGACGGATAACCATCGATGCTCGAATATTAAATTAATTATTTCTAAATATTTCTCTAGACTAAAATCATACGGGGGATCGGCAAATATTAAATTGTATTGATTATTATTATGATTTAAATATTTGCACACCTCTGATTTTATAATAGTTATAACTTCAGTTAAATTAAACTTTTGAGTAGTTTCTTTTATGAAACTTACACAATTAGGGTTCATCTCTACACATGTTATCTTTTTTGTGCCTCTTGAGCCTAATTCATAAGCAATATTACCTGTGCCTGAAAATAAATCTAAGGCATTTAAATCTTCAAAATAATATTGATTGTTTAGAATATTAAACAAACTTTCTTTAGCCATATCGGTTGTTGGTCGTACAGGTAAATTATTTGGAGCTATTATTTTTCTTCCTTTTAAGCTACCTGAGATTATCCGCATGTCTGTTTTATTAATGTGAAATTAGTTTGTGTAATTTCCTTATCTTCTCCAGCTATCAAAAATCTTATATATTTTTGTAATAATTTAGTTAAATCATCATCCGCTGATCCGTAATAATAAATTTTATCTGTGTTAGGGTTGTGTTTCAGCTGTTCCGCAATGAAAAGGACATAATATAATAAATCATCATTAGTTTTCACTTCAAAAATATTATATAATTGTAACTTTTGTTCTATGAATACAATTATTTCAAGATATCCTAGATGAATATTTATATGAATCTCAGGCTTTAAAGACCTAGCATATACGTGATTAATAAAAACAGAGCCACTGTGTTGATAAATAGCATTAGCATGTTTAGATAGAATAAAATCTTTAATATTTTGATCCTCATAACTAAGGCTAAATGCTAATTTTATACACAAGCGTTCTAAGTTATTATAATTCACATTTTGGCATTCATTGGTGCTAAATTTTAATATTTCAGCTAATCTATTTTTTTCAAAATATTCTTCTGGAATTAGGTTAAAATTAAAATTTAGAACCGAAACAAATACTTTGTTGTAAGATTGAAGTAATGCTAGATTTTCTTGGAAAGCCTTTTTTGTAAGATTAAGAAAGTTATTTTGCTCAAAAATAAATTGTTTTTGAGCTACTATTTCAGCCCCGTTAACTACCGCATAGTACATGGCGTAGGGCATTAGACTAATAGATAGTATTTTATTTTCAGCCATATTGGTCGTCAATAGATAGTTATTTTAAGTTTTTTTTTATAATCTAGAATTAATTTTTGGTGCATCATCATACCAATCATACCAATTCGCCTCAAGTGTGTTTTTTTTCAAATTACCTATTTGTATCAATCTTTCAGTCGACACTGCATCATCTTGCGCAATCATCTTGGGATTCAGTCCTTTTAATAATTGTTTTTTGACCATGTAGGCTTGAAAAGTGCTAACTTTAATTATTTCATTATTTTTTTTCAGCCTCACAAAGCCTGTTTTTATGTTTATTTTTGCTGTTTTTTCCCCTACAGGTAGAAAGGGTAATTTTAACCAATTAATTTTTTTCTCTGCAATGGAGTCCTTCACGCTTACTATTTTTATTGTATCTGAAACTATCTTATTTCTTAACTCAACAATATTGGTATTAATATTTAATTTGTGATATGTAGAATCTATTTTCTTTATAACATAAAAATTAGCACTGTCTACAAAATATTTTAAAGAGTCAATATTTTCAGTATAATGACCATACCTTGCCATGTAATCAGATTCTAAATTAGTTATTAACACCAATTTATTTACTCCTTTTTTATACCGCACGCTCCGTTCTTTAGCAAATTCTATGGCAGGTTTTATTTCTAAGGTTAAAAAGTATACAACCCCACATGAAATGATAAAAAAGAATAACCTTAGTATGTTTTGAAGCATATTTTTTTTGTAAAGATAATTTTTTTGATTTAACAGCTAATTATTTTATGAATAATAATATAATCAAAAAATAAATTGTTAAAAAAAATTTATTTTTTGATTATATTATTATATTCGCAAAAATATAACATATTCTTTCTTTGAATAATACAATGAGCGGATCAATAAAATTTTTTCACCCAGACGAAACTCTAAATTACAAAATAGAGAAATGTCTTTACAAAATAGTTTGGTCAAACAAAAAAAGCTGTCTTTTGGTAGAAGTCCAATCAACTGACAATCTAGATCACGTAGAGGAGGATTCTCTTCAAAATGAATACCCCCAGGTATTGTTTAATATAGATGATTTCCCTGTTGAAGCAGAGACACTAGATGATTTATTAAATCAGATCATAACTATCGTTGACGGATCTGAAGACATAGAAAACGATGATGGTGAAATGGAAACTGTTTTCTACACCAATTTAAATGTGGTACAAAGCGACCGAGAAACCGAAGACAATAAACTTTTTTTTAGTAAAAATGCTAAAGACGAGATTTGTTTAAAATGGAAAGGTAAATGTGCTGACTTCACCAAAGAGGGTGATTATTTAATTTCTTTTGAGGTGAATTGTGTTTTTTCTAACGACCCAATTGTTCTCAAAGAAGACATAGAAATTGTGTTTGTTGATATTAATAAACCAATCCCTAGTAAACCCCCTGCGTCAATCAAGCCGAAGCAAAAATAGGGTTAAAGTAAAATTATTTTTTATCAAATTTGTATTGGCTTAATTTTTATATCCAGTAAAGTAGTTTTATGATAAAAAATTTTTTTAATAGTTTTTTCTTATTTTTCATTATTTTTTGTCACTCTCAGACAAATGTTTTCGGTTATTTAAAAGGTAGTAACGACAATAAATCTATTTATAAGGCAACTGTTACGCTCTTAGAAACAGGCAAAAGTATAAAAACTGATAAGATAGGTTATTTTCAATTTAAAGACTTAGCTAAAGGTTCTTATACCCTAAGTATTGTTTGAGAAAGTTACATTACTACAGAAAAACAATTTAATGTGGTTGGTGGAAAAAAACTTAATATGAATGACATCATCATTTCATATGACCCAGAATCAATAGATAATGGAATTGTAACTATATCTGATGCAGAATTAAACTCTGATGAAAGTTTTAGTCAAAACTCATTGGGGTTATTACAATCCTCTATAGATGTTTACATCAAAGTAGTTAATTATCAATGGGTTAATTATTGGTTTAGGAATAGGGGTTATGACGCATCTCATCAAACGGTTGATTTTAATGGACTATTGATGAACCGACCAGATGATAATCAAATTAATTATAGCTCTTGGGGTGGATTGAATGACATTACTCGCTATCCTGATCAGGTTACATCAAACACCCAGCCATCAGATAATGCTTTTGGAAACATTAGCGGAATTACCCACTTGGACACACAAGCGACTAATTACAAAAAAGGAATACGACTGAGTTGGTCTATGGGTAATCAATCCTATAATAATAGATTAATGGCAACTTACTCCACCGGAATTGGTAAAAAAGGATGGGCTTTTACCTTCTCTGGCTCTAAACGTTGGGCAAAGGAAGGTAACATTTCAGGGTCTTTTTATGATGCCTATGCTTATTTTGTAAGTGTAGAAAAAAAAATTAATGCCACAAATAGTTTGAATTTTACTTTTTTAGCTTCACCAAATCGACATGCTTTGAGTAGCCCAAACACTAAGGAAGTTTATGATCTAAAGGGAAATAATTATAATTCCTATTGGGGTTATCAAAATGGCGAAAAACGAAATGAAAGAGTAAAAAACACCCATGAACCCATAGCCATGCTAACCCACTACTGGCAACTAAATAAAAAAACGAACATCACATCTACCTTAGCTTATCAATTTGGCAGAAATGGCACTAGCCGCTTAGATTGGTATGTCGCAAATAATCCATCACCTACTTATTATAAAAAACTACCCAGCTGGTACATGGCTGAGAATAGCCAAAACACAAACGCTGTATATGATGCTTGGCAGAATGACACAAATTATAATCAAATAAACTGGACAGAATTATACCAACAAAATTCAAACATGCCTAGGAATGCTTATGTGAAAAGGGGTGCATATTTTTTGGTAGAGGATATAAATAAAGATAAAATTATTTCTTTTAATAGCCATATAACCAGTAATTCATTTGATAAATTTACCTTAAATGCCTCTGTCAATTATAAAAATACTATTTCTGAAAATTATCGCCAAGTAAATGACTTATTAGGTGCCGATTATGCTTTGAATAAAGATAATTTCGCAAATAGTACAGAGACTGGAAATTATAATGAAAATGAGCCTAATGATTTGATTTACAAAGGAAAAAAGATTAATTATAATCTTGATATACATCATCAATATGCTAATTTATATTTATTAGGGCAATGGAAGTTTAATAGCTTTGGACTAGATTTAGGTTTAAAATCAGCCTATACCAATATGTACCGTGATGGAAAATATTTAAATTATAGATATTTAAACAATTCTTATGGTAAAAGTGACAACAAAGAATTTGTAGATTACGGCATGAAACTAAAAATAAATCATAAAATTAATGGCAGAAATTTTATAAATTTGAACAGTACTTATTTCTCTAACGCTCCTACAACTGACAATGTATTTACCAATAGCCGAGTTAATAATTTTGTTTTAGACACCAAAAGTTCTATTGTTTTTTCTAATGATATAAATTATAACCATACGTCACCAAAAATTAGTGCTAAAATCAGTGCTTTTTTCACACAACTTAAAAACAATATTACGGTAGCTCGTTATTACGCAGATGGATTGAATGTATCTAACAACTCTACCAATGCACTAACCACAGAGATACTAAGCAGCATCAATAAAACCCATTTAGGTGTAGAAATGGGTTTAGAATATAATTTAAACTCAACACTTGTAGCAACAGCTACAGCCTGTATTGGGCAATATACGTATGCCAATAATCCTAATCTAACTATTTTAAATGACTCTATAAGGGGGGCAATAAATTATGGCACCGCTTATCTAAAAGACTATAGGATTTCAGGCACACCTCAACAGGCTTATTCCTTAGGATTACAATACCGTTCTGCTAAGTTTTGGTGGGTTGGCTTAACAGGTAATTACCTTAAAAAAAATTATATAGCAATATCACCCATACGTAGAACAATCAATTTTATCACCAATCCTGATACGGGTATTGTTTATGATGGCGTGAATAATAATAACCTGAAAGCACTTTTGAAGCAAGAAGAATTTTCGGATGAATTTATGGTCAATTGTAGTGCCGGAAAAACCATAAAACTAGGAGACTATTCTTTAGGAATAAGTCTTATGGTCAACAATCTACTAAACAATAAAAACTATATTACTGGTGGTTACGAACAGGGAAGGCTGGCTAATTACCCTGATCTTAGTCAAGATATAGCTAGAAAAATACCTGTTTTTGGTTCAAAGTATTGGCATAACCAAGGACTTTCTTATTTTTTAAACGTATTTTTACGATTCTAACCTTTTAGCCAAAAAAGATATACCATGATTTTATAATCTTTTTCTAAATCATAAATAAATATTGAAAATGACAATCCAATACCCAACAAAAAAATAAGTAAAATAATTAGGTATCTGGTTGTTTTTAAGCACATCACAAGAATTTTAACTGGTGATACAATGGGGAAATAAATTGACAAAATCATTTATGAGTTTGCCTAAGTAAGAAGATGGTGAAATAGTAGAACAAAATAAAGCAATAGAATATGATAAATAATGATACCATTACAGCACTAGCCACACCATCTGGCATGGGTGCTATTGCCATTATTCGGGTTTCTGGACTAGAAGCTATTAAGGTTGCTAATGCTATTTTTAAGGCAAAATTTTCCACCAAAAATCTATTGACCGTAGCTTCTCACACCGTGCATTTGGGGTTTGTACAAAATGAAAATGAAATAATTGACGAAGCTTTGTTTACGGTTTTTAAAAGTCCTAATTCTTATACAGGCGAAGATGTAGTAGAGATTTCTTGCCATGGCTCACAATACATTCAACAAAAAATTATTAATTTGTTAATGGAAAAAGGGACCCGAATAGCCCAACCTGGTGAGTTTACACTCCGTTCTTTTCTAAACGGGAAAATGGATCTGAGCCAGGCTGAAGCCGTGGCTGATTTAATTTCGTCAGACTCTGAAGCATCTCATAAAGTAGCAATCAACCAAATGCGTGGTGGATTTTCGGAAGAAATAAAAAATCTTCGACAGGAATTAATGAATTTTGCCTCTCTCATAGAACTAGAACTAGATTTTTCTGAAGAAGATGTCGAATTTGTGGATAGAAGAAATTTTATTGTTTTGTTAAACAAAATTCAGCAATTAGTCAAACGCTTGATAGATTCTTTTGCTTACGGAAATGTAATAAAAAAAGGAGTACCCGTAGCCATTATTGGTGCACCGAATGCAGGAAAATCTACGCTATTAAATACCTTGCTAAACGAAGAAAAAGCCATAGTCTCTGATATTGCAGGGACAACTCGTGATAGTATTGAGGATGAGTTAATTATAAAAGGAATTGTGTTCAGGTTCATTGACACAGCGGGTATTAGAGAAACGGTAGATGCCATAGAAAGTATTGGTATTCAAAAAACGTATGAAAAAATAGAAAAGGCAGAAATTGTATTATTCATGTTTGATGCCAATCAACAAAAGATAAAAACAATGAATGAATATAAAGGATTCATTGACAAATTTCCTGATAAAAATATCATTCCTATTGCCAATAAAATAGATTTAGTAACCATGGAAAAAGATTTTTCTTATTTTAAAGAAAACAAACCTATTGAAATTTCTGCAAAATCAAAAAATGGCATTGAGTTATTAAAAAAAAAATTATTAGATATCATTCAAAACCAATTTTCTGCAGACCAAACTATCGTTGTAAATAGCCGACATACGGAGGCCTTACAAAAAACATTGCACCATATTGTTATTGTAAAAAATGGTTTGGAAAATGATATAAGTGGCGATTTTTTAGCCCAAGACATTCGCCTATCTCTTCATTATTTAGGTATCATTACAGGGGAGATTACGTCAGATGATTTGTTAGGAAACATATTTAGTAAGTTCTGTATCGGAAAATAACTAACGACTTCAAACTACCATATTTCTATATGTAAAGTGCCATTAAAAAGAGATTTCTCTATATTTATAAGTTACTTTGTTTACTATTATTTACCCTATTTAGTCTACTAATTGTACTACTACTTTTAATTTATAGATAAAATAATGGTTTTCAATATAGTTGCAAAACAAAATATATTAGTAATTTTATAAAAAAATCATTGTCATGAAATACTTAACTACTTTATTTATCATATTTTTTAATGTTCAATTTTCATATTCTCAATATCCGCTAGACCGTCAAAACCGTAACGCTGATTGTCGTTTAAACCCCTATGAATGGCAAAAAAGATTGGCTCAGATAAAATTTATTAGAAATGAAACGGATAGATTATACCAAACAAAGCAAATGGTACAAGTCAATTGCTATACAACTAATCAAATAATAGCAATTAGTAGCCTTTTGAGTAGTGATATAAATAAATTAGATTTAGCTAAAACAGCATATAAAACCGTCACGGATCCTGAAAATTATTTAGATGTGTCAGATGTTTTTACTCGTTTTTCATCCGCTATCAGGCTGTATGATTTTATAGATAAAAATCCAATATCAAATAATGGATATGGTAATATGCCTAGCAACAATCCTAATAATCCATGGAGCACCCCTCATGCGTACCCACAGACAAATAACTGTATGGTGGCTAATAATGATTTTGCAAGAATCATCATTACTATAAAAAACGAAAATTTTGATGCAACAAAAATAAATGTAGCAAAACAAATAATAACAGCTAAAAGATGCTTTTCTGCACAACAAATAGCAGAAATGATTACTCTTTTTGATTTTGAAGACTCTAAATTAGACTTGGCGAAGTTTGCTTTTGATTATTGTACAGATAGACAAAACTATTACCAAATCAACGATGTTTTTCAATACAATTTAACGAAGCAAAAATTCACAGAATACCTTAGAAATAAACAATAATAAAAGCAAACTTTGTACTTAAAAATATCACTATGATACATTCTATGACTGGCTTTGGTAAAGCTGTAATACAACTTAAACATAAAAAAATAACCATTGAGTTAAAGTCATTGAATAGTAAGTCAATGGATTTGAGCGTTAGAATTCCGTATTTTTATAAAGAAAAAGAATTGGAAATACGTAAATTTGTAGCAGATAAATTGGTAAGAGGTAAGGTTGATTTAACAATTTACACAGAGCTAGATCAAGCTGAAAAAGCACAAAAATTGAATCCCATTGTAATTAAAAACTACATGAATGATTTAGAGTCTATCAGTCCAGGGTTTGACGCAATACACTATTTAAAAATAGCCACGCAACTACCCGATGTTTTACAGCAATATTCTGAAGAAGAAATAGATGAAACTGAAGGGGCAGGTATTTTGATATGTTTAGAAGAGGCGATTAATAAACTAATCATTTTTAGAAAAGATGAAGGTTTGGTTTTGAAAAATGAATTTGAGCAACGTATTGGTCTTATCAATAAATATTTAGAAGAAGTAGAGTACCATGAAGCAGAACGCTTTAACGGATTGAGAGAACGCTTAAATAAACAGTTGGCAACGATTTCTGATAAAATAGACCAAAACCGCTTTGAGCAAGAGTTAATTTATTACATAGAAAAACTAGATATAACAGAGGAAAAAGTGCGGTTAAAAAATCATTGTGATTATTTTATAGCAGAATTAAACACGGATCAGTCTAATGGACGAAAGCTAAACTTTATTAACCAAGAAATAGGTAGAGAAATCAATACACTAGGCTCTAAGTGTAGCCAAAGTGATATGCAAAAATTAGTGATTCAGATGAAAGACGAATTAGAAAAAATGAAAGAGCAGGTTTTGAATATTCTGTAGAAATTAAATCCGTTTCAATTCATTTATTTCATCTCGAATTTGAGCAACTGTAATAAAGTCTAAATTTTTTAAGGCAACTTCCATTTCTTTTTGTTTCTGTGAGATTATTTTTGCTACATTATTTTTAGACTTACCATACCCCGCTTGTACCTCTGCAGCAATAGTTATTTTTTCTGGTTGTTTGTATGATTTTGACTCAAATATAGTATCTGAGTTTCTTAACGAACTTATTTTCTTCACCAATGCTTGTGGTGTTTTACCGTGTTTCAGGTTATAGGCTGTTTGTATATCCCTTCGTCTATCCGTCTCATCTATTGTTAATTGCATACTTTTGGTTGTTTTATCCGCATACATTATTACCCTTCCGTTAATATTTCTTGCGGCTCTCCCAGACGTTTGCGTTAATGATCGATGGGACCTCAGAAACCCTTCTTTATCAGCATCTAATATAGCAACCAATGATACCTCAGGTAAGTCTAGTCCTCGCGTAATAAATTAACACCTACTAAAACATCTATAATCCCCAAACGTAAATCTTGCATAATCTCTACACGCTCCATAGTATCTACGTCTGAGTGAATGTACTTAGTCTTTATGCCTACCCTCAGTAAGTATTTCGTTAACTCTTCCGCCATTCTTTTGGTTAGGGTAGTTACCAATGTTCGTTCATTTACCTCTATTCTATTTTGAATCTCTTCCATCAAATCATCAATTTGATTCAGACTGGGTCTAATCTCTATTATTGGATCTAACAATGCCGTAGGGCGAATAATTTGTTCAATAAATACCCCTTCAGTTTTTTCCAATTCATAATCTGGAGTAGCACTAACGTAGATTACTTTGATTTTGAAGGCTTTCAAATTCTGAAATTTTAACGGACGGTTATCCATTGCCGCGGGTAATCTAAAACCATATTCTACTAAATTCTCCTTCCTAGATCTATCTCCACCATACATGGCGTTTACTTGAGGTATGGTGGCGTGACTTTCATCAATCACCATTAGATAGTCTTTTGAAAATAATCTAACAGGCAAAATGACCTGGAGCCAGCTACCATCTAAATATCTAGAATAATTTTCTATCCCAGAACAATACCCCAGTTCTTTAATCATTTCTAACCAAACTCCGTACGCTCCTAATAGCCTTTTGCCTCTAAATGTTTGCCTATTTCTTTAAAATACTCTACCTGTATCAGCATATCGTCCTGTATTAGCTTTATTGCATCTTGTAAAGCCTGTGGAGAGGTTACGAATAGATTAGCTGGATAGATATTTATCTCTTCAAATTTTGTGATGATTTGCCCAGAATGCACATCAAAAGTTTCAACTTCCTCTATTTCATCACCCCAAAAATGTATACGAATAGCTTGATCAGAATAGGCGGGAAAACATCTACAATATCACCCTTTACCCTAAAGTTACCTCTTTCAAAATCTCAGTGGTTCTTGAGTATAAGCTACTAACCAGTTTTTGTAGAAGGTGAGTACGGGTAATAATTTGCTTTTTGTAGCGTAATTACATTTTCACTAAACGCCTGAGGGTTCCCAATACCATAAAGACAGGGAAACAGAAGCCACCACCAAAATATCCCTACGCCCTGATAGAATAGAGGATAGGGTGCTTAGTCTTAATTTCTCAATCTCTCTTCATTAATGGATAAATCTTTTTCTATATAAGTGCCAGATGCGGGTAGATAAGCCTCTGGCTGGTAATAATCATAATAAGACACAAAATACCCACAGCATTGTTAGGGAAAAACCCCTTGAACTCCATAAACAACCAATGCGCCAAAAGTCTTGTTATGAGCTAAAATTATAGTAGTACTTTCGTATGTTTTCTATCACATTTGCCACCGTAAACGTTTTTCCAGACCCAGTAACCCCCAACAACGTTTGATGCTTTTCATCGTTAAAAATACCTTTGGTTAGTTGAGCTATAGCACTTGGCTGGTCCCCAGTTGGGGAAAAATCTGACACTACTTTAAATTCCATGCCCTAAAATTACATTATTTTTATAAAATCAAAATAATTAAGCATTATTATAAGTTTTTTTATAGCCAAAAAACTGTAAAATAATTTACAAAAATATTCAAAAAACGGAAGAGTTTGAATTATCTACAGACAGTCTACAGTTGGTACGCACTGTGATATCTAGTAACTTGATGATTGTAAAAATACCAGAAACAAAACTAGGTATTTTTTTGAATGATTTAGAGCCTTATGTTTTATTTTTAAATCATAGAGGCATTTTTGCAGATGATGTTACATTGAATTTTGAACAACAAAAACTAGACAAACAACGGCTATCCAAAACCACTGATAGATTAGATAAAATAGTTGATCAAAGGGGTAAAATTGTGGATAAATCTACTGTAATATATCAATTGTATGACAAAATAAATCAAAAAAACCAATCAGACATTGAGGCTAAAAGGCTAAATGATGGGGTAAATATGAGTGAAGTGTCTTTACAATTCAATGAATTGGCAAAGGTTGTAACATTGGTAATTCGAAACACTAAAGATATTTATTTGAAATACCATACAGGTTTTGGGTATAAGATGAGACATTCTTTCAGCACAGGTATTTATTATTTTACTGAATTTTTAGTCGATTTGGCTTCTATTTGGTTATTTGTTTTGGTGCTTATTTTTGGTATTATAGGTTGGTTATATTTAAAAAAGAAATAAACTCAAAAAACATGAAAATTAAATTTCTGGACATCATAGCCTTTTTATTATTTTTTTTGCACCATTTTTGGTCTTTAAATCGCCACCAAACAAGCGTTATAAAATTTTAAATTAATCATTTAGGTTATCGATTGTTCTATTTTAAAGCAGTACTACATTTGCTTATTAGTTTAACTATTTTCAGTATACTCTCACAAATATAAACCCCTTTTTTTGGGGTAGCTTTTGTAAGTTTTGGTGACAATTTTTTATTGATTCCATTAGGCTATAATTTTTGGTTTTCAGATAATATTGGCTAAATAATATGCCGATATTATAGCTTTTTTGATGTCATTACTAACTTTATCATCTATCACTTAATGACCTTCACCACAATAAAAAATAAGACAATTTGACAAATAAATAAATACTTGAAAGAATGGCACAATTAATGTAATCTATATTATAAGAAAAGATATATTTGTAACCAATAAAAGGTCAAACAAGATGAACGACAATTTCTCCCAAAAAGTCAAAGATGTAATTTCTTATAGCCGTGAAGAAGCACTAAGGCTAGGGCATAATCAAATAGGCACAGAGCATATACTATTGGGTATAATAAAGAAAGGGCAGGGCAAAGCTATCGCTATATTAGAGGCATTAAATGTCAATTTAAAAGACTTTAGAGCTAAGATAGAGCAATTGTCCCCAGCCAGTAGTGATATGCCTCAGGATAAAAAAACACTAACTCTAACGAAACAGGCAGAAAGAGCTTTGAAAACAACGTTTTTAGAAGCGAAATTATTTCATAACCCCACTGTAAATACAGTGCATTTGTTACTTTGTATTTTGCGAAACGAAAATGATCCAGTAACAAAATTATTAGAAAAACAAAACATAGATTACAATACAGTGAAAGAAGAATTTAAATTTCAATACCAAGGTGACGATATAGCAAAATCACCAACCAATGAAGCACCAAACTATCCAGATGACGACAGTCAAAATATTGATCAATGAGATGCTTATGTTGATTCTAAATCAACCAGCGGTGTAAAAAGCAAAACACCAGCATTAGATAATTTTGGTAGAGACCTAACAGTGATGGCGAATGAGGGCAAACTAGACCCTGTGGTAGGTAGAGAGAAAGAAATAGAAAGAGTTTCACAAATCTTGAGTCGTAGAAAAAAGAATAATCCATTATTGATAGGAGAGCCTGGAGTGGGTAAATCTGCGATAGCAGAGGGGTTAGCATTACGCATTACCAAACGTAAAGTATCAAGAGTATTGTATAACAAAAGAGTTATTACCTTAGATTTAGCTAGCCTAGTTGCAGGAACTAAATATGTGGTTTGAAGAGCGTATGAAGGCAATAATGAATGAATTGGAAAAAAACCAGACATCATACTGTTCATAGATGAACTACATACTATAGTAGGAGCAGGAAGAGGCTCATTAGATGCCTCTAAATGTTTAAAACCCGTTTAGCTAGAGGGGAAGCCACAATGTATATTAACAACTACCCTGGGAGTACCCGGCAATACATAGAAAAGATGGTGCGATAGAACGTCGTTAAAAAAGTAATGGTAGAGCCTACCTCAATAGAAGAAAGTATTGAGATTTTAAATAGAATTAAAGATAAATACGAAGCCCACTATAATGTAACCTATACAGATGAAGCCATTGTAGCATGTGTACAGCTAACGGCAGGGTACATCACAGACCGTTATTTGCCAGACAAAGCCATAGACGCTTTGGATGAAGCTGGTCTCGATGTACATATAAAAACATAAAGTCTTGCCTCAAATTATAGAATTAGAAAAAATTAGAAGAAATTAGAATAGAGAAAACAAAAGGTTATAAAAAGCCAAAAATATGAAGAGGAAACACAGTTAAGAGACAGAGAAAAACAAACAGAATCGGAACCAGATATAGTCCAAAAAAGATGGTATCAAGATGCCAACGACAATAGAGAGGTAGTTTCAGAAGACAATGTAGCAGAGGTTGTGTCTATGATGAGTGGTATTCCTGTACAGCGCATTGCTCAAGTTGAAATGAAAAAACTAGCACAAATGGCACAGCTAGTAAAAGGAAAGGTTATTGGACAGGATGAAGCTGTAGAGAAAGTAGTAAAAGTAATTCAGCGAAATAGGGCAGGATTAAAAGACCCTATGAGACCCATCGGTTCACTTATATTTTTTAGGAACAACAGGTGTTTAAAACACAACTGGCTAAAGTTTTAGCTAAAGAATTATTTGATTCAGCCGACTCTTTGATTCGTAGATATGAGTGAGTATATGGAAAATTTCAGCATATCTCTCGTTTAGTAGAGACTCCTCCAGGCTTGGCAATGAAGAGGAGGACAACTAAACAGGAGGCTGTACGTAGAAAACCATATTCGTAATCTATTGAAATGAAAAAGCACCCAGATGTATTTAACATTCTTTTTACAAGTTTTAGATGACGGACACATCACAGACTCTCTAGGTAGAAAAATAGACTTCAGAAATACCATAATCATATTAACATCAAATATAGGAACTAGAGAATTAAAAGACTTTGGTGATGGTGTAGGTTTTGGGACAACAGCCAAAAGCACAGCAATTGATAGTCGTGCAAAAGGAACAATAAGTGCTGAAAAAAGCCTTTGCACCAGAATTTCTTAATAGAATAGATGATATTATTGTGTTTAACGCATTAGAAAAACAAGAAATCCATTCTATAATAGATATTGAATTAGAAAAACTATATGCCAGATTAAAAGATTTAGGCTATGTGGTGGAGTTAACCCCCGAAGCAAAAGACTTTATCGCAGACAAGGGTTTTGATAAAGACTTTGGTGCAAGACCATTAAAGAGCCATTCAAAAATATATAGAAGACCCAATGGTAGGAGATAATTAATTCACAAATAACATCTGGTGATAGTTTATTTTTAGAACTAAACGAAAATAAAGATGCTTTAATAATATCAATAAAAGTTAAGGCAACCGATAAAGGTATTTAAAAAAAAACACTAATTTTGTGTATCATTAAAAAAACAAAAACTAATTATTATGAAATTAAATTCAAACACAATCATGTCTCTGTCTCTGGCAGTATGTTTAACTCTTGGTGTATCTTCTTGCAACTGTAAGAAAAATTCAGGCATAGTAGATGCCACTACAGAAACAGGTGCTGTTGGAGCAATTGCTGTTGCAGGTGCAGGTGTTGTTGCCGCTACCGCAGGTGCTGTTACAGGCACTTTTGACGCTGCTACTGGTAGTATTAAATATGCTGTTGGACAATTATTTGACCTAGCATTACCAAGTGGTTTCAAAATGAATGTAGGGCAAGATAGTTCTGAAAATAAATTATTCAAATTCATCAGCGGCACAGACGCTGTAGATGCAGATAAATCTAAAGGATGGACAACATTAGACAATACAAATTTTGAAACAGGAAGTGCAAAATTAGATGGAACCTCTGATGTACAAGTAAAAAATCTTGCTGAAATATTAAAAGCATATCCAGCTACAGCAATAAAAATAGGTGGATATACAGATAACACTGGTGATGCTGCTATCAATAAAGGTCTTTCTCAAAAAAGAGCAGAAGCTGTAAAAGCAAAATTAATTGCAGACGGAGCTAAAGCTGAGCAAGTAGAAGCTGAAGGTTATGGTGCTGAATTTCCAGTTTGTGCGGCTAATGATACAGATGAATACAAAGCTAGAAATAGACGTGTAGATGTAAGAATTACAAAAAAATAAGCTTATTTTTCATAAAATAAATAATATAAAAACTGTTCGAGATATACTTCTCGGACAGTTTTTTTTTAATCAATACTAGAAAAACACACACATGAGAATATTTGGCATTATAGGAAAAAACATCTCTTACTCTTTTTCAAGGGTATTTTACACATAAATTTCAAGAAGAACAAATAGAGAATACAATATATGAAGTTTTGATTTGGATACCCTTTTTTAAAGAAATAGAACAGACATTTAATCAACCTTATTTAAAAGGATTAAACGCCACCATTCCATTATAAACAAGAAATAATACCTTATTTGGACGTACTATCCAATGAAGCACAACAAATAGGTGCTGTTAATGTAATAAAATTAGAAAATGGCAAAAAAATAGGTTATAATTCTGATGCTTATGGCTTTGAACATTCTTTAAAACCATTGCTGAAACAAAACCATACACAAGCACTTATTTTTGGCACTGGTGGAGCATCTAATACGTAGCCTATGTTTGAAATTAAATATTCATTATCAGTTCGTATCAAGAACTAAATCTGATAATAACCTTGTTTATAATGGGTTAACCAAAAGTATTATGGTATCACACCTATTAATTATTAACTGTACACCACTTGGCACACATCCAAATACTGAAAATTATCCAGAAATACAGTCTGAATTTATTGACGGAAAAAATCTTTGTTATGATTTAATTTATAACCCAGCAGAAACTTTGTTTTTAGAAAAAGCTAGAATAAAGGGATCTGAGGTTAAAAATGGTTTTAGATATGATAAACCTACAGGCTCAAAAAGTATGGGATGGAATAACTAAAAAAACTAACCATTAGACCCCAATTCTATCACATTCAAGTCTAAAATTCTATCTTCATTAATATTAAATTGCACCATAGTACGTATTTTGTGAAATCCATATTTGCCATGAGCCCCTGGATTTATGTGCAACAAACCCAATCTTTTATCATTCATAACCTTTAATATATGAGAATGACCTGTAACAAATAGTTTAGGCGTATTTTGCATTAATTCTGACCTCACAATGTTATTATAATTAGGAGGATATCCACCAATATGAGTAATCCAAACGGCTACCTTTTCGCACAGAAAACGGTTGTTTAATGGATAGTACTCACGTATAGATTGATCATCAATATTACCATAAACAGCCCTTAATAAGCAGACTTTGGCTAAAGCATTTGTAACCTTTCTGTCCCCGATATCACCCGCATGCCAAACCTCGTCTGCCTCAGCAGCATAGTGTAATATCCTATCGTCTATATAGCTATGTGTGTCGGATAAAAGTAATACTCTAGTCATATCAGTTGTTTATTATACAAAATAACATCAGCTATTTTAATATTTAATTAAAAAAAATGACACCAAGAGCCCTATTATAATTTTTTTACCACTACTTAACTCATCCAAAAATAATTAAATTTAACCCGCTGGGTGTAATTATTTAAAAGTTGTAAGTTCTTCGAATTGTCAAGTAGCTTATAAATTGCATGGAGTTTGGTCTATAAATCGAATTTATCATTTTTTTAGATATTACAAAAGTATAAATTCATGATGTTCATTTTTTCAATAATATGAAGTAATAAACAGTTGATTTTTTTGACACTTGTAGCTTATTTATCATAAAACATTCAATTAGATTTACTTCAAAGCGTAAATATCAAATTAGAAACAATTATGCTAAAACTTTAGAAGGTTTTAAAATAAGAATTTCGTCTAAAATAACAGCATTAACTTTGATTCAATATATCGAATCTATCAAAGATTGGTTTTTTAGGGTTTTTTTAATTTGTGGTCTAACAGATGAGGCTATTTTTTTAAAATTCTTAAAAAAACGCAAATACTTAATAATTAGTAAATTGCGTTTAATGTTGTACGGATGAAGGACTCGAACCCCACACACCTTGCGGCACTGAATCTAAGTCTAGCGTGTCTACCAATTCCACCACACCCGTTGGTTAAAATTCACATACAAATCCGTGAATTAAGATAGCAAATATAAATTATTTTTTTATTCATAAAACTATGTTTTCTATATTTTTTTTATTTTAAAATTAAATCAGTTAATTTTGTGAAAAAAAACAACATGGAAGTAGTAGGCAAAGTAAAAAAAATAGGTGAAGCACAAACATTTGGCAGTGGTTTTACAAAAAAAGAATTAATTATAACTACAGAAGAGCAATATCCTCAGCATGTAATGATTGAGTTTACTCAGGATAAAATAAATTTATTAGATTCACTTTCTGAGGGTGATGACGTTAAGGTATCTATCAATCTGAGAGGAAGAGAATGGATAAATCCAGAAGGTGTAGCTAAATACTTTAATTCATTACAAGGCTGGCGTGTAGAAAAAACTGATGCGACAAACCGCACTAGTGCTTCAAATAAGCCATTGAATACGGAAATAGAAAGCAACCCATCGTTTTCATTAGCTAAAGACAAAGAGGAGTTTGATGACTTACCATTCTAAATGATTCCTTTAACCAAGGAGTTATGGTTCCCCTCCGTAGAAAAAACATCTAAAGAAGGCATATTAGCTGTTGGCGGAGATTTAAACGTTGAGCGATTACTATTAGCCTATCAAAAAGGTATTTTCCCTTGGTTCAATGCGAATGAACCTATACTTTGGTGGTGTCCACCAATGAGGATGGTACTTTTTCCAAATGAATTGAGGGTGTCAAAATCTATGCAAAAAATTCTACGAGAACAAAAATTCACAATCACAGAAAACACTTGCTTTGAAAAAGTATTATATCACTGCGGTAATATCCCACGACCTGGTCAGAATGGTAGTTGGCTGACTGACGAGATGGTGATTGCCTACCAAGAATTGCATAGATTAGGTTGGGCAAAAAGTGTGGAGGTATGGCAAGAGAGAGAATTAGTAGGAGGATTTTATGGTGTGGATTTGAATAATGTTTTTTGTGGCGAGAGTATGTTTACTAAAGTAAGTAACGCATCTAAAGTTGCATTAATCTACTTTATAAAAAAATATGAAAATAAATATCAATTGTTAGATTGTCAAGTATATACAGACCATCTAGCTAGCCTTGGTGCAAGAGAAATACCACGATTACAGTTCCTAAATTATCTTAAAAATGATGATTTTCATTGAGTCATCGAAAATTTTTTAAAAGACCAATTTTAAATGCTATTTTTACAAATGCTTTTTTCAATCAGGATAATAAAAAAATTAAAAAATATGAAAAAAATAATATCATTATTAAGTATTCTATTAGCTTTTGCTTCATGCGGAAGCTCTTCAAGTGCTGTAAAATATGTAAAACCCAGCTTAAAAGGTAGTTGGAACATCACTGATGTTAGAATAGAGGGAATTCCCTCTAACTATGTGAAAATAGAGGTTCTAGACGAAGCTATTTCTAGTTGCTTTATAGGTAGTCATTGGAATTTTAATGAAAACAGTAATAAAGGAACATTTCAGTTAGACGGAACTAATGGTTGCCCTGTTATAACTAGAGGTATTATTTGGTCGATAGAACGTGACGAGATGGAGTCTTACCTAAAGTTTAAAAAAATGATACAAGGCGAAAAAGCAAAAAATATTTTAGACGGTTATAAATTAAAAATAGTTACTGCCAGTGATACAGAACTTGTATTAAGCCAAGATGTTGCTTTTGAAGGCAAAAAAATAAATGTTATTTATCAATTTTCTAAAAATCAATAAAAATGAATAAATTTTCAACAAGAATAACGACCATAATATTAACGTCTAGCTTGCTTTTTTCTAGTTGCGAGACAATGAAAAATGTTAACGGCACACAAAAAGGCGCGACTGGAGGAGTTGCTTTGGGTGCCATTCTAGGTGCGGTAATTGGCAACAATAGCGGTAATAAAAGCGGTGCAAATGCTAACTTAGGAGCTATAATTGGTGCTGCTGTTGGTGGAATAGCTGGTGGTGTTATTGGACATAAAATGGATAAGCAAGCTCAAAAAATAGAAAACACCCTACCAGGAGCAAAGGTAGAAAGGGTTGGGGAGGGTATAGAGGTCGTTTTTGATGAGGCAGCAGGTCAAGGTGTTTATTTCGAGACGGGTAAATATATATTAAACGAGAATAGTGCTAATACATTAACTAAATTAACACAAATATTTCAAGAGTATCCAGACACAAACATTTCTGTAGAAGGACATACAGATAACGTGGGTAAGCCCGCTAACAATTTAGCATTATCTAAAAAAAGAGCAGAAGCGGTAGTTGATTTCTTAAAGAAAGTAAATCCAGCAATGGCGACTAGATGCACTACTGGCTACCATGGAGATACAATGCCAAAATATGACAATGATACACCTGAAAACAGATCTAAAAATAGACGTGTAGAGTTTAATATTGTTGCCGACGAGAAAATGAAAACAGAGGCGACGACCCAACAAGGCAATTAAGTTTTGTTTTGACTATAAAAAAAGAGTCGATTTTTATATAAATTCGACTCTTTTTTGTTATTTACGTTTAATAAAACATAATTAGTATTTTGAGAAAAGTTAATAAACTAAAAATATTTAATGACCCTGTTTATGGATTCATTTCAGTGCCAAATGAATTAATTTTTGATTTAATAGAACATCCTTATTTTCAAAGATTAAGACGTATTAGCCAAACTGGATTCACCAATCTTGTGTATCCAGGAGCTACCCACACAAGGTTTCACCACGCCTTAGGATGCGTTTATTTGATGCAAAAAGCGGTAAATATTCTTCGTGAAAAAAAAGTGGAGATAACTAGCGATGAAGAAAATGCCTTGTATTGCAGTATTTTACTACATGATGTAGGTCATGGACCTTTTTCTCATGCTTTAGAAAAAAGCATTGTGGAGGGTATTAGTCATGAAGATATTTCATTGCTTTTGATGAATGATTTAAATAAAGAATTTGACGGGCAATTAAGTTTAACATTAAAGATCTTCAAAGGAGAGTATGAAAAAACTTTTTTAAGCCAATTGATTTCTAGTCAATTAGACATAGATAGACTTGATTATTTAAAACGAGATAGTTTCTATACTGAACGGAAGGTAATATTAACTCTGACAGAATGATTTCTATGATGAATGTAGCAAATAATGAGTTAGTGATGGACATAAAAGGTATTTATTCCGTAGAAAATTTTTAATTTCTAGGATGTTTATGTACTGGCAGGTTTATTACCATAAAACATCTACCTCTGCAGAGATATATCTAACAAAAATCCTTAAACGTGCCAAAGAATTAGCTCAACAAGGAGTTGATGTCCCTGCCTCAAAAGCATTTGAGTATTTTTTAAAAAAACAAAATTTTACAGACTTTAATCTAGAAACATTAGCGAATTTCACAGAATTAGATGACATAGATATTTTATCTGCAATAAAAAATTGGCAAACACACGATGATAAGATTTTATCTACATTGTGTAAAATGATTAATCACCGAATTCTACCTCAATCATTTATTTTTAATAGTAAAATGGATGATTTAGAATTAAATAAGCATAAAGAAAATACAGAAAAACTACTTAATATAGCTGATGGTAATTATTTTGTAAAACAAACAACCATTAATGTAACACCTTATGATGACTCTAAATTCCCATTAAATTTATTGCTAAAAGACGGTTCCGTGATCAATATGATAGACTCTGAATACCAAATAATGACCACAACGTTGAGGCAGTCGACCAAAAAATATCACGTTTGCTACCCTAATGTTCAAAAAAATAAGCATTTCAATTAATCAATTAGCTTAAAAATTTATACTTTTGTGGCTTATGGAATTTAAAGCATCTAAATTAGCAGAACTATTAGGGGGGCAGGTATTGGGGAATGAGCAAGTATCAGTGTCCAGTCTATGTAAAATTGAAGAGGGAATTTTAGGTTCGGTAAGTTTTCTATCTAATCCTAAATACACACCGTATTTATATACAACAAAAGCCTCTATAGTTATCATCTCTAAAGACTTGTTGATAGAACAAGCTGTATCGCCTACCTTAATTTTAGTAGAGGATCCTTACTTAGCCTTCACAAATCTTCTCACTATCTATAATAATAGCTTGAATGATAAGAAAGGTGTTGAAGAATTTGTAGTAATTGCAAAAACCGCTAAATTAGGTACTGATTGCTACGTTGGTAGTTTTAGCTACATTAGTGAAAATGTAAAAATAGGTAATAATGCTAAAATATATCCAAATTGTTTCATTGGGGAAAATGCTATTTTAGGAGAAAATGTTACCTTAATGGCTGGTGTAAAAATATATCATGATTCTGTGATTGGTAATAATTGCATCATACATTCAAACTCAATAATAGGTTCAGATGGTTTTGGGTTTGCTCCCACAGCAGACAATACCTATCAAAAAATACCTCAAATAGGTAATGTTGTATTATGTGATAATGTAGAAATAGGTGCTGCTTGTACTATAGATAGAGCCACATTAGGCTCTACAGTTATTCATAGTGGTGTAAAATTAGACAATCAAATACAGGTAGGTCATAACGTCGAAATAGGTCAAAACTGCGTAATAGTTGCACAAACAGGTATTGCTGGCTCTGTCAAGATAGGGGAAAACACCATGATTGGAGGGCAAGTAGGTGTTGCAGGGCATATTGTTATTGGAAAAAATGTAAAAATACAAGCACAAACAGGTGTAGGTAAAAATGTACCTGATGGTATGACACTATATGGATCACCAGCAATAGAAGCAACACAATTTAGAAAATCATTTGTGTATTTCAGAAAATTACCTACTTTAGTAGAAAGATTAGATAAACTAGAACGGCTAATTAGCCACAAAATAAATGTCAGATAAACAAAAAACACTTTCAAAGCCCATATCTCTTAACGGTGTAGGTCTACACACGGGTCAGGAGGTAAAACTAACTTTTAAACCAGCAGAACCAAATACTGGATTTGTATTTGTAAGAACAGATTTGGAGGGAAACCCCACTGTAGAGGCAGATGCTAACTACGTTGTAAGTACCGCTAGAGGTACAACATTAGAAAAAAGAGGTGTAAAAATACATACTACAGAGCATGTATTGGCGGCCCTTACAGGTTTAGATTTAGACAACGTAATCATAGAAATAGACAATTCCGAGCCACCAATAATGGATGGGTCTTCAAAATTCTTTATAGAAGCTATTGAAAATGCGGGTATCATAAGTCAAGATGTAGATAGGGAATATTATATTATAAAAGACATCATTACCTATACAGACCCAGAAACAGGATCTGAAATCACAGCAATACCATCTGAGGAATATCAAATAACCACTATGGTAGATTTTGGCACAAAAGTTTTAGGCACACAAAATGCTACATTAAAAAAATTAAGCGACTTTAAAACAGAGATAGGTAACGCCAGAACATTTAGTTTTTTACATGAGTTAGAACAACTACTAGATGCAGGTCTAATAAAAGGAGGAGATTTAAGCAATGCCATCGTTTATGTCGATAAAGAAATTTCTTCTGAAACAGAAGATCGACTAAAAAAAGCCTTCAATAAGGATCAAATATCCATCAGACCAAATGGCATTTTAGACAATCTGACCCTTCATTACCCTAATGAAGGCGCTAGACATAAATTACTAGACGTTATTGGCGATCTAACCCTTGTAGGCACAAAGTTTAAAGCAAAAATAATAGCAAATAAGCCAGGACATCAAATAAACACACAATTTGCTAAAAAACTAAATAAACAAATACAAATAGCTAAACGTAAAAAAATTCCTGAATTTGACCTTAAGGGAACACCTATATTTGACATCAATCAGATAATGAAATTACTGCGTCATCGTCCACCCTTTTTGATGGTAGATAAAGTCATTGAATTATCAGACAAACACATCGTTGGGGTGAAGAATGTAACAATGAACGAACCTTTTTTTGTAGGGCATTTCCCAGAAGAGCCTATTATGCCGGGTGTAATGATGGTAGAGGCAATGGCTCAGGTAGGTGGAATGCTAATTCTAGCCTATCTAGAAAACCCAGAAGATTACGCTACCTATTTCATGAAAATAGATAAAGTGAAGTTTAAACGAAAAGTGATACCTGGTGATACCATTGCATTCAAAATGAATCTACTAGAACCTATGAGAAGAGGTATCGTTATCATGCAAGGTATTGGCTATGTAGGAGAACACATTGTCGTAGAAGCAGAAATGATGGCACAAATAGTCAAAACAAAAAATTAATTCTAGGCTCAAATGAATCAACCACTAGCATACGTACATCCACAAGCCATCATAGCAAACAATGTCGTTATAGAACCATTTTCTACCATATGTAAAGATGTAGAAATAGGCGAAGGTACATGGATTGGGCCTAACGTAACCATAATGGAAGGCGCCAGAATTGGCAAAAATTGTAAAATATTTCCTGGAGCAGTAATTTCCGCAGAACCACAAGATTTAAAATATGCAGGAGAACATACGTTAGCCTACATTTGGTATAATACAGTAATAAGAGAATCCGTTACCGTAAACAGAGGTACAACCGCCTTAGGATATACAAAAGTAGGGGATAACTGCCTTATAATGGCAACAGTACACGTAGCACACGACTGTATTATTGGTAACAATGTTGTGATAGCTAACAATGTAGCTCTTGCTGGTCATGTAGAAATACAAGACTGGTGCATCATTGGCGGCATGAGTGCTATACACCAATTTACAACCATAGGAACACACGCCATAGTTGCAGGAGGCACACTGGTAAGGAAAGACGTACCACCATTCGTAAAGGCTGGTAGAGACCCAATTTCATATATAGGGATTAATTCTATAGGATTGAGACGTAGAGGATTTACAGAAGATAAAATATCCGAAATACAAAGTATCTACAGAATATTATTTCAGAAAAAAATAAATATTTCTAAAGCCATTTGCATTATCGAAGCAGAATTGGAAGCTACCAATGAAAGAGATGAAATTATTCAATTCATCACCAATAGTTCACGTGGTGTTATAAGGGGTTATAACCCTAATTCAATCTAACAAAAAACAAAGTAATTTTAATTATATTATGGCAACTACATCAGATATTAGGAAAGGATTATGTATTAATTACAACCACGATACATATAAAATCATAGAATTCCTTCATGTAAAACCTGGTAAGGGTCCGACTTTTTGTTCGTACAAAATTAAAAAGCCTTACCAATGGAAAGGTATTAGACAATACATTCTCAGCAGGACACAAGATAGAAGAAGTCCGTGTAGAGACTAGAAAATATCAATATTTGTACGAGGATGACCATGGTTTTCATTTTATGAACAGTGAAGATTTTGCACAAATATATTTGGATAAAAACCTGATTGACAATTCTAAATTTATGAAAGAAGGCGAAGAAGTTACCATACAATTTCGTGCAGATGATGAGGTGCCGTTAGCCGCAGACCTACCTGCGTCAGTAGTTTTAGTCGTTACCCATGCAGAGGATGGTGTAAAAGGAAACACTGCCACAAATGCCACCAAAGAAAGTAACATTAGAGACTGGTGCAGAGATTCAAGTACCATTATTTATAAACGAAGGTGATAAAATAAAAATAGATGTAGAAAATGGTTCTTACCAAGAACGTGTAAAATAACATTTTTCAGCTGAAAAAAAATCATATTTATAGAATATACAATAACAAATCATGCAAAAAAGAGTATTAATTAGTGTTTTTGATAAAACAAATCTAATTGAACTGGCTCAATTTTTAGAAGCCAACGACTATCAAATTATTTCTACAGGCGGAACATATAAATATTTGACAGAAAACAACATAAATCCTTTAGAAGTAAGTGATCTTACCAAATTTCCTGAAATATTAGACGGTAGAGTCAAAACCCTACACCCCGCTATACACAGCGGTATATTAGCGAAACGCAACAAGCCGGAACACTTACAAACCCTTATAGATCAGAACCTACCAACAATAGATATTGTAATTGTAAATTTATATCCATTTTTTGAAAACGCAGGGAAAGACGATTTATCATTAGATCAAAAAATAGAATTCATAGATGTCGGTACTCTACAATGTTACGTCTTTGCTTGACCAAAAACTACCAAGACGTAACTGTTTTGGCAGACGTAAATGATTACGCTTTAGTAATTGCTCAAATTAAAGAAAAAGGAAACACAACCTTAGAGTTTAGGCAAAATCTAGCGACAAAGGTGTTTAACCTGACATCAACTTATGATGCAGCAATAGCTCAATTATTATCAAATGATACATTTCCAACCTATTTTAACGCTTCTTATAAAAAAGAAATGGATTTAAGATACGGCGAAAACCCGCATCAAAAAAGCGACTTATTACGTAAATACAGTTGCCCAAGGTGCTATGCGTAATTTTGACCAATTAGGCGGTAAAGAATTATCTTTTAACAATATTAGAGATATGGATTTGGCGTGGAAGGTGGTATGTGAATTCACCTCAGAGCTAGCCTGTTGCGCCGTAAAACATTCATCACCTTGTGGTGTAGCAATTGGCACAACGCCTAAGGAAACTTATCTAAAAACCTTAGCCTGTGACCCAGTATCTATATTTGGCGGTATTGTAGCTATGAATCATACCGTGGATGGTGAGACAGCCGAAGAGCTGAATAAATTATTTTTAGAAATAGTTTTAGCCAAAGATTTTACACCAGATGCACTTCAGATTTTAGAAAAAAAGAAAAATCTAAGAATCATAAAAATAAACGAACCACTGAGCGAACAACTAACGGTGGTAAAGGTAGACGGAGGATTAATTGTACAGACAGTTGATAATCAGTTTTCTACTAACTTTGATATTGTAACCAATATTAAGCCTACGGATCAGCAAATGAAATCATTACTATTTGCACAACGTGTAGCTAAATATGTAAAATCTAATGCCATAGTTGTGGCTAGCAACCAACATATGGCATAGGTGGTGGACAAGTAAATAGAATATGGGCAAAGAGAACAAGCACTAGAAAGAGCCACTGAAAAGCAAAAAGAAGAATTAGTCATGGCTTCTGATGCCTTTTTACCCTTTAGAGACGCCGTAGATACTGCCGCAAAATATGGTATAAAAGCAATCATACACCCTGGAGGGTCTATACGTGATCAAGAATCTATAGACGCCTGTAATGAACATGGTATAGCCATGGTGGTAACAGGTATGAGGCATTTTCTTCATTAAAAAAAATAGTACCACTAACTGTATTAATAGCGTAGAAAAAAAAAACACCACCAAAAATAAATAGAGATTTATAACTTTTACCCAACCTTCACACGCCATCCAAAAGGGTCTTCAGCTTTATTAAATTGAATGTTTAGTAGTTCCTGTTTCAGGCGTAAAGCATAGCTTTCTGTTTCTGGTAATAATGTTAAATCTAAGGTTTCTTTTGGGTAACCAATTTGTGAGAACTGGTTTACAATAACAGCTGTACCACAGCCAAAAACTTCTTTCAAAGAACCATCTTTATGTGCTAAGTATAGTTCCTCAACACTGATTGGCTTTTCTACTAAATTAATTCCTATAGATTTGCTAATTTGCAACATACTGTTTCTCGTTACACCGTCTAATATTTTTTCAGACAATGGTGGGGTGTACAAGGTATCGTTTATTCTTACCATAACATTCATTGTGCCTGCTTCTTCTAACAACGTATGCGTGCTATCGTCAGTCCATATTATTTGATCAAACCCCTCTTCTTTTGCCAATTGTGTGGGTAAAAAAGACCCAGCATAGTTACCCGCGGCTTTAGCAAAACCTACACCGCCCTGAGCCGATCGGCTATAGCTTTCGGCTATTTTCACTTTTAATGGTTGACTGTAATAGGCGTTTGCAACGGAGCATATGATTATAAAATTGTATGCTAATGATGGCTTGGCGGTAATCATCTCTTCAGAGGCAAATATAAATGGTCTTAGGTATAATGATGTGCCAAATGTTTTTGGTACCCAAGCACGCTCTAAATCTACTAAAGATTTTAAACCCTCTAAAAACATTTCTTCCGTTACCTCAGGCATTGCTAACCTTTTACTCGATTTATTTATTCTATTAAAATTTTTTCCGGTCGGAATAGAAACACTTCATCATTGATGTCTTTATAAGCCTTCATACCTTCAAAAACAGCCTGCCCGTAGTGTAATGACATCAATGCAGGCGTGAAAGATATTGACCTAAATGGCACTATTTCAGGTTTTCCCCAAGCTCCATTTGCATATTTACAGATTAGCATATGGTCTGTGAAGGTATCTCCAAAACCTACTTTTGAAATATCTAGTTGTTCTAATTTTGAGGTGAGTGCTTTTTGAATTTTCATCTTTTTCGGTAATAATTTTGTGTGCTTTTTTTAACGTATTTTTTTTAGCTAAAAAAATCAATCAAATATACTAACATTTAATTTGTCAAATTAATGAAATTCGTTAAAATCAATCATTTTTTAAATTAATGATTGTTAATACTTAATTTTAATATAATTATATTGGTGAAATCAGATAATTATTGCATTATTCTATTTTACTCAAACTTTAATGAAAACACCAAAGCTCTCGTTCTCATAGACTCTACAGCTACAGCCCATTGCGTGCTAGTACCAGCATTATCAGCCACTACTTCATTATTTATAAAAAATATTCCTTTTACTGACGGTGTTAGTTTAAACAATTTAAAATAAATATCTATACCCATCTCTGCTTGCCACGTAAAATTATTGGTTTTTAGTCTAAAAACCTCGTCTGAATTGTCCTGACGCTTATTTTCACCACTTTGTAAATTGGTAATAAATCCCATACCTCCTTGTATATATGGGCGGGTGTTGTACCATCTTTTACCATGTGCGTTTATCATAAATGGCATGTCTATGTAGGTAGACTTCACGTTACGTACGTTATCTCTGTTCACAGAACCATCAGTTAATAATCTGGGGGTGTTGTCAAAAATAAGATTTCGTTCTACCAAATGTACGCCTGGCTCAAAACGCAAGTCAAAATAATCGTTTAACCGTAGCTTACCTATTAGGTTAACGCTAAAGCCTGTAGAGATATCTGTCGAAATTAAATTTCTACCACTAGGGGCAATGCCGCTACCTTTGGGTGTTATTCTAAAGTCAAACTGATTAACGCCTAGTATATATCCCCAGCTTAGGGTATTGCCGTCTTTATTGTCCTGATTTATTTCTATGTCGGTATTGTCGCTATAAGTCTGTGCATTAGAAAAGGTGTAAAATAATAGAATTATAATAGAAAAATAAGTTTTCATAAAGTATAATATTAATTGAAACTGGTTTTTAAAAAATAATTTATTTTATTGTTTTGTGCCAAAATAAATACTTGCAACCCCAAATGTAAGTCTTTCATTGCTAACGTTTTTGTAATTACATTTGGTTAATATTTGATTCATTTCGCCCCCATACGGAAAGGCTGTGACGGAGTTGGGTAGGTAGGTATAGGCTGTTTTATCTTTAGATATAGCTCCACCAATTACGGGTAATATATTCTTAGAATAAAAGCCATACAACTGCTTCATTGGGAATGATTCTGGTTGAGAAAATTCTAAGATAACGAGTTTACCACTAGGTCTCAAAACTCTATAAATGTCATTCAGACCACCAAGTAGATTCTCAAAATTACGCACACCAAATGATACGGTTATAACATCAAAACTATTGTCAGCAAAGGGTAAATTTTCAGCATCGCCTTGCATCATTTTTATACGATTATCCAGTCCTTTTTTATTTATTTTTTTTCGACCAAATGATAACATACCCTCAGAAAGGTCTAATCCTGTAATTGCCGCTGTCGTTTTTTCTGCCATGGCAATTGCCAAATCTCCAGTACCTGTAGCAATGTCTAAAACATTTTCTGGACCTTCTGTATGCACATAGTCTACCACTCGGTTACGCCATTGTATGTCAATGCCCATTGATAAAAATCTATTTAAAAAATCATATTTAGGTGATATATTATCAAACATCTGTTCAACTTGTTTTTTCTTGGCAAGGTCAGAGTTTTTGTAAGGCTTTACGGCGCCGTGAATCATAATTAAATTATTATAGAAATAAATAATATCTTATTTAGTGCAAAGATATATAAACCCTTTTTAATTTTACTATTCAAAATTAACATGATAATACTGAATGTAATCAACTTTTCTAAATATTTTTTTACGTGTAATTAATGTGTCATTTTTTATAACAGAAGGGAATGCTTGATCTAGATTAAAATCAAAGCCATCAATACATAACTTATTCTCTAGTTTAGTTTCTCCTAAATATTCTTTCTCATCCATCATTGTTTTTTGAGCATGAATGATGGAGTCTTTTTTTTGATTTTGCCCATAATGCTGTTTTGAAATGCAGTAATATGATAGCGTAGGGTTAATTACGGCATTATCAGCAGATAGAACAAATGTGGTTTCGGTTAAAATAAATTGCTTATCTACCATGGCTTTAATGTTATGTTTTCCTTTGACGTAGGGAATCTTAACCCATTGATTTGCGGCTAGCATGTAGGGTTTATTATCAATGGTCACCAAAATAGTTTTCTGCGTAGGATTATCAATAAAAACACTAGGTTGTTTTTTTATTAAAAATAAATAGGCTAAAGTACTCGTTATTAAAAGCAAAATAGCTACCAATAATCCCTTCATGGATGCGTCTAATTTCATTTTTTAGAATTAATTTACAGAATTACTGTCAAAATTAAACTATAAAAACCTAACCGCCTTATTTTTTTGAAAATATGGTTTTAAATTATCAATTTATTACTACTTATATTAATAATATTAAAGTAATTTTGTGTATAAAAAAGCAGTCTAAGTATTATGAAACAGTATAAAATATTATTGGTAGATGATGAGGAAGACATACTTGAATTTATTAGCTATAACCTTATTAATGAAGGTCACTTAATCTACACTGCCAATAACGGCTTAGAGGCTATTAAACAAGCACAAATACAAAAACCAGACCTGATATTACTGGACGTAATGATGCCCGAAATGGATGGGATAGAGACTTGTAAAAAATTACGAGAAATGAATACCTTTAAAAACACATTAATTGTATTTCTCAGCGCTAGGTCAGAAGAGTTTTCTCAACTGGCAGGTTTTGACGCTGGAGCTAATGATTATATAACCAAACCCATCAAACCTAAAATATTAATAAGTAAGCTGAATGCTCTTTTGAATCTAAAAAAAGATGAAAATCTAAATAAAATTATTCAGTTGAATGATTTTACAATTAACCCGTATTTACACAAAGTAAGTTTCAAGGGTAGTGATACTATTTTACCAAAAAAAGAATTTGAATTATTATCATTGCTAGCATCCAATCCCTCAAAGGTTTTTAAACGCAGTGAAATATTAGATAAAATATGGGGAGCAGAAGTAGTGGTGGGGGACAGAACCATAGACGTACATATACGTAAATTACGAGAACGGTTTGGGGACGATTATTTTACAACCATAAAAGGTGTTGGTTATAAAATGAATGAGTAGATGGGAAGACTAAACTTAAAATCATTTTTTTTTATAACCATCCTTACTTTAATTCTTTGTGGAATTATTTTGTTGTTTGCTTATTTTATGGTAGCAGAGGAAGATTTATTGGTTTATGTTAAAAAATTATATCTTCGTTGGTTTGTGTTCTTACTGGTTTCTTGTTTTACTGTCTCATTAGCTTTATTTTACGTAATAGAAGCTATTCTTACCAAACAAAATATTAATCAATTATATACTCATTTACCAGAACTAAGGACGAAACAGAAAGTTAATAATCTAGCAGAATTAGCCCAACAAATAACAAACATAAACCAAGACAAAAGAATAGAGATAGATTTACTAAAGCAACAAGAAGTCTACCGAAGAGATTTTTTGGGTAATATCTCTCATGAATTAAAAACACCTATATTTTCCATACAAGGATTTCTCCTAACCCTTATTGAGGGTGGGGTTAATGATAAAAACATACGAGATAAATACCTTAACAGAATCAATAAATCTCTAGAGCGATTAATCTATATTATTAATGACTTAGATTTAATTTCAGAGTTAGAGCAGGGTAAAATAACACTTAATGAAGCACCGTTTGATTTAGTTGTATTAATAAAAGATGTTTTTGAGCTGTTGGAAATAAAAGCAGAACGCAATGACGTATTCTTGACTTTTGATAAAAATTATCCAAACCCAATCACTGTGTTGGGCGATGTTGAAAAATTAGAGCAAGTCTTCATTAACCTTATAGCGAATGCTATAAATCATTCACAAAAAAGAGCGAACGTAACGGTGACGTTAAAAGAAGAACAAAAAGAGTATAAAATAACCATTTCAGACAACGGAATGGGTATAAAAGAAGAACACTTGCCTAGAATTTTTGAGCGATTTTATAAGGTAGACCTCAGTCGTAATAGTAAAAAATCAGGTTCCGGACTGGGGCTATCTATCGTGAAGCACATTCTAGACGCACACGGTAAAAAAATAGATGTAGCGTCTGTTTATCAGCAAGGGGCTACTTTTACCTTCTATTTAAACAAAAATGATATAAAATAAATATGAAAACAATAGCTATGATTCCTGCACGTTACGGTGCCACAAGATTTCCTGGAAAGCTACTAGCCAACCTAGGTGGTAAGTCGGTTATACTACGCACCTATGAAGCTACCAAAAGCACCAACCTTTTTGACGATGTATTTGTGGTAACGGATAGTGACAATATTTATGAAGAAATAATAAAACATGGAGGTAAGGCAATAATGAGCAATACACCACATGAATGCGGTACAGATAGAATAGCTGAAGCTGTAGAAAGCATGGATGCAGACATCATCGTAAACGTGCAGGGGGATGAGCCTTTTACCAAAAAAGAACCTTTAGAGCAATTATTAGAAGTATTCAAAGGTAAGGATGCCGCTCAAATAGATTTAGCCTCTTTAATGCAAGAAATGACTGATTGGAAAGACATCACAGACCCAAACTATGTAAAAGTGATCGTTGATAAAAATGATTTTGCCTTATACTTTTCCCGTTCACCAATTCCCTACCCTAGGGATAAGGAAGCTGGGGCAAAATATTATGAACACATTGGCATCTATGCTTTTACGAAAAAAGCCTTATTAGATTTCTACCAACTACCTATGATGGCTTTGGAGGCTACTGAAAAGGTAGAATGTATTCGCTACTTAGAATATGGCAAAAAAATAAAAATGGTAAAAACAGCTTACATGGGCATAGAAATAGATACACCAGAGGACTTAATCAAAGCTGAAAAGTATTTGTAGGGAAATCATTTTTTGGAGCAATTATATTTTCTTTCTCATAATCAATAACATCAACGTCTACTGCGATGGGTGGATTCGTCAGTTCCAAATAGTCATTCCAAAGTCGCTCGTCGGCTAGACTCATTTTGTTCTGTTCCCAGTAGAATGTTTTTTTCTTAGTACCATATTGCCTTAAAAAGATTGCAAGCACTAAACCAATTAAAGCCCCCGCCAAATGACTTTCCCAAGAAATGTGTTCTTCTTTGGTAGAAAAATTAAGTATTTCTTGAGGGAAAATACCCCAAATAAGGCTCCCGTATAAAAATATGATAGTTAATGATACGGCGACCAATGGTATATATGAGCGAATAATACCACTAAAAAATAAAAAGCTAGCCAATAAATAAACCAAACCGCTAGCACCAATATGGCAACCCTCACCACCTGAAGGGAATGCTAACCCACCAATTAACCAAACCACCAAACCAGTCATTAACCAGCCTATAAAAAGTACGTAGTAGGCTAACGTTTTATATACCGAGAAGCAAAAATACCCCAAGATGAGTATAGGTATGGTGTTGTTAAAAATATGTTGCATACTGGCATGCAGTAATGGGGCAACTAAAATACCTTTTAAACCCTGCATCTTTCTTGGTATTATACCATAACATTGATCAATAATTTTTTGTGTCTGTAAAAAATAAACAAACCACATAGTAATAATTAACAATAAGGGTATAAATATGTTTTCAGAAAATATCTTTTTCAATTTATTTTGGTTTTAATAAAATAAATTAAGCATAAATTATTCCGAAGCTAAAAAACATGACAAACTTGCTTGTACTCTATTGGCTTCTTTCAAGATATTTTCAGAACATAAATTTTCTATCAAAGGAATATTAGCAATCGTTGTCACTGACGACATTTTACGTATAATTAACTCGCTAGCAATGTTATTTTCACCATTATAGATAATACCTATAGATTTAAATCCTTTTTGTTTAAGATAAAAAAGGCTTAACAGGGTATGGTTAATACTACCTAAGTAGTGTTTACAAACCAATATTATTTTATAACTAGGTAGTATTAAATCTGCCACAAATTGGGTGCTGTTGATAGGGGCTAGTAGCCCCCCAGCCCCCTCTATAATTAAGTGATTATTAGTCATGGGTAGGGCAAAAGGGTATTGAATAGTTACGCCATCTATTTCTGCGACCAAATGTGGCGAGCATGCCGTTTTTAAATGATATGCCTCAGGAAATAGAATAGATTTTTGGTTAGAAATTAATCGCCTGACCTTCATAGTATCAGTATTGTCTAGATCTCCAGCCTGTATAGGCTTCCAATAATCGGCATGCAAACTTTCAGTCAAAATGGCTGATATGATTGTCTTACCAACATCTGTACTTATACCTGAAACAAATATGTTTTTAATAGATTTCATCTTAAATATTTTTTTTTATGACCTTTAGCAATAGGTTTATTTGCTCAAAGGTATTGTAGCTATGTAAACAAAAACGAATACGCTCCATGCCTTTCTTTACTGTAGGGTATTGAATTGTTTTTACTGCAAAATTTTGAGTAATTAACAATTGCTCTATTTTTTTTAAATTCTCAACGCTTGATCTAAAGCTAAAAATAGGAGAATGATTGGTACTAATACATTTAGTCAAGTGGTATTGGTTAATTTGTTGAATCATAAAATGAATATTTTGCCATAATTTTTGTCTCGCAAAATCATCATTTTGTTCAATAAACTCATGCACCTGCCTGATATGTTGTAGGTTAGGGTGTGGCAATGCGGTGGTGTAAATAAATGGTCTGGCAAAATTGATTAAAAAATCGATCAACCGTCTTTCCCCAACTACCACTGCACCATGAGAGCCTAGTGCCTTACCAAAAGTATGTACTCGTGCCAATAAATTTTTTGTACCGCTTAATGATTCAAAAAGACCTTTCCTTGTTTTCTCTGTTATTGCCGTGCTATGTGCCTCGTCCAAAATAAGGTATGCACCATAATCAACACATAGTTGATGTATTTTCTCCAGATCTGCCCAGTCACCATCCATCGAATATAACGACTCTATAACAACGTAAACATCACCTGTAGTGTTTTTTAGCCTATCCTGTAGCAAATCTAAGTCTTGATGCTCAAAGGACTGTTTTTGAGCAAAGCTAAGCCTAATACCGTCTCGTATAGAGGCATGCACATATTCATCATAAATTATAGTGTCTCCTTTTTGAGGTAAGGCACCTAATAAAGCCTGGTTTGCAGCATAGCCAGAATTAAACAGTAAAGCACTTTCTGTTTGATAAAATTGAGCCAAATACAATTCTAAATTTTCTGTATAAATAGAATTACCACTAATTAACCTAGAACCTGTAGCACCTACAGAACAATAAAAATGGTCTTTATCAAATTTCTTTATAGCCAAACCTAAATAATCATTAGAGCAAAAATCTATAGTTTCAGTATTAAATAAATTTAGTTTCCTGAAATTATTAGTTAATTTTCTTTGTTGTAATAATTCATTTAGTTTTTCAGGAAACATAGTAGCTTTTCATATTTATTTTTCAACAAAATAGTTTCTTTTTGTAATTTAAAATTCTAATTCAATAAGCAACCCTTCATTACTTCGGATATTGAAAACAGTATTGTCTTCAAACATAAGGTACTGCCCTTTTAGGCTACTTAACACTCCTTTATAAGCGTTTATTTTTTCTAAATTCAGAGTGTTTACTTTTGTGGGGTAACTTACTACTGGGTAATGGAGAAAAATTACCTCATGGGTATCATTATAAAATTGCTTGAATTCATCAGGGATATTTTGAAACTGTGTCTTTTTTTCTTCCAATAAGTCAACGTTAGCCACATCATTAGTTAGCATTTTACGGTAATTTGTTTTGTCTGCAATATGTTGTTTTAAGGCAACCTCTATCATACCTGCTTCATACCTATTGTTTGTATTTGCTAGAATAATTGCTTTGCTAGCTCCTTGGTCTATCCACCTGGTGGGTACTTGACTAGCCCTAGTTACCCCTACTTTTACTTCACTAGAAAGAGCTAAATAGACGATGTGTGGTTGAATTTCAAATTGTATTTCCCATGCCAAATCTTTTTTTTCTATACCTAAATGAGCAGTACTTAGCTCTGGTATCATGACACTTTCATTTGCCTGTGGTATTGTAAAAAAACAATTTTTACAAAAACCTTGACGGTAAATCTCTTTATCTTTGCTACAATTAAGGCATTGGCAACCTATTTTGGTTAATTGTATTTCTTTTCCTATAAAATTATTAAGACATATAAAATCATCGGTTAAATCTAAATAATATTTAATAGGCGAGTCAAAAACGGTAGTCATTTTTCTTAATACACCTTCTAGTCGCATGATAACGTTTGTTTTGTAGTTATTTTGTACTTTAGCACAAATTTATAACAAACAAAACCTTTGGCAAAGTCTTTATTAAATTCAATGCTTTATTATTTGATGAAAAACAGATTTCATCAAATAGAATTGTTTATGAATCATCCTTCGGATGTGCAAAATGCGTTATTACACGCCTTACTCTATCAGGCTAAGGAAACTCAGTTTGGTTTGGAGCATGATTTTAAAAATATTTCATCCTATCAAAAGTTTAAAAACAACATACCTATAAGAACCTACGAGCAATTTGAACCATACATAGAAAAAGCCAGAAAGGGAGAAAAAGATGTAACATGGTAAGGTAAAATAAAATGGTTTGCAAAGTCATCTGGCACCACGAATGCCAAGAGTAAATTTATACCTATTAGTGAAAATTCCCTAAACGACTGTCATTACCAAGCAGGTAAGGATTTACTCTGCATCTATGCTAATAACTATCCTGAAACACAAATTTTTAGTGGTAAGAATTTACGTATTGGTGGTAGCGACCAATTGCATCAAGATTATGAAACCACCTATGGTGATTTGTCAGCGATATTGATAGATAATCTACCTTTTTGGGCAGAAATGATGAACAGACCCAACAAGCAAATATCTATGATGCATGAGTGGGAGACAAAACTGGAGACCATTGCCGATAATGTATTGAATGAAAATATAACCACACTGATGGGAGTCCCCTCATGGACAATGGTTCTCCTAAACCGGGTGTTAGAAAAATCTAACGTAACCCATTTGGATCATCTGTGGTAAGATTTGGAAGTTTTTTTTCATGGGGGAATAAATTTTAAACCCTATGAGAGTAATTATGAAAATTTATTTGAAAAAAAAATAAATTACTTAGAAATATACAATGCTTCAGAGGGTTTTTTTGGCACTCAAGATCAAACAGATAGTAAAGATATGTTACTGATGTTAGATTATGGTATATTTTACGAATTCATACCCATGAATCTCTTTGATCAAAAAATATATGACGCCATATCGCTAGACGAAGTTCAGTTGAATAAAAATTATGCAATGGTCATCAGTACCAACGGTGGTCTATGGCGTTATTTAATAGGTGATACTGTAAGGTTTACAAATATTACGCCTTACAGATTTATTATTACTGGACGCACAAAACATTACATCAATGCTTTTGGTGAAGAATTAATTATAGAAAATGCTGAAGAGGCATTAAAAATAGCCTCACAAAAAGCAAATGCCACCATAAAAGACTTTACAGCTGGACCTATTTTTATGGATAATAAAAAATCTGGAGCCCATGAATGGTTGATAGACTTTGAGAGGCATCCTCAGAATCTAGCCCATTTCACACAGGTACTAGACATGGAGTTGCAAAAACTAAACTCTGATTATGAAGCGAAACGGCACAACAACATGACCCTTTCCATACCTGTTGTACGTATAGCACGCACTAATTTGTTTTATGATTGGTTAAAAGAAAAAGGTAAACTAGGCGGTCAGAATAAAGTGCCGAGACTAGCCAATGATAGACGTTTTTTAGACGAATTATTGGTATTTAATAAATAAAAGAGTAGAGCCTTTTGCTCCAACTTAGCAATCAATTTGTGGTTGTAAATAATCACGAAAAATCATTCCATATATTCATAAGCTATAATTATAACTAAAATATTTTTTTTTCAATCATTGATTAACGTACAAACCATTTTTTAACTTTCCATACATCTCAAAGTAAATTTTAACTAAACCATGTAATCTTAAGTTAGTTAAAATTTACTTTGAGATGTATGGAAAGTTAAATAAATAAAATACTTTTTGTTAAAACGAATTTTAAAATAAATGAAAAACTTATTATTAATTTTGCTAAGTGCCTTATGCTTACATGACATATCCGCACAAACAAGAAAGAAGACAGTAGTTAATATACCAGATGTTAAATTTAAACAAGCTCTGCTTAACTATTCACCAAGAATAGATAAAAACGATGATAAAGAAATTCAAGTAGAGGAGGCTTCTCTATTTGAGGGGGGGTTAGACTTAAAAGGTAAAGGGATTAGTAACCTTACGGGGATTAATTACTTTACTAAAATTACTGAATTAAATTTCAGTAATAATAGTGTAGGTTCTTTTAGTGCGCCTGGCTTAGGATCCCTTGTAGTTTTAGACTGTGCCAACAATAAATTAAATTCGCTTAATCTTACGGGTTTATATTCTTTAAAAAACTTAAAATCAGATAAAAACAACATTGTTTCTTACGTTTTTTCTGGCACATCAATAGAGAGTTTTGATTGTTCTGGTGGAGATTTAGGCTCTTTAGATATGTCTGGTGCGACATCATTAAAATCATTGAATTGCTCTAAAAATAAATTATCATATTTAAATATTACAGGGTTAGCTTACCTACAAGAGGTCAACTGTACAGATAATTTACTGACAACATTAGATGCGTCAAAATTGATTTCTTTAAAAAAGATAGATTGTCAAAAAAACATGATGAAATCATTGGTTGTAGCTGGGTCAAACCCAATAGAAACAATAGACTGTAGTAAAAATCAAATAGGATGGTTAGATTTGACAGGACTTAACAGTTTAAATTTTATAAATTGCTCGAAGAACCTAATGGCTACTTTAAAAATTTCAGGTTTAAGTTCGTTACAAAAATTATGGTGTTTTGATAATCAATTAACACTTTTAAGTGGTTCAGGTTTATTTGCTTTAAAAGAAATTAATGCAAATGATAATGCAATAAACTATATAACATTACCTGATTCTAGCCAATTAGAAACGTTGACTTGTAAAAAAAACAATCTAAGTTGCTTTGATTTTTCTGAATTAAAATCTATTAAAGAATTAAATTGCGATAGCAATGCTATTACTAAACTTACTATTCGAGGCTCATTATTGGAAAAACTGTCTTGTAATAAAAATAAAATAATAGCACTGGATGTTTCTGATTCAAAATATTTGAAAGAACTGAGTTGTGAAGATAATCAAATTACCCTATTAAATACAACAAGGGCGATTGCTTTAGAAAAATTAAATTGCAAAACAAACTTAATGTCAACGTTAAATTTGTCCCAGTTGAATACCTTGAAAGAAATAAATATTGACGGTAACGTGTTAACTGATTTAAATATTTCAGGACTATCAAATATTGAAATGTTCGTTTGCGGAAACAATCAGTTAACGATTTTAAATGTAGCGGATTTAAAAAATTAAAAAAAAATATGGTGTCAAAATAATAAAATAACGACATTAGATCTTTCTAACTCACCAGACTTGTCAATTGTTCGTTGTCATGACAATATGCTAAGTAGTTTGAATTTAAAAGGTCTAAGCAAATTAAAAAGTTTATATTGTGCTAAAAATAAGCTAACTACTTTAGACGTTTCTCGCGCTAAAAATTTAGAAAATTTATTTTGTGCATTTAATCAATTAACCGCATTAGATTTATCTGCCTTTACGTCTTTAAAAAATTTAGATTGTAGTAATAATAGCATAACTGAACTGAATGCTAATTCATTGAGTTCACTACAAGAATTTAATTGTTTTAACAATCAATTGACTTCTTTAGAAATTAAAGGACTAACCTCATTATCTTTTGTGAATTGTAGTAATAATAAATTAACAAGCATAGTGGCTCCAGGTTTATTATCCCTAAAAGAATTTGACTGTTCGAAAAACCAATTAACATCGCTAGACCTTACAAAAGCGACATCATTAATAGATTTGGTTTGTGGTCAAAATAAAATAGTTTCATTAAACGCATCAACGTTAGCTTCTTTAGAAATGCTTACCGCTGATGACAATCAATTAAACTTTCTAGATATTTCTAAAGCGACTAATTTAGGTTGTGTTGAGGTTAAAAATAATACGGGATTAATTACAATTAGGAAAAATAATAAAGATATTTCTGTAGCAAGTTATACCAAAGATGCCTGTGACCGCAATATATATCCTATGCCTGAACCTGAAGCTATAAACGAATAGTATCATAAAACTTATTAAACAAAATTTTAAAATTAGTTTTATGTCAAACAATTATATTCATACACGATTATGAAAAATAAAATTATCGGTACGCTTTTCTTTTTCTTAAGTATAACATTATACGCTCAGGAAGATAGTAACACTGAGCAAAATAAATCTATAGAAATACAAGCCGAAGATTCCTTTTCAGAGCAAATACCGTCTCAAAACACTAATAATTTTGTTACTACAGAAAACAACCGATGGACTTTAAATGCTTTTATGGGGTCATCATTTATTCATGATTCAGACATTGTGAGTTTAGATAATAGTACTTTTAAACCAGGCTATGATTTTCAACTAGGGGCTACTTATGACTTATCTAAATTACTAGCAGTACAATTATTAGCAGAATTAGGTGCAACTACACAAGGAAAGCATCCTTTGACGGCGAGTACAAATTATAAATCATTATCTGTTTTAGCGGTCGTCAATGTTATTAAACTAATTAGTGGTAATAATTATAGAGATTCTAAGAACACTATTCATGCTTATGGTGGGTTAGGGGTTATTGGTTATATGGCAAAAAGAAACATTGATAATTATACTACAGCACCTGAGAGTTCTAGTTTTTTCACAGAATTAGCTTTAGGATACGGAAGAGAATTAAACAATAGATTGAACGCAGAAATAAAAGCCAGTTACACTTTTGCTAATGAGCAATTAGACGGTTCTGGTTCATCAGGAACTTATGCCGGTATTAAAAAAGGAGGGGATAATTTACTTATATTGGCTTTGGGTATAAGCTATAAATTACACGAAAAAATAAAAACAGATGATTTAGCTGTCATAGATGGTGGTATACTAGAGAAGAAGATAAGTGATGTGGCTATAAAATCTATTGATGATAGTAATAGTGATCAACCAATCGTTTCTAATAACGCTAAAAAACAGCTATTCCAAAAAGATAATCAAGATTCATCTGGTCAAGAGCAAAGCTTTTACTTTTATCCTGACGGAAATGTATACTTAAAAATAAACACTAAGCAATACACCTATAATGATGGTAAAAAATGGGTTACTGTAACTAAATTACCAACCAAAATAATGATTGAAAAATGCTCAAGGGCAAAGGTTTATTATGATAGCCCAAATATTTATTTAAATAATGATGACCATAGAAAAACGTTTCTAAACAAAAGACAATACCTTCAAAAGCCTATTGTTTATTTGTCAGATGAGGATGTGAAACTAGAATATGAGCGAATTAAAAAATTAAATTCAAAGATTACAGGAGCGAAACCTGTTGAAGGAAAAATTAAAAAACCAATTAAAAAAAATATAGTTATTTAAAAATATAGTTTCAATAAATTATAGTAAAACCCGCGTAAAAAAAATATTTAACGGATAAAAAAGGCAAATATTAAATACAATAACCATACTAAAAAATACAGATGATTTTTTTTCAAACAGCAGATTTATGTGATGAATATGGGCATAAATTAGAAGTAGCAAATCCAATATTTAAATCATATGGACTAAATACAAAATTTAAAGGAGAAATTACAACCATTAAGTGCCATGAAGATAATTCATTAGTTGCAGAAATGGTAGGTAAAAATGGCAAAGGAAAGGTATTGGTAATAGATGGCGGTGGATCATTACGCTGTGCCTTAGTGGGAGATAATCTGGTTAAAAAAGCAATAGAGAATGAATGGAATGGCATTATTGTTTTTGGTTGCATTCGGGATAGTGCAATTATTAATAATATGAATATAGGTATAAAAGCCCTAAATACAAATCCTAAAAAAAGTATAAAAAGAAATGTTGGGTTATTAAATGAAACAGTGTTTTTTGCTGATACCAAATTTACACCACAACATTTCGTTTATGCAGACGAAGATGGCATAGTGGTTAGTCAAAAAAATATTTAAAAAGAATTATTTTTTTGTGTGTTATTAAGATTAATCAGTAACGATTGATTTTATTTTCACTTCCGTTGGTATATTATACTCTTTACCAGCATCATCAACCATTAGTGAAGTACCTTTTATATATGTATTTTTCTCTTGGTGTATAGGGAAACAATCATCTTTATTTACTTTTATTACACCACTTTCTGTGCCAGAAATTAGTGTGAAATTTTGATTAAAAATATCAATGCCTTCTTTAGACTCATCATCTATTGTTTTTATGGCGACCTCCATATTAATCATATAGTAATACCTGCCTATTTCTTTTAATTGAAAATTAGACATTTTAATGCTGTTATTGAAGTGTTCATTTGTAGTTGTTCTTTTCCATTTTTTACCTAGACTCACATCATCTTGAGGAAAATAATCAAGCCCTTCTTCTATCGTTGCCTTTACCATATCTTCCTCTAAATATGTCCACATATTTTCCATTACAAAGTCTTTTATTTCTTTAGTAGACTTCACCTTACGCATTGCCTTTATACTTTTAGTTATAGTCTTAAAAACCTTGTCTAAATCATTAATATTGATTATTTTACCTTTGTTATTGACAAAAATTTTAAAAGTTTGATTTATCATTGCGGAGTAATATTTACTTATGATTTGGCTATTAGAATCTGCATTGGCTTCAAACTCATCACTACTAATAACCTGTTCAGGTTCATCATTATTAGTAGTTCTTAAACTCATGCTGTTGTATTTTACATCAAGTTCATTAATGCCATCTTTTATATTAGATACTTTGTAACTCATTTCACCAGCGATAACAATTTTCATCAAATTAGTCTCTCCAAAAATATCTTGTGTTATGTTAATTGTTTGCTCTATTTTAGGTTTATATTCCTGACCTTTGGTCATTTTAAAACTAATATTCACAATCTGACTATTCCCTGAGGTAATAAACAATATAATAAAAACATAGCTGAATAGATTTTTCATGATAAAATTATTTGTAATTTGAGTGTGAATATATGTATAAAAATTAATTGCACAAAAAAAAAGACTAGTTTAAAGTTAAAATTAATCATCAATTTTGTGTCCAGTATAAGTATATTACTTGGCTATGGAATCAATATATTGACCAACAGCCAATATATCTGTTTCATCAGAAATTGAAGTTCTAGGCAACATATCCCTTAATATATCATTCCATTTTTTTCGGGTAAAATCTTCTACATTATATAGCTTATGGCAAAATTGGCAATTATTATTGTACAACGCCTTACCTTTATTAATCATTTCTGAACTGCTAGTTAATGTAATATTTTTTTTAACAGGAACTCCCACAGCTAAATAATTTTGCGTAGAGCAAGAATTCATCAATATTAGAAAAAATAAAAGTTGTATTATTACTTTATTCATTTTTAATCTTAGTTGTAAGAAATTTAAAATTACCATTATTTAAACGAAATATATTGCAATTAATTATTTCATGTTATTTTTTCATAGACAGCATCAAATTTATTTGCAATCGTATTTACACCAAAATTAATCCCAATATATTGGTGCATTTTTTGTTTTTGAAGATCAGTCAGCTTATGACTATCAATCAAAACAAATTGTTTTATAAGTTTAGCCAACATAACTTCGTCTCCTTTATTTACTAAAAAACGATAATCCTTAGGTATTTCATCAAAACAAGGTAAATCTGTCACAATAACTGGTATGCCACAGCTAATAGCTTCGTAAACCACACAACCAAATGTTTCGTAATTACTAAATAACAAAAAACAATCTGCTTCTCGCATTAGGTTTGCAACCTCAAAAAGGGTTTTTTCTTCAAAAAAATGGATATATTTTTCTAAATTTAATTTATGAACCATTTCTTTATAAGGTTTAATATCTCCATCACCACCTATTTTTATTAAAAAATCAAGAATTTCGTTTTCTAATAATTTACAAGCATTTATGATGCCAGAAATATTTTTATGTGTATCGTTTAAGGCGGAAATGTGTAAAAACTCTTTTTTTTTCTTTTTTTTTCTTTCTTTAGGGTAAAATAGGTCTGTGTTTATCACATTTGGTACAATGCTGTAATTACCATTTAAACCAAAGTGTATCATACCGTTTTTTAAATGCTCAGAAACAGGCATTAATTGAGCTGATTTTTTTGCGATTAATCGAATTAAAAACAATTTAAATTTAGAAAAAAAATCTTTTTTTATAGAAGTAAAAGCTGTCCAATGCTCTGTAACTATGTATTTTTTGCCATAAAACCATTTTATATATAAGGCAAATAGTCCTGCAGGGTAAATGACGTTCACATGAACCAAATCAAACTCACCAACCAGCTTAAAACCTACTCTAAAAGCATTTAATTTGTGTAAATAATTTTTCACACCATTGTTATGTAATTTATAATAAACATAAATAGTAGACACATTGTTTATAACTTGACGGCTAATGGTATAATTTTTATCTTTAAGATTTTGGTCTGCAATAATTATCAAAACCGTAACTTGGTTAGTGGTAGCTATGACCTCTACATGACGCCGCACAAAATTACCATTATAAGCACTCAATTTACTCGGATACCAGCTAGATAAAATTAAAATACGTTTATTTGGCATGAAAAAGGATATAAAAAAACAGGACACCAAAAAAAAGTATCCTGTCTTCACAACAAAACAAACAATTAAAATTATTTAGTCTTATTAAATGATTCTTAATTAATTTCATTTGAAATAAAAAGATATATTGTAAATATACACTAAATATATTCATATATTACAATTATTTACCAATCTCTACCATTATTTATTTTGTATTTTTGTAGCATGTATAATTTTTCATTCATAACAAATGAATACAGAGGTAAGTGAAAGTAAGGAAATCATAGTTCCAAAGCCAAAATGGTTGCGGGTAAAGTTGCCTACAGGTAATAATTATAGAGAGCTAAGAGCTTTAGTGGATGAGCATAAATTGCACACCATTTGCCAAAGTGGTAGCTGTCCAAATATGGGAGAATGCTGGACTGCTGGTACGGCTACTTTTATGATTTTAGGTAATATATGTACCCGGTCGTGCAAATTTTGTGGTGTAAAAACAGGTAGACCAAATGCCGTGGATTGGGATGAAGCAGAGAAAGTAGCTAAATCTATTCAGATAATGAGGTTAAAACATGCTGTGGTAACCTCCGTAGACAGGGATGATTTAAAAGACATGGGTTCATTGTTTTGGGTAAAAACTATACAGACGATTAAAGAATACAACCCTAGCACTACCTTGGAGACTTTAATACCTGATTTTCAGGGAAAAACGGAATTTTTAGATTTAATTGTTGCGGCAAAACCAGAAGTAATCTCCCACAACATGGAAACAGTACGCAGACTAACCCGCGAGGTAAGAATTCAGGCAAAATATGACAGAAGTTTAGAGGTTTTACGGTATTTGAAAGAAATAGGTCAACACCGGACAAAAACAGGTATCATGGTAGGATTAGGGGAGACTGAAGACGAGGTCATGGAAACTATGAATGAGGTAAAAAATGCCAATGTAGACATCATAACCATAGGGCAATATTTGCAACCATCCAAAAACCATCTATCTGTAAAAGAATTTGTAACACCAGAAACATTTAAAAAATACGAAAATTTTGGTCATCAATTAGGCTTCAGACATGTGGAAAGTAGCCCTTTAGTAAGGTCATCCTACCATGCTGAAAAACACGTGCTATAGGTTTATTACTTCAAAAAAAATACCATGCAAAAGAACACAAAAGCTATAATTGCCCATTTAATAACCATAGGTAACGAAATTTTAATAGGTCAGATAGTGGATAGCAACTCTGCTTATATTGCTTCAGAATTAAACAATATAGGCATTGATGTAGTAGAAATATCCTCCATTAGTGATAACGAGGAACATATTTTAGAAGCATTGGCTAGAGCTGAAAAAAAGACGGATATAATATTAATGACAGGTGGTTTAGGTACCACAAAAGATGATATTACTAAAAAAACCCTTTGTAAGTATTTTAATGACACGTTGGTCATGAATGAAGATATATTAGATCATATTCACAGTATTTTCGCGAAAATAAACAGAGAGGTTAATGATTTAAATAAAGCTCAGGCACTAATGCCTTCAAAATCTGAAGTACTAGAAAATGAATTTGGTACAGCTCCAGGTATTTGGACTCAGAGCAACCAAAAAATATATATATCATTACCAGGTGTGCCTTTTGAAATGAAAAATTTGATGCAAAAACAAGTTTTACCAAAACTAATAAAACAATTTAATAGACCTCACATCTTACACAAAACCATATTAGTAGTAGGTATACCAGAAAGTATTTTAGCACAACAAATAGAGGTATGGGAAGACGCATTACCAGCCTTTATAAACCTTGCTTACCTGCCTGCTGGAGGAAGAATAAGGTTGCGTCTAACCGCAAAAGGTACGGATAAGAAAATATTAGAAGATACCGTTTCTTTAGAATTAAAAAAATTAACAGCCATAATAGGTAAAAACATACAAGGGTATGACGGTGAGAGTTTGGAGAAAATTGTAGCAGATAAATTGATCGCTAAAAAATTAACCATTGCAACGGCAGAAAGCTGTACTGGCGGATATATTTCCACACAATTGACCAATATAGAGGGGTCATCGGCTTATTATATAGGAGGAATGGTTACTTATGCCACACGTATAAAAGAAGATTTTTTAGATATACCTCAAGATATTATACAAAAATACACCGTAGTGAGCGAGGACGTAGCCTTACTAATGGCACAAAACATCAAACAAAAATTTAAAACAGATATAGGAATAGCTACCACAGGGGTTGCAGGACCTGATGAGAATGAAGATGGTGTAGCGGCTGGAACCATAATTATAGCTGTTTCTAGCCCTTTTGGAGATGAGGTAAAACGCTATACACTACCCAAAACAGACAGAGAACAATTTGTGAAATATACAGCCACGGCATTATTTCAAAAACTACTAGACATTTTGAAATAAAATGAATCACTAATTTTTTTTTCAAGTAAAAAAACAAATCATTAATGCAAAAATTTTTAATTGTAGGTTTAGGTAACATAGGTGAGGAATATAAATATACCCGTCATAACATAGGTTTTTTGATAGCAGATAGATTAATCGCTAGCCAAAATGAAGGCTATGAATCCTCAAACTTTGGTTTGATAGCAAAAATAAAATACAAAGGCAAGCAACTGTTTGTTCTGAAGCCGAATACTTACATGAATTTGAGTGGAAAGGCTATAAAATTCTGGCTAAAAAAAGAAAACATACCTATTGAAAATCTTTTTGTAGCAACAGATGATCTGAACTTACAATTCAAGAATATAAGAATTAGAGCAAAAGGAACAGATGGAGGGCATAATGGACTGAAAAGCATTCAACAGGAATTGAATACACCTAATTATAATCGATTGCGTTTTGGTATAGGTAGTGAGTTTTCTAAAGGCGGACAGGTAGACTTTGTATTAGGTAAATGGTCTGAAGAGGAAGTATTAGCATTACCCCAACGCTTAGATATTACTACAGAAATAATATTATCATTCTGCCTTTCAGGTTTAGACAATACGATGAATGCTTATAACGGAAAATAGATAGACAATGATCAATATTAATCATTGTCCAAAAATCTTTTTGTGATGGGCTTATAGGTTTCCACTCTACGATCCCTTAAAAAAGGCCAATGCACACGGTAAGTATCAGTTTTGCTTAAATCTAGACATTCCACATGTATTTGCTCATCTGTATGCGTTGCTTTATATAACAACGTACCAAAAGGATTTGAAATAAATGACCCTCCCCAAAATCTCACACCATTTTCTTCACCCACACGGTTTACGCTGACCACGTGTACACCATTGGCTATAGCGTGACTGCGTTGTATAGTTTGCCAAGCATTGTACTGCTCTATATTTGTAGCTTCATCTTGTGCTGTAGCCCAACCAATTGCTGTTGGGTAAAAAAGCACTTCAGCACCCATTAGGGTAGTTATTCTAGCCGCCTCAGGATACCATTGGTCCCAACAAATTAACACCCCAATGGTTGCATATTTAGTCTTGAATACTTTATAACCTAAATCACCAGGTGTGAAATAAAACTTTTCATAAAAACCTGGATCATCAGGAATGTGAATTTTACGATATTTACCTAGATATGTGCCGTCAGCGTCTATTACAGCGGTGGTATTGTGGTATAATCCTTCGGTACGTTTCTCAAATAGGGACGCAATAATTACGACATTACAGTCTTTAGCCACCATACAAAGAACATCTGTGGATGGTACAGGAATAGACTCTGCCAATGTAAAGTTTTCATAATCTTGCACATCACAAAAATACAAAGAAGTAAAAAGCTCCTGTAGACAGACTATTTCAGCACCTTTAATTCTTTGCTTCTTTTATTTTTTGAATAGCCTTAGTTAGATTATCTGCTTTAGTTTTTGTACAGGTCATTTGTACTACTAGTACATTTACTTTTGACATAGTTGTTTTTAATTTTTTTTTTTGAAGATTAGAAATAACCAAATTAAACTAAAGGCAAATCCTCATCCACTACAGCCATGTTTTTGGTGTTTCTAATTTTTATCTTGTTTTCAATCAAATTCAAATATTCAGTACGATTTTTATATATTTTTATGGCTTCAAAAATGGCTTGATTAAAAGACTCATGGTTTGCTTTATTTCCCCCAACCAAGTCATAACCCACGCCATGGTCTGGCGAAGTACGGATGAAGGGTAAGCCTGCTGTAAAATTAACACCCTCGCCAAAGGTTAGCGTCTTGAAGGGGATTAAGCCTTGATCATGATACATAGCTAAAATAGCATCATAAGCCCCTCTGTTTTGTGGAGAAAAAAAGCTATCGGCAGAGAAAGGTCCAAAGGCTAGAATTCCTTCTTTTTGTAATTGCAAAATGGCTGGAAGAATTGTTTTTTCCTCGTCATTACCCAGCAGTCCATTGTCACTAGCATGTGGATTTAATCCCAAAACAGCTATTTTTGGTCTATTGACACCAAAATCTACCTTCAAAGAATGCTCTATGCTCTTAGTTTTTTGTATGATTCCGTTTTTGGTTATTTTATCAGAAACCTCTAATAATGGAATATGTTGGGTCACTAAACCAACTTTTAAGCTCTCATGAACCATAAACATGAGTGATTTGCCCCCCCAAACATGCTCTAAATATTCTGTATGCCCAGGGAATCTAAAATCATCTGACTGTATATTATCTTTATTTATCGGGGCAGTGACTAAAACATCAGCATCACCATTTTTCACAGCATCAGCCGCAGCTTTCAAAGATTGAAAGGCGTATTTACCACCTTCAGGGGTAGATTTGCCTGGGTTTATGGTCGTGTTTTCTTGCCAAAGGTTCACTACGTTTATTTTATTATCCAGTGCATCTTTAGGGTGATTAATCCCATGTGCTTGGATATTAATATTAGTAATATTCTTGTAATAAGAAACCAACTTAGTAGAACCAAAAATTATTGGCGTGAAAAAGTCTAAAATTTCTTTATTTTCTAATGATTTTAGGATAACCTCCAAACCAATTCCGTTTGTGTCACCAACAGATATGGCTACACGTATTTTTTTATCAATAATATTACTCATTTTTTCGCAGTCTAGTTAATTTGAAATAACAATCAAATTGTATATATTTACAAAGTTATTAAAAATAAACCACATAAACGGTTATCTTAATATTTATAGAATTAGAATGTTTACAGGAATAATTGAAGGCTTAGGGAGGGTTATTGGTACAGAAAAAATAGGTTCAAATTTAAAGATAACCTTATCGTGTAATTTTTTATCCGAATTAAAAATAGACCAGAGTATTGCTCACAACGGGGTATGTCTCACCGTGGAAGAAATAGGTGTTGATTATTACTGCCTTATTGCCATAGACGAGACGCTAAAAAAGACAAACATTGGACAGTTGCAAAAAGGAGACTGCGTCAATTTGGAACGATGTCTACGCCTTAGTGATAGGTTAGATGGACATTTGGTGCAGGGTCATACAGACCAAACAGCTCGTATTGTGGATATACAAAACAAACAGGGTAGTTATTTAATTACAATAGATTATGACCACGCTGAGGGCAACATAACAGTAGAAAAAGGGTCTATATGCGTCAATGGGATCAGCTTAACCGTAGCCGCGTCGTATGGAAACTGCTTTCAAGTAGCATTAATACCCTATACTTGGGGGCATACAAACATGAAGATGTTAAAAAAAAATGATTTAGTAAATTTAGAATTTGATATTTTGGGTAAGTATATCAAAAAATTAACCATGAAAAATATACTTTTTTAGCTTTGATTAGACCTTCTCTTACATTGCGTATTTTTTTTACCATGTTTTTGGTTATCATTGTATCATTTTTTTTAACTGGAGGTATAGCTTATTATAAATTCAATGATATAATTAATAATTACACCGAGAATGTCTTAAAAAACAGAGAAAAAATCGTTATTCGGGCTATTGATGATGCAGTCATAAGTCAAAAAAAAAACGTTGAGTACAATGATGTGAAACGAATAATGGAACGAGAATTATTTAAAATAGGAAATATTAATGATTTGGGGATTAATATTTTTGATTTAAATGGTTCTTTAATAATTAATAACAAACCATCATTAACTAATAATCCATTACAAATATCAAACGAGATATTAAAGGATTTAGCCACTAATAATAATCATTTAGAAATAAGAGAGTTAGATGACAATTTTATCTTTCGTTCCAAATATATTTATTTGTACAATAGACAGAGTCAGCCAATAGCTATCATTAATCTACCATTTATAGAAGATGAAACTTTTCTACAAAAACAATTTAATTCCTTGGTTAAAGGTTTTTTTATAATATTGATTATTGTCATATTCTTATCCCTAGCTACCTCTTGGTTCTTATCTAGCTCTATCACAAAGCGATTAACCAATATAGCTAATGTGCTTAGTGAAACCAATTTATCAAGGTTAAACAAGCCTTTGGTTTATAATTATAATGATGAGGTTAGCCTTTTGGTAATGGAATATAATAAAATGCTAGAAAAGCTGAACAATAGCATTAGCGATTTGGCATTAAGAGAAAGACAAGACGCGTGGAAAGAAATGGCAAAACAAGTCGCACATGAGGTAAGAAACCCTTTAACACCAATGCGACTATTAATTCAAGATTTTGAGCGAAAATTTAACCCATCAGACCCTGAAATACGTCATAAATTAACAAAACTAAACAATGTCTTGATAACTCAAATAGATACTATTGCCGCTATTTCACAAGCCTTTTCAGGTTTCGCTAAAATGCCAGTAAGACACGATGAGCTAATAAACCCAGTAGAGGCTATACATTTAATTCTGAGTATGTTTGATTTAAAACAAATTGATTTTTTTTATCCAAAAATCATGAACCACAGCTATGTTTATATCGATAAAATATACCTCAATAGAATCATCACAAATATTATTTCCAATGCTTTTGAAGCAATTCCTGAGGGTAGAACACCAGCAATTAAAATATCATTAATCAATAAACACAATCTACTTCAGATCACAATAAAAGATAATGGTTCAGGTATTCCTGCGGAATTAGTGCAAAAAATATTTAAACCACAATTTACCACCAAAAATAGCGGACTGGGATTAGGCCTAGCTATGGTAAAAAAAATGGTAGAAGAATACAAAGGGATTGTTACGGTAAATTATAACAAAATAAATGTAGGCTCTAGTTTTTTTATAGAAATACCAGTTGTAGAGGTTACTATAAATTAGCAGAATAGCTATCTTTGTTATGTATAAAAAAAAGAATAAGGTGTCAAATAACATAGAATTACTACAGAATATAAAATTAAGATTCGGAATTATAGGTAATGATAAAGCCTTAAATAGAGCTTTAGAAAAGGCAATGATTGTAGCCCCTACAGACATTTCCGTATTAGTAAGTGGGGAAAGTGGCGTGGGGAAAGAATTTATACCCAAAATAATACACGTCCTGTCATCCAGAAAGCATAAACAATATATTGCTGTAAATTGTGGAGCTATTCCTGAAGGAACAATTGACAGCGAATTGTTTGGGCACGAAAAAGGATCTTTTACGGGGGCTAATAACACTAGAAAAGGGTATTTTGAAGTTGCAGATGGTGGCACTATATTTTTAGACGAAGTAGGAGAATTACCGTTAGCAACACAGGTACGGTTGTTACGAATTTTAGAGACGGGAGAGTTTATGAAAGTAGGCTCATCAGAGGTACAGAAAACAAATGTACGCATAGTTGTCGCCACCAATGTGCAGATGCCAGACGCTATAGCAAAGGGTAGATTTAGAGAAGACCTATACTATAGGCTAAACACAATACAAATAAACATACCTGTACTGAGGGAGAGGCGTGGGGACATTCATTTGCTATTTCGTAAATTTGCAAATGATTTTTCAGAAAAATACCATATGCCCACAGTACAACTAACCAACGAAGCAGTTAATTATATTCAAAATTTTTATTGGCTAGGAAACATCCGCCAGTTGCGAAATTTTGCAGAACAATTATCAGTAATGGAACCTAATAAGGAAATAGGTTTGGATAAAATAGGGGAGTATTTGCCTGCCTATACTCATTTGCCAGTTAAGGTAAATAACCCATTCAAACAAGATAACGGTAATGATTCTAGCTCAGAACGAGAGATTTTGTATAAATTTCTCTTTGACATGAAAAAAAGATTTAAATGATTTAAAAACACTTACGCTAGAATTAATTGAAAACAAAGGCGAACCAGAATTAACCAGTAGTCAGCAGGAATTAGTACAGAGAGTGTTTAAAAACTTTGACACAAAAAAAACAGAAGCCACAGAACCACCTAATCATTTTATAGATTTAACCAATCAAAAAAAACAAGCAATAACCTATGAAGTAGATGATTCTGAATACGAAGATGTGCCAATAAGCCAAGAATCACTATCTTTACACCAAAAAGAAATAGAGCTAATAAAAAGGGCATTACAAAAACATGACGGTAAGCGTAAATACGCCTCTGATGAGTTGGGGATATCAGAAAGAACACTTTACCGAAAAATAAAACAATACAATCTAGAATGAAAGGATTAAGCATTATATTTGTAGGGTTAGCTAGCTTATTATTAGCTAGTTGCTATTCTTTTTCTGGATCATCATTAAGCCCTGAGATAAAAACCATGCAAATAAATACCTTTGCGAATATAGCCCCACTACAAAACCCTAATCTTAGTCAACAATTCACCAATAGTCTGCAAGATAGGTTTTTACAAAGAACAAAACTGTCATTAACCAAAGGTGCCGCAGATATCGTTTTAGAGGGAGAAATAACAGGCTATAGCTTAGCTCCAGTTACCGTTGTTTCCGGCGACACATCAGCCCAGTCTAGGTTGATAATCAGCATAAGAGTAAGATATCAAAATAATAAAAATGAAACTAAGAATTTTGATAAAACTTTTACAGATTATGCAGATTTTGTGGCAACAAAAACACTAAATGATGTACAGGATCAATTAACTGAAGAGATTGATAAACGATTGATAGATCAAATTTTTAATACAATTGTAGTAGATTGGTAATTTTTTTAGAGTAGAATATGAGATCAGACGTACTACAAATTATAAAATTAATTGAAAACCCCTTGCCGGCTCACGTTGATTATACCAATATGTTGCAACATGAGATTATTCGTTACCCATACTTTCAACCATTACGAATAATATTACTTAAGAACTTAAAAGAAACAAAGTCACATCTATTTGATGAGCAATTAAAAGTTACTGCAATTTATTGTGCAGACAGAACCCTTTTATATGATTATATTAATACCAATACGCCAGAGTTAATAACAATCAATGAGTCACCTATTGTATTATCAGAAGATACACCAGCACCAATTGAATCAATAACAGAAACAACAATACCTATAAAAACCATTATAGGAAATGACTCAGAAAACCTTAAAAAACCAATAATCGCTTATTTGACTGACGAGGAAAGGTATATCGCTAATTTAAAAAAAATAGGAATGCCTTATGTTCCTAGAATTATAACTGCGGGAAATAAAGAAGATTCAATTGAAGAAATAAAAGTAGACCAAAGAGAGGTAAATACTGAAGAAGAAAAAATAAAGCAGATTAAAGCAAAAGAAGAATTAGCTATAAAAAAAAATTCTTACATAAACATTCCTTTAGAAATAAATATTAACGGTAATAGCCCTTCAAATTGTGAAATAGAACATGAAGTAAAAGGGATAGAACTTAGTCACCATAAATATTCGTTAAACGAATGGATGAACATAACCCTCCCAAAAATAAAGACTGAGGACAGTAAAAAAACAACAAACAACAGTTTAGAAAAAAAATACAAACTGATAGATGCTTTCTTAGAAAAGAATCCTAAAATAAAGCCTAATCACATCGAAATTGATGGGTTCAAAAAACAAAACACAACTATTTTCTCACCAAATACAGTACTTGAAGAGCAGAGTTTAATGACAGAAACCCTAGCTAAAATATACATTGATCAAAAAAAATATGATAAGGCAATCACAGCGTACAGAATATTAAGATTGAAATATCCAGAAAAAAGTAATTACTTTGCAAACCGAATAAAGGAAATTAAGCAATTACAAAAAAAATTAATAAAAAATATATAAGCTATGAACACGGGAACTTTCATGTTTTTAATGGTAATAATCATAATAGTGTCAATACTTTTAATCTTAGTCATATTATACCAAGACCCTAAAGGAGGTGGATTATCCTCTTCATTTGGCGGAGCCTCAGGTAATTCATTTGGAGTTAAAGAAACTAATAATTTTTTAGACACCGCTACTTGGACATTAGCCTCGATAGTTACTGCGTTGATTATAATAGCCAATGTAATTCAAAGTCCGCCTATAATTGCTAAAAAATCAACTAAATTTCCTGTGGAGAAAACAACTACGGTGCCAAAACCATTAACGACTCCTACTAAATAACACAATAATGTTTTGGGGGAAAATAACAATAATCTATATCCTACCAAATGACTGAATTACAAAAAAAAGATGTTGGCTTTAATTGGCATCCATATACTCAGCACCAGACTAGTCCATTACCGATTGTTATTACTAAAGGAAAAAACTCTTTGTTGTGGGATGAGCTTGGACATGAATACATAGACGCTATAGCTTCTTGGTGGGCAAACCCTCATGGACACTGCAATCAAGAAATTTGTGATGCTATAACAGCACAAATAAACACACTAGAGCACGTACTATTTGGAGGCTTTACACACCCTACAGCTATTCATTTATCTGAACAATTATTAGCTGTACTACCCAATAATCAGGCAAAAATATTTTACTCAGACAACGGCTCTACAGCAGTTGAGGTGGCCCTAAAAATGGCATTACAATACCATTACAACAACAATGAAGATCGGTCAACAATAATTGCTTTTGAAAATGCTTTTCATGGCGATACTTTTGGAGCAATGGCGACATCAGGCATTTCATTTTTCACACAAGCCTTTAAGCACAGCTTACTTACCGTAGAAAGAATACCACTCCCCACGATTGAAAATTTTGAATCCATCCTTAATCAATTGAAAGGATTAATAAAAACAAAAAAACCAGCGACTTTTTTTTTTGAACCCTTAATACAAGGAGCTTCTGGTATGCAAATGTATGCTGCTACACATTTAGACGCACTAACAGCACTTTGCAAAGAAAACAATGTACTGACCATAGCAGATGAGGTAATGACAGGTTTTGGTAGAACAGGCAAATTGTTTGCCAGTGATTATCTGACAGAAAAACCAGACATAATATGTTTGTCTAAAGCACTTACTGGTGGTTTCATTCCGTTAGCTGTTACCAGTTGCACACAGAATATATTTGATGCTTTTTTGAGTAATGAAGTAGGAAAAGCCTTGTTTCACGGACATACTTTTATGGCAAATCCCGCTGGCTGTTCTCTTGCGTTGGCTAGTTTAAAACTATCATTATCAATAGATACAAAACAAAAAATAAAAGAAATAGAAAACCAACACAAGCTTTTTATAGAGGAACTAAAAAGACATAAAAAAGTAAAAAATACTAGAACGCTGGGTGTTATTTTAGCTTTTGATATAATAGCAACAGATACAGAATATTATGGTGATTTAAGGCAAAAAATGTATAATTATTTTATTTCAGAAAGGGTAATATTACGTCCAGTAGGCAATACAGTTTACATTTTGCCAGCCTACTGCATTACGTCAATCCAAATGCAAAAAATTTATAACACTATTTTAAACCTTTTAAACGGCAATTTTTTGTAATTTTACAAAATAATAATAACCAAACAAAAAATAATGGTTAAATCATTAATAAGTTTATTTTTATTCCCCTCTATAGTTTTAGTTGCCCAAAATACCTTGATAAAGGTGAATAATAACGCCATCACGACACAAGATTTTGAGCAAAAATACAAAAGAAATTTAAAATTTGATGGTTTACAAAAAACCATCAATACCTACGTAGCGTCAATGGCATTAATAGACAATGCCAAAAACAGCAAAATAGATACCACTAAGACTTTTAAAAAAGTGTGTAACTCTCAAATCAGTAGTGTTTATAAGGATTATTTCCCGCCAAAAAACATCACACAACCTTTTTATGAATTGTATGTAAAAAGACTGACTAAGGTTAGAGACATACAACTACTAGACTATCCAATTAAAAATTTTTTACAACCAAGGGATACCCTAGTTGCGTATAAAAAAATACAAGAATTAAAGAAAGACTTACAGACTAAAAAAGTAACATTTGAAACTGCTGTAGATAAATTTTCAGCCGAAAAAAATTATTTAAAACCTAAAACAGTAACAGCATTACAATTTGATAAAAATATAGAGGATAAGATTTACAATACACCCATTGGAGGTCTTGCCGAAATTCGTTTGCTGGAAAGGTATTTACTAATAAAGATTGTCGCCGAAAGACCTGTCTCGGAAAGTTATAGCATAAATACCATTTTTATAAACAATGAAAAACCTGATGCAGAGAAAACAATTAATGAAATTTATGTCAAATTAAAAGCGAAAGAAAACTTAGAAGATATAGCGATCAAGTACCAAGATAGGATAGAGAAGAAAACACAAGCATTGATTGTGACAGCCGATAACCTTACGCCTAAGATTATTAAAAAATTAAAAACCATGAAAGCTGGAGATTATATAGCCCCAGAAAAAGGCAAAGGTTTTTGGCAAATAATACAATTGGTAGAAAAATATACAACCATAAATAACAACAACGTTAAACCTTATATTAAAACCTATTTCAGTGCAGATGAGCTGGATGGTAAATTTGCAGAGGCAGTTTATACAGCATATAATAGCAAGGTAAAGATAACAACGAGTAATGATAACCTAGTCGCCATAAAAAATGCTTATAAAAACATCAATGACTCATTGATGTTAACTGGTAATAAACCTGTTTTTACAATTAACACCACAGATATTAGTCAGCAAAACATCGTACTTCAAACAAATCTGTTGCGAAAAAAAGTGAATGAAACAACCACGCCTGAAAATTTGATTGATTTTGTTGTGGAGACATTGAAGAGAAAAATTATTTATAATGAAATTAAAAATAATTTTGAGTTATATGATGATAATTTTAATGATTTTAGAGCTCAAATTATTAACTCTACATTGATAGAAATGTACAATCAAAACATACTGTACAATGGTTTAGATAAAGATAAAACTAAGCAGGAAGCATATTTACCAAAAAATAAAGAAAATTATAAATGGTCGGAAAGGGTAGATGCAAGGTTTTATTATGCTCAAAAATAAAAAACAGCAGAGGATATTTTATCATTATTACAAAAAGGAGGATCCGTTGAGTCAATTCTAAATGAATACAAGGGTAAATTAGGTGTGGATAAATCATTATTACTATTCAGTTCTGAAGGTATTGTGAATAAAGACGATAAATTATTTCCTAAAAATGCAACATTTGAACCTAGCGTTAAGCTGTACCAAGACAAGGGAAAATATATTGTAGTGGCTATAAAAAAAAATATCCCGATACAGTACATGACATTAGATGAAAGTACGCCGGTACTAATCCCCAACTATAAACAGCAATTATTAGATGATTTGATTAAAGATTTGGTTACAAAAGCAAATGTAACTATAGATGCTGCTGAGCTGCAAAAACTAAAAGAAAAATACAAATAAAGTTTAAAATAATATTAATTTAAAGCAGAATCTACCATTCTTAAAAAAAGAAAGTTAATTTTGTGTTTATAATTTTAAGTCCTGAATGAAAATTATTTAGGCTTGTGAAAAATAAAAATTCAAACCAATAGAAATGAAGGAATTAAAATTGAAGTATTTAGTATTATTTTTTTTAACCTCAATAAGTCATTTATTTGCACAAAGCTATAAGGTAGATGGAATAGCGGCTGTTATTGGTAATGAAATTGTCTTAGAATCTGATATTGCTCAAGATTATTTTTACGCAAAGGCACAGGGAGCTCAATTGAAAGATAAATGTGAATTGATAAATAATACACTATTAGAAAAAATGATTGTTTTTCACGCAAAACAAGACACGCTAATAAAGGTAACAGATGATGAAGTAGAGAGACGGGTAGATACAACGGTTGATAACTTCACCGCCAAAACAGGCTCTAAAGAAGAGGTTTTAAAATACTGGGGGTTAAATACTATAGGAGAACTGCGTACAGAGCTTAGAGGATTAATAAAAAACCAAATTTATGCACAAAAAAAACAAGGAGATTTAACTCAAAAAGCAGATGCAACGCCCGCTGAAGTAAAAGATTTTTACGAAAAATTTGCCACAGATATTCCTGAAATAAATGAACGAGTAGAGTTGAATCAAATATTGATTTACCCAACAATATCTGACATTAATAAAGCTAAAATAAAAGAAAAATTAAAAAGAATAAAACAAGAAATTGTTGATGGTAAAAGTTTTGAAACAGAAGCAATATTAAATTCTCAAGATGAGGGATCTGCTAGTAATGGTGGAGAATATAAAGATGTAAGACGTGGTAAAATGGTAAAAGAATTTGAAGCAGTAGCATTTAATTTACAAGAGGGTGATATTTCAGACCCTTTTGAAACAGAATATGGTTACCATATAGTCAAGTTAGACAAAAGAAAAGGTCAAATATTAGACCTTAGACATATTTTGATAAAACTAGAACCTGAGGCAGATGAGTTGAGTAAGGCTAGAGTATTGTTAGATTCTATTAAATCTAAAATTGTAACGAAAAAAATAAGTTTTAAAGAGGCAGCAAAGATTTACTCTAACGATAAATTCACAAAAAACAATTCAGGTAAAATGACAGACCCTCAGACAGGCGAGATGAGATTTCAACGCTCCGCACTGCCTACAAAAATATTATTAGCCATAAGTGGTTTGGAAGACGGTAAGCTATCAGACGCTTTTGAAGATACAAATGATAATAAAAAATGTGTAAAGCTATTAAAGGTAGAAAAAACTTACGAGGCACACAAAGTGGATTATCAAACGGATTATGAAATGTTGAAAAAGTTTGCCATACAACAAAAACAACAACAAATGTTAGAAAAATGGGCTTCGGATAAAATACCAAGTACATTTATAAAAATAGGGGAAGACTATAAAAATTGCAAGTTCACATTAAATTGGTTAAAAAAATAAAAAAAATAATCAACATATTTTTACGCTTTAATTCTTTTAAAATGTAAACGTTTTGAAGTAAATTAACAAAGCAAAAGACAATACCCACAACAATAAAATAGCCTGAAGAAAACGGTCTTTATAAGCCATTTTTTGTAGGAGACTCTGTTTTGTTGTAAACAATGGTTTGCTGTAAATACCTTAAAACCCCTACGATCACCAATATTGATGTGAAATAAACCAATGAATGGAATTTTAATCCAACCTCTGGTGATAGTGTAAACATGATATAGCACATAATGGTAATTGCTGCACTCATAGCTAGCGATTGATCTATAAAGGACAAGTTATAACCGTCTAGAGCTTTTCTAGTAGAGTCTACTCCCTCGTTTACTAATTCTCCTCTGCGTTTTCCTAATGCCAATATTAGGGCTAACATAAAAGTAAGTAAAACTACCCATTTAGAAATAACAATCTGTGTCATATAACCACCTACCAAAACCCTAAGCAAAAACCCTAAGGAAATAATAGTAATGTCTACAATAGGTATGTGTTTTAGCTTGAATGAATACAAAACATTCATAATGAAATAACAAAATACAATTAATCCAGCCTTTATATTAGAACTAAAGACAACGATAGCTATAGAAATCAGTAATAATACAATAAAAATAACAACACCAGAATTCATAGAAATAGCCCCACTAGCTAATGGTCTTTTCTTTTTTTCTGGATGCTTCCTGTCCTTATCTACATCTAAATAATCATTTAAAACATAAATGCTACTAGCCGTTAAGGAAAACATGATAAAGCCTAAGAAGGCTAATCCTAACATTCTGTAATCAAGACTATTATTAACCGTATTGTATATCTTTCCAGCAAAAAATATGGGTAAAAAAACAAAAATATTTTTTATCCATTGATGTACCCTTATTAATTTCAATAATTGTTTTATCATATTTTTTTATACAAATAATAATCTCTTCCTGAGGGCTTCAAACGGTATATTTTTTCTAAAATAGGATATTTTGAGTGTAAATGATCCCCGATTCTAAATATTTTAATTAATTTATAATTGTTATCAAATGTTATTTTATTTGAAGCAGACAGCTTTGTGATTGATTGGTAATCAACCTTACATAGGGTTAGTAAGTACTTAGGCTTTCTTTTTTGCACAGTATTGTACCAATAATTATTAAAGTCTATTTTCATCTCATTAGTTATCTCATTATCTACCAAGCCAACATCGTCTATTGCTTTTAATTTTGAAAAATAAGGTATATAGCCCGCAGGCTCTAATAAAATATAGGCGTTTTTATCAGGCTCTATCTTATCTAAATATACGCCTATTGACTCTCTGTGGTTATATTCCCCGTTACCTGTAGCTATTGAGTGTATGGTTTGGTAGGCAAACAAAGGTAGGCTTATGAAGCAAATAAATAATGTTATTTTTAATTTGTTAAATTGATAATTAAGTAAATATAATAAAATTATGGTAAATAAAAATGTTTGCGGAATCCAATAATACCAATCAAAATTTGCCTTCATAGACACAAATAATAGAAAATGTACAAATGAATAGGTAATAATAAACTGCAAAATTAATTTTTCAAGACCAAAATAAATTACTTGAACCTTAAAAAAGGTATAAATAGCCCCAAACAAAAACATTAACGTAGGTATAGCAACAATCATTGTTGGGTATTTTAATAAACTCATATTAAACATAGCAATATAAAAATAACCAAAAATATCATATTTCATAGCTTGGTAGGCTATACTTTTTGCGGTAATGGTGTGGTTAATTATTTCACCAAAATAAATATAATTAAACCCTACAACACTTATAGTACCTATAGCCCCACCTATAATAAAATACCAATTTAATTTTTTTGTATAAAAAGTATAATATAAAAACAATAGACCTAAAAATATTACAGTATCTATCCTTGTCCAGATAATTAATATTGGTAAGATTAACATCGCCCATTTGTTTCTTTTTTTTAGGCTATAATAAAGCAATACTGTGTATAAAAAAAACAATAAGGAATATTCCATGCCCAAAATAGACATCTTTATAGCTGGAGGTATAAGGTTGATTAAAACCACAAAAACAAATTGTCTTTTAAAATCAGATAAAAAAACTTTAGCCAACAATATGCTTCCAAAAGAAAAAAGTATAAAATTAGAAAACAACAGAGGATAGATGAAATCTTTCTGACCAAAAACAAAATTAAAAATTAAGCAATAAAACACATAAAGGTGTGTGGTGGATGCAGAAACCCTTTCTAACCCATTGTAACCATATACACCATAATTAAGTATATTCTGGGCACATCGCCATGTTATAAAAGCATCTTCCTGAATGTGATGTGTGTATAAAAATGGGATTTTTATTAAAATAACAAATATGGCTAAAAGTAAGTAATAATAATTTTTCATAGCCTATATATCTAAAATATTTCTACCGATAACCAGCTTCAGTATTTCTGTAGTCCCTTCACCAATAGTACATAACTTGGAATCTCTGTAAAATTTCTCGACCGGAAAATCTTTTGTATAACCATACCCACCAAATATTTGCACAGCCTCATTGGCTATCCTCACGCAGGCCTCTGACGAGAAATATTTACACATAGCACCTTCTTTTGTCATTTTAACGCCCTTTTCTTTTAAGTAGGTCGCTTTATAAATCATTAATTCTGAAGCATCAACATCCGTAGCCATTTCAGCTAATTTAAAATTAATAGCTTGAAATTTAGCTATTGCTTGACCAAATTGTTGTCTTTCTTGGGCATACTTTAATGCCGCCTCATAAGCCCCTCTAGCAATTCCTAAACCTAATGCAAGAATAGATATTCGTCCACCATCTAATATTTTTAATGCTTGTACAAAACCGTCACCAACCTCTCCCAGCCTATTTTCATCAGGAACTATACAGTTGTCAAAAACCATTTCAGCCGTTTCAGATGCACGCATACCTAGTTTATTTTCTACCTTCCCTGCACTTAATCCTGGATTATCCCGCTCTACCACAAAAGCTGTCATGCCATGACTATCTCCTTTTTCGCCAGTACGGGTCATTATTACCCCTATATTTCCACTTTTACCATGGGTGATGAAGTTTTTAGAACCATTAATCACCCAATTATTACCCTCCTTTTTAGCAGTAGTATTCATGCCCCCAGCATCAGATCCAGTGTCATGCTCTGTTAGCGCCCAAGCACCAATCCATTCCCCTCTAGCTAGTTTGGGTAACCATTTCTGTTTCTGAGACTCGTTACCAAACTGCAAAATATGATTCGTGCATAAAGAATTGTGTCGCGCAATGGATAAACCGATGGATGGATCTACTTTAGAAATCTCATCAATAACCGTTATATACTCAAAATAAGATAAACCGGAACCTCCATAAGTCTCAGGGACTAGAACCCCCATAAAACCCATTTCCCCCATTTTTTTTAAACAACTCTACAGGGAATGTTTGTGCTTCATCCCACTTCATTACAAAGGGTTGAATGTGCTTTTGAGCAAATTCTTTTACTGATTGAGCTATCGTAAGTTGGGATTCTAAAAAGTCGAAATTCATATTGACCAATTTTATGCATTAAAAAAAAACCCAAATGTAAGATTTAATTTTCAAAAAAATCTATTTTAACTGAAAACACAAGCCGTGATAAGTACACTCAAGCCGTTAATAATTAATTAACAGTAGTTACTTAAATTTGAATATTATCGTTAAAAATCAATTATTTAATTATAAAAAATGATTTAGCATTTATATTTTTAATAATTTCGGGCTAATAATTTTTACGATTAAAAAAACAACTAAAAAAATGATCAAAAATCTATTAAAAATATTTCTTTTATTTCTTTTTTTTACAAATTTTATTAATGCTCAAAATAATTTAAAAGCAACACAACTATTAGAAAAATTAAATTTAAAATTAAATAAACAAAATAATTATTATTTTAAATTTGATTATGAATTAAATACGGAAGTTATAAAAGACAGGAAAAAAATGACGGGAGAGGTCTATACTGAAAAAGGAAAGTATAACTTTAACTTAAAAGATATGATTCAGCTTTACGATGGTAAAAAAATGTATAGTATTGCAAAAGATGATCGAGAGATAACAATATCTACACCGACGCTGAATAATTTAGGTTTTTTCTCATTAACAAAAATAATGAATGAATCTAAAAAAGAGTATAAAATAGCGTTAGATGTATCCAAAGGTAAAATACAATTTGTGAAACTTACGCCATTAGATTTAAAAAAAAGTGTATTTAATTATGCTCTAATAGGTATAGATACAGCTAAAAATGAGTTATATCAATTAAAACAATTTAACAAAAATGACACAAATTTAACAGTCACAGTCATCAAGTATAACCAAAACTTAACCATAAACCCAACATTTTTTATGTTTGATAAAAATAATTACAAAAACTACATTATTACAGATTTAGATTGATGCTGAAAAAACTTGATTGGTACACCACAAAAACATTTTAGGTACCATTTATATTTATATTTTCGGTCTTATTTTTCATATTTATTATTCAATTCGCATGGAATGAATTAGACAAATTTATAGGTAAAGGTTTAGATGGTTGGACAATTTTTAAATTACTTATATACCTAGGTATAAACATCATACAAATGGTATTACCATTAACCATCCTGTTAGCATCTATTATGTCTTTTGGTGGTTTTGGTGAGCGGTATGAGTTGGCGACAATGAAATCTGCTGGGTTATCCTTAGTCAGGATCATTATGCCCTTATTTGTTTTGGTCAGTTTTATGGCTGTAGGACTTTATTATTTTTCAGATAGAGTCTTGCCTTCTACCCAAAAAAAAGCAAAAAATATGCTATACAATATAGCTAATTCTAAACCCACACTTAATTTTAAAGAAGGAATGTTCATTTCTGGAATTTCTGGAATGACAATGAAAATAGCCGAAAAAAGTGGAAAAGAAGGCGAGTTTTTTAAAGATGTCTTCATTCATATTAACTCACCTGGTTACCAAGATCAAAAAACAATCATTGCTAAAAACGGAAAATTTGCACCAACAACAGACAAAAGATACTTAAAGTTAGAACTTTTTGATGGATATTATTACCAAGATGATATTGCTGAAAAAGGACAATTAGACCTACTGAAGCGACCAAATCAGACTATAAAATTTGACACACTACAGCAATATTTTGATATTTCAGATATTATAGAAAAAGCAATAGAGAAGGAAAACATTACAGATAATTATAAATTTCTCACCACCAAAGAATTGATAAGTACCGCAGATACTCTTCGTAAGGAGAACGACAATATATTAGCCCCCATGCTGAAGTCTTCTACCGAAAATTTACTCAATGATTTTGATAAAATAAAAACAGGAAAAATAACACTTATTAACCCCATACCTCTGTGGAGCCTAGACGACATAGATCCCGTCAAAAGACAAGCAGTTATAGACAATTCTATTGCAGACATACAAAACTCGTTATCCCAACAATTTGCACAAAAAGATGACATAAATTGGCGTATAAAGCTTTATTCTAGACATATATTACAATTGCATAGAAACTTTGCCTACCCGGTCACCTGTATCGTTTTCTTTTTAATAGGTGCTCCGTTGGGGGCAATTATTAGAAAAGGAGGGATTGGCATGCCTGTAGTGATGGCTATAATCATATTTGTGTTATTTTACATCATCACATTTACCTGTGAAGGAATGACCAAAACAGGATCTCAAAACCCTGCAATAGCCGCTTGGATGGCTAATTTTATATTTTTACCGTTAGGTATTTTCTTGACTTACAAAGCAATGACCGACTCTGCAATTTATAGTGCAGATAACTACTTAAAACCGTTTAAAAAAATAATTGCTAAATTTGGCAAAACTAAAACAGAGCATGCACGCTACCAATAATGAAAAAAATAGACACACAATTACATACCATAGAAGAAGCGTTAGCAGATATAAAAAAGGGTAAAATAATCATAGTTGTAGATGATGAGGATAGAGAAAACGAAGGAGACTTTGTTGCTTACGTGGAATTAACAACACCAGAAATGGTTAATTTTATGACTATACATGGCAGGGGATTGATATGCACACCCTTACCAGAAAGCCGTTGTGAGGCATTAGACCTTCATATGATGGTAGGCAAAAACACAGACCCTAAAGAAACCGCCTTTACCATATCGGTAGACTTATTAGGGCATGGAGTCACAACGGGTATTTCTGCTTCAGATAGGTCAAAAACCATTGTAGCGTTAATGAATGATGACACCAAACCTAATGATCTGTCCAGTACAGGGCACATATTTCCATTACGGGCAAAAAAAGGAGGCGTTTTGAGGAGACCAGGACATACGGAGGCGACTGTAGATCTAGCAAAATTAGCAGGACTAAAAGAGGGAGGCGTAATAGTAGAGATAATGAACGAGGACGGCTCTATGGCACGTTTGCCCGAGTTATTATTAATCGCCAAAAAATTTGACTTAAAAATTATCTCTATAGAAGACTTAATCGCCTATCGCTTATTGAATGATTCATTGATCAAAAAAAATGATGAATTAATAGTTAATACCCATTTTGGGGTTTATAAACTAAGCACTTACCTACAGACGAATAATAACCAAGTTCACTTTGCCCTTTCAAAGGGTGAATGGACTAAAGATGATGAGGTTTTAGTAAGGGTAAAGTCAACTAATAGTTATTTTGATTTGTTCAACTCATTGCAATATGGTGAAAATCCACTACTAGAGAAAGTTACTGGAATGATAAATGCGACAGAAAAAGGAGTTATCGTGTTTATAAACAACGCCATAGATGCCGATTCTGTGATGGGTAAATTGGCAAGATTTAAAGATTCGCTAGAAAACAAAACAGAGTCTATACCGTTACCTATGGATGATAAGGATTATGGCATAGGTGCACAAATAATTAAAGATTTAGGAATAACCAAAATAAAACTAATAACTAGACATCCTACACAAAAGAAAGCCATAAGCGGTTATGGTTTAGAGATAGTTGATTTCATCAATATCGATTAGTAAATTAATATCCTAAAACTTACCCTAAGTTTCAAAAACACACATAAAACAAATTTATTCAAAAAAAAATTATTTGTTTCTATAAAGTTTTATACTTTTGTTTTAAATTAATATAAAAAAATAATACAATTATGTCCGACATTTCATCAAGAGTAAAGGCAATTATCGTTGACAAACTAGGTGTTGACGAAAGTGATGTTACCACAGAAGCAAAGTTTCACAAACGATTCAGGTGCTGATTCACTAGATACAGTAGAGTTAATAATGGAATTTGAAAAAGAATTTGATGTTCGTATTCCAGATGATCAAGCAGAAAAAATATCAACAGTAGGTCAAGCGATTGCTTACATAGAAGGTGTAAATAAATAAAAAAAAATACGAGTAGTCGTATAATTTATGGAATTAAAAAGAGTAGTAGTAACAGGACTAGGCGCAATAACACCTATTGGTAATAACTTTTCAGAATACTGGGAATCACTCATCAATGGTGTAAGTGGGGCTAGTCCTATTACCCTTTTTGATAGTAAAGAATTCAAAACAACTTTTGCCTGCGAAGTTAAAAACTTCAACGCAGAAAACCATTTTGACCGCAAAGAAGCAAGAAAAATGGACAGATGTGCTCAACTAGGCATGGTAAGTGCCCGTGAAGCAATATCACATTCTAAAATATTAGAAGCCAATCCTAACAAAAATAGAATAGGCGTAATATGGGGATCAGGCATTGGTGGTATAATGTCTTTTGAGCATGAAGTATCCAGTCATGCAAGAGGCAATGGCATACCAAGATATAGCCCATATTTTATACCAAAAATGATAGCTGACATAACACCAGGGTTAATTTCTATAGAGTATGGATTTAGAGTACCAAATTACGCAACAGTTTCTGCCTGCGCATCATCTACCAATGCTATTATAGACGCTATGAACCTAATTCGTTTAGGTAAAGCAGACGCAATTATCACTGGAGGCTCAGATACCGCAGTATGTGAAGCCTGTGTAGGAGGATTTAACTCTTTACAAGCCTTATCTACCAGAAACGATGACCCCACAAAGGCATCAAGACCATTTGACAAAAACAGAGACGGCTTTGTTTTAGGAGAAGGATCAGGCTGTTTTGTATTAGAAGAATATGAACACGCAATCGCCAGAAAAGCCACAATTTACGCTGAATTGGCAGGAGGTGGATTATCCGCTGATGCCTACCACATGACAGCACCTCACCCCGAAGGAATAGGCGTGATAGCTGTAATGAACAATACTTTAGAAGACTCAAATGTAACGATTGACCAGATAGACCACATTAACACACATGGTACGTCTACACCATTAGGAGATTTTGCGGAAACAAAAGCAATAGCTCAATTGTTTGGAGATAATGTGAAAAATATCCCTATAAATTCTACAAAATCAATGACTGGACACTTACTAGGTGCCGCAGGAATTGTAGAATCATTGGCTGTAATTGGCACTATTATGCATGGGATTATCCCTCCAACCATTAATCATTTAACAATAGATGAGACCATTGATCCACGATTAAATTTGACACTAAACAAGTCCCAACAAAAGGTAGTGAACATAGCGATGAGTAACACTTTTGGCTTTGGGGGACATAATGCTTGTGTTTTATTCAAAAGAATATAATGTCTTTTTGGATAAAAACATTCCCTTTCTTATTACAAAAAACAAACAAACCATTACCAGTAACTAATCATTTTTCAGCACTATTTGTTATATTAGGCTTTAATTCCATCAATATTCCCGTTTACCAAGAAGCCTTTACACACCCCTCTGCAAAACAAAAAAACGCATTAGGTGGTAATCTTAATTTTGAACGATTAGAGTTTTTAGGCGACGCTGTATTGAGTACTGTAATAGCTCATTACTTATACCAAAAAGAACCAAATCAAAAAGAAGGATTCCTTACGGCTATGCGGTCTAAAATAGTTAATAGAAATAATCTGAATCAGATAGGTTTAGAGTTAAAATTAGCTGATTTTTTAATTCAAAAGCCAAATAACAACTTGGGCAAAGACATTCATGGTAATTTATTAGAAGCCTTAATAGGAGCTATTTTTTTAGATAAAGGTTATCAAGAGTGTGAACGTTTTATTAAAGATAAAATAATAAATAACTACATTGACATAGGTAAATTAAGAACTAAAATAAGCAACTATAAGGGTTTTATGTTAGAGTGGGGACAAAAAAATAAGGTAAACTTAACATTCAACACCTTTGAGGAGCAGAATGCTGATGCTACCGTTATATTTGTATCCATTATATGTTTAGACGAAAAAGTAATAGCAAAAGGCAGAGGTACATCAAAAAAAATAGCTGAAGAAAACGCATCTAAAAGGGCTTATTATAGTATGCAAAATCAAATAGAAGAAAAATAATTATAGGCACTTTAATTAGTTTACCTTATTTTTACCGAAAAAAAACAGAAATGAGCATTATTCGGCTTACAAAAATATTTACATTTGAGACAGCTCATGCCCTTTTTGGGTATGATGGCAAATGCAAGAACATTCATGGACATTCCTACAGACTATTTGTAACCATTAGCGGCACACCAATAGCCGACGCTACCAAGACAAAATTTGGAATGATTATCGATTTTGGAGACCTAAAAGAGATTGTGAACAAAGAAATAATTCATAAACTGGATCACGCAATATTACTAAACACCAACACAGAGCATAAGGTTTTGGGTGAAACTCTTATTGCCCAAAAACACAATGTAGTGTTTACTGAATATCAACCAACGTGTGAAAATATGTTGGTAGACTTTGCTCAAATATTACAACAAAAACTACCCAGTACCGTCAAATTAGAAGCATTGAAGCTACACGAAACAGATACATCCTACGGAGAATGGTTAGCCACAGACAACACACAATAGACATACCTCAGGGTAAAAAAGCCTATTTCGCATCAGACCAACACCTAGGAGCACCTGATGCTGTGAGTAGCAAAAAACGTGAAGTAATATTTATATAATGGCTAGATAAAATAAAAAAAGACGCAGAGGTATTATTTTTATTAGGAGATTTATTCGATTTTTGGTATGAATACAAGCACGTAGTACCAAAAGGGTATATAAGAGTACTAGGCAAACTGGCAGAGCTTTCCGATGCGGGTATAAAAATTTATTTCTTTACAGGAAATCATGACTTATGGATGAATGATTATTTACAGACAGAATTAAATATTACTTTGTTTACCGAAAGACAAACCTTTATTATCAATAACAGAAAATATTTGATATACTACGGTGACGGTTTAGGTCCTTATGACAAAGGATATAAGAGAATGAAAAAAGTGTTTACAAACCCATTGGCTAAAAAACTATTTACTTGGCTACACCCAGATATTGGTATGGCACTGGGTAATTATCTGTCTAAAAAAAATAAATTAATCTCAGGAAATGAAGATATTGTGTTTTTGGGTAATGATAAAGAATGGCTATCACAGTACGCCTTGAAAAAATTAAAGACAGAACATTTTGACTATTTTGTCTTCGGACACAGGCATCTACCCATGATCATAGACGTTACTGAAAACAGCCAATACATCAACCTAGGCGATTGGATAAATCATTATACATACGGTATGGTACAGGATAATGCGATGACCCTAGAGAGGTATGTTTTATTACTTTTTATCATTACATTTACCTTGAGTATATAAACCCAATGAAACTATTTAATCTCCCTAATACCCTAACCCTTGCTAATCTATTCTGTGGATCCATAGCTTGCATAATAGCCGCTAAAAATGAACAAGATTTTGATTACCCATTCACCATCATCTTATATTTAACGATAGCCTCACTCGTTTTTGATTTTTTTGACGGCTTTGCCGCCAGACTAACCAATACATCAGGACCGTTTGGAGCAGATTCAGACAGTCTTGCGGACATTGTCTCATTTGGTTTACTACCAGGCATATTGATGATGAATGCTTTGAATATAGCCAACAGTTGCTTTATGACCCCCTACTTAGGCATTTTTATTACCCTTTTTTCCGCCTTGCGATTGGCTAAGTTTAACCTAGACGCAGATCAGACTTACTATTTCAAAGGACTAAACACCCCAACCAACACTATATTAATCTTTTCCATCACATGGCTTATTCAAAAAGAAAATCTGTTATGGCTATCTAATATTTATATCCTAATACCCTTGACTATACTTAGTCGCATAATGTTGATCGCTGATATACCATTAAAATCATTAAAATTTAAGGGGCTTGGGTGGAGAGGTAATGAATTGACCTTTACTATATTAGGTGTCTCAGCAATTGGCATAGCTGTTTTTCAAATGTTTGCCGTACCCTTTATAATCTTATTTTACATTATTATATCAATTATATTCAAACAAAAAATACTGACAGATGGAGCTACAACTGAATAAACCAATATGTTTCTTCGATTTAGAAACCACAGGCATCAATGTGACTAATGATCGAATAGTAGAAATATCTATCCTCAAGGTGTTGCCTAATGGTAATAAGGAAAGCAAAACATGGTTGGTCAACCCAGGTATACCAATACCCGAAGAAACCACTGCCATACACGGTATTACTAATGAAAAGATAGCGGATGAACCAAGTTTTAAAGAGCTAGCACCTAAAGTTTTAGAGATGATAAAAGACGCTGATTCAGCAGGTTACAACTCCAACCGTTTTGACATCCCACTCTTAGCCGAAGAACTTTTGCGTAATGGATTTGATTTTGACTTAAAAAAGCACCGTACCGTAGACGTACAGGTTATTTTTCATAAAATGGAAGCAAGAACCCTTTCCGTCGACATATAAATTTTATTGTGGCAAAGAATTAATAGACGCACACACAAAGCAAAGTTAAAGAGACACCAATGCTACTTACGAGATATTAAAAGCGCAAATAAACCACTATGATGAGTTGAATGGTGATATAAAATTTCTAAGCGAATTCTCGATCCAAAACAAAAATGCCGATCTCGCAGGTTTTATAGGCATAGACAAGGAAGGTAGCGAAATATTTACTTTTGGTAAACATAAAGGACAAAAAGTAATGACTATTTTTGAAAAAGACCCAGGCTATTACAATTGGATTCAAAATGCAGACTTTCCTTTTTACACCAAAAAAATATTGACGGCTATAAAACTGAGAAATGCTAAATTGGTATAAATTAATCACTATGCAAAACAACCAATCAAAAGACCCACTGCATGGCATTACATTGCAAGAAATAGTAGAAAAATTAGAAATCTATTACGGCTTTGAGACATTAGCAGAATTAATTACAATAAAATGCTTCACAGATAACCCGAGTATAAAATCTAGTCTTACTTTTTTACGTAAAACTGATTGGGCTAGAAAAAAAGTAGAGATTTTGTATTTAGAAACAATCAAGCCCACGAACAATTGTTAATTTGTCAACAAAAATAGTTTGGTTTGGTAGCTTATTAATTAGGTTTTGAAAAATAATTCATAAGTTTGCTAAAAAAAGAAATAAGCCTGTGAAATTATCAACAGAAATAAAAGCCGCTATAATAGCACTGGGGTCTTTCGCCGCATTTTTTTTGCTTTTCACCTTTCTAAAAGGGCGTAATTTGTTCGAGCAAGGCATGACATTATACGCCATTAGTAATAATGTAGCAGGACTAGAACCGTCAAAAGCCTTAACTTTAAATGGATTAAGGATAGGTAGAGTAGAAAAAATATACTTCCATCCCGCAAAGGACGGTCGTTTAATCATTCAAATGTCAGTAAACAATGACTTTGAATTTTCTAAAAATTCACAACTAGAAATCTATTCTGGTAGCTTGTTGTCTGGAAAAGAAATGAGATTATTACCATCATCGCAAGGCACAATAGCAAAATCTGGAGACACCTTAGTTTGTAAAACAGAAGTGGACATAATCACAGACATCACGGGTAAAATAATCCCTTTAAAAGATAAAATGCAAGGCACACTAAAAGCATTAGACAATACATTAAATAATTTAAATGGAGTATTAGATAATCAAAATAAAGCTAACATAAAAGCCATGTTAGGCAACTTAAACATTACCATTATGGCTTTTAAAGGCACATCATCGTCATTGACAGCAACATCTAACACGGCAGAAGATGTTGATGGCTAACGATAAAAAAAAAGCAGACATGCTAACTCATGGAGATGCGATGATGGTAACGGCTAACGCCACTATGGGTAAAATAAATAATACCGTAGATAAGTCTAATATATCAGCCCTGTTGAAAAACCTAGAGGCCACTACGGAAAAACTAAATTCTTTATTAACTAAAATAGACAAAGGTGATGGAACAGTAGGATTATTGATGAATGATAAAAGAATGTATGAAAATTTGAATCAAACATCAAAAAATTTAGCTGAACTAACCAAAGACTTTAAAGAAAATCCGAAAAGATACGTTCACTTTTCAATATTTGGTGGGGGTAATAAAAGTATTACAACACCCGCCCAAACTCAACCATAAACTTTAAAAAAATAAAATTATATGGAATATATACCACATATTCTCTTCGCAGCACTTTTAGTATTTGGTATAGGTTTATTTATTAAAAACATTTCTAAAATAATTAGAAATATAAAACTAGGTAAGTTCGTAAACCGTTCAGACAATCCTTCTGAACGTTGGAAAACAACGGCTATGGTCGCAATGGGGCAGAGCAAAATTACCAGACGTCCAATACCCTTCATCCTACACTTATTTGTATATGTAGGTTTTGTAATCATAAATTTAGAAGTTTTAGAAATTATCATAGATGACTTTTTTGGTACACACAGGGTATTTTCATTTATGGGTAGTTTTTATAATTTCTTGATTGGTAGTTTTGAAATTTTAGCTTTCTTAGTATTGATTGCCGTAATTATATTTTACGCAAGACGTAACTTCGTAAAAATTGCTCGTTTCTGGAAACCAGAAATGAAAGGTTGACCAAAACGAGATGCGGATAACATTTTATACATAGAATCTATATTAATGCTAGCCTTTCTATTGATGAACGGAGCTGACTACGCATTACAAGCAGGCGGTGTTCAGCCACATGCAGGTACATTCCCTATCAGTAGTTGGTTCACAGCTCCATTGTTCAATTGTTTAAGTAACGAATTGACTCACATAATTGGAGAGGCTACTTGGTGGTTTCACATTGCCGAATATTATTTTTTCTTAAACTACTTATACTTTTCTAAGCATTTACATATATTATTAGCATTTCCAAATGTTTACTTTTTCTAAATTAGAACCAAAAAGGACAGTTTACCAATGATGAAGCCATTACTAAAGAGGTAAAAAGCATGATGGATCCTAATGCAGACCCTTATGCCGCATCCCCAGAAGGGAGCAGATGCCACAGTACAAACATTTGGAGCAAAAAGACATATTTGACCTCAATCAAGTACAATTATTAAACGCATATTCCTGTACAGAATGTGGTAGATGCACATCTGAATGCCCAGCAAACCTTACGGGTAAAAAGCTTTCACCTAGAAAGATAATGATGGATACTAGGGACTGTTTAAGAGGTTGGTAAAAAATATAGACACCAACAAAACATACCAAGACGATGGTAAAACCCTACATGACCGTATTTCCGCAGAAGAGCTCTAAATTTTGTACTACCTGTAACGCCTGTACACAAGCCTGTCCATTAAACATTGACCCATTGTCTATCATTGTAGAAATGAGACGCTACCTAGTTATGGAGCAATCTCAAAGACCACAAGAATTAAACTTAATGATGTCTAATGTAGAAAACAATGGAGCTCCATGGACATTCAGTACCGCAGATAGATTAAAATGGAAAGACGAATTATAACTGACTAATTATATCCTAATAAATATGAATTTAGAAGAAGCAAATAATTATTTGCACCAAAAAATAGAAAATGGCGAGCATGTAAGCCCTGTATTGCCAGAAAATGTGAAGAATTATTTGATAGATATAGATGGTACCATCTGTGATGATATTCCTAACGAAGAGCCAGAACGTATGACTACAGCGGCATTGTACCCAGACGCCTTACCAATCATTAATAAATGGTATGAGGAAGGACATATTATAACCTTTTTCACATCTAGAACAGAAGTACAAAGAGAGGTAACAGAGCAGTGGTTGAAAGAAAATGGCTTTATATACCATGGATTACTAATGGGTAAACCACGTGGCGGAAATTATCACTGGATAGACAATCACATCGTAAAAGCAACCCGATACAACGGGAAGTTCACAGACCTTATAAGCAAAGCGGCGACAATAGAAGTATTTGATGACGAAAACCACATACAATCATAATTATGAGCGAAGGAATAAAAGTGCCAACGGTAGCACAATTAGCGGCAGAAGGCAAAACACCAGAAATTCTATTTTGGGTAGGATGTGGGTAGTTTTGACGATAGAGCAAAAAAAAAATAACCAAAGCCTTTGTAAAGATACTAAACAAAGTAGGCGTAGAATTTGCAGTACTAGGCACAGAAGAAACCTGTACTGGAGATCCAGCAAAACGTGCTGGTAATGAATTCTTTTTTCAAATGCAAGCTATGCAAAATATAGAGGTTTTGAATAGCTATCAGATTAAAAAAGTAGTTACAGCCTGCCCACACTGTTTCAATACAATTAAAATGAATATCCTAGTCTGGGTGGAGATTATGAAGTTGTGCATCATACCCAATTATTACAAGAACTAATAGACAAAGGAAAATTATCCATCGAAGGAAAAACATTTAAAGGTAAAAAAATAACCTTTCATGACCCATGCTATTTAGGTAGAGCCAATAGTATATTTGAAGCACCAAGACAACTGATTGAAAAATTAGACGCTGAGTTGGTAGAAATGAAACGCTGTAAAACCACAGGGCTGTGTTGTGGTGCAGGAGGTGCACAGATGTTTAAAGAGCCAGAAAAAGGGAATAAAGACATCAATCTAGAGCGTACAGAAGAGGCATTAGGCACGCAAGCAAATATCATTGCTACAGGTTGCCCGTTTTGCAACACCATGATGACTGATGGTGTAAAACATAACGAAAAAGAAGGGTCTGTATTGGTGAAAGATATAGCAGAATTAATAGCTGAAGCAGAAGATTTATAAATGAGTACATTTGATGGCTTTTCAAATCAATCACGTATTTGGATTTTTCAAAGTAATAAGGTTTTTTCTACCGCAGATATAGCTAAGGTAGAGGAAACCGTAGCTACTTTTACTCAGCAATGGAAAGCTCACGGGAAGAATTTGAAAACTGGTTTTGAAATCAAACATAATCATTTTGTTGTGATAGCCGTTGATTATGATTTTGAACCTGCGTCAGGATGCTCTATAGATGCTCTAACGAGACAAATACGCCAACTAGAAATAGATTTAAATAACTCATTATTGGATAGAATGTTAGTACTCTACCAAGATAGTAATCAAATAATAGTGGTAAAATTACATCAATTCAAACAACGAATAAAAAGTGGTGAATTGACCAAAAACACAATGTTTTTTGATAATAGTATTTCTACACTTTTTGAGTATAAAAATAATTGGAAAATTTCAATAAAAGATAGTTGGGCGAAAAACTTGATGGTATAAGGCTTTTGTTCGTTCAACATCCTAATCTATATTTAAAAGAGCATTTTTAAACAAATGAAAAAATACATTTCAGCTATTTTACTTTTTACTAATTTACTTACTCAGGCACAGATTTATACCCCATATGACACTATAGATAAACCTAAAAGAACAGCGTTAATAAATTTTATAGCACCCATACACAAGTTAGATTACGTCGCCATTGATGATTTAGAAAATAGTAAACTACGAAAATTGAAACGAGAAATCATTGGGGATAATCAAAAATAAATTGTTTCAGGGTTAAAAAAGGGCACATACATCATCAACAAACAGATAGATGACTATATATCCAGCTTGGTAAATGAGGTAATCACTTATAATTCAGATCTAAAAAAATCAAAAATCACCTTTCTTATTTCAAAAGAATTTAATCCTAACGCATATTCTATCGGAGATGGAATTTTGGTATTACAATTAAGTTTGATTTCTAAGTTGAAAAATGAGGCACAATTGGTTAGTATTATTTGCCACGAAATAGCCCATTACATGTTAAAACACAGGGATAAATCCATACAAAAATACGCTGATTACCTAAGCAGTGATGAGACTAAAAAAGATTTAAAGGATTTAAAAAAAACAACGTTTAATAAATCTGAAAAGGCTGAAAAATTATTAAAAGAATTCATTTATACAAAAAAAAATAAGAGTAGGGATTTTGAAAAACAAGCAGACTCATTGGGGTTTATTTATTTTAAAAATACAAAATACAATAACAATGAAGTTATAGCCTCGTTAAATATTTTAGATAAATTAGATAGAGAAACAGATAGTTTGACGTAGGCAGACTATAAAAAAATATTTAAATTACCCAATTACCCCTTTAAAGAAGGTTGGTTACAAAAAGAAGATTTCTCTCAGTACAATTATTCCAAAGAACATTTGTTTAAATGGGATATAGACTCTTAAAAAACTCATCCAGAGTGTTTACAAAGAATAAAATATCTTGAGAAAGATTTCTCCTCAGAAGGGAATGGAGCTTCAAAAGAGACAATTAATTATTCTGTCAATCAAAAATATTTTGAAACACTAGGCCAAATATGTATATATGAAAACATCTCTAATTTATATTTTTTAGAAAATTATAGTGTATGTTTGTACGAAACCTTAAAGTTATTAAAAACAAAACCTGAGGATAAATTTTTATTACACATGGTTGCTAAATGTTTTGAAAAACAAATAGAATATAGAAAAGATCATAAGTTAAACGCTTATGTACCTAGCATAGACCCAACAGAACATAGTAAAAGTATGCAGTTGTACATCAATTTTATTCAAAATTTATCTAATCCAGATACCAAAAAGATTTATGAATATTACAAACAATTTAATTAAAAAAACCAAAAAAATAGGTAGGGTTATTTTCGCTATTTTTTTGATTAACAATGCCTCAGCACAAAGTTATGAATTGATAAAATCAGCAGAGGGAGAGCTTGTAGAGTTTCAAAACATTGTCACTAAAGGTCAACTTTGGGGCTATATGGTCATTAATAAAACGGGTGATGTCAATAAAGAAACAGAAAAATATACCTACCAAGTATTGGATAAAAATTATAGCAAAGTAATCAATGGAGATTTATTTGAAAACAAATTAATAAAAGAAACAAGTAGAATCAAGTTTTTCACAAAAAAATAAAATGACACATTAAATATTAGTAGCTTTCGATACAATGATTATTACGGCAATAACTTTAGAGTTAGCCATCGTTTTTTAAGTTTAAAAGACAATAAACTTTCTACCCATTACATTATAGACGAGGATGATAGCATAAAAATAGAGCGGTTAAGATCCGATACCGAGAAGTACGCTTATAGTGCAGAGTACAGAGCAAAAAAAGAAGGCAAAGTCGTAGAGTTAGGTTTATACTTTAATAAAGAGAAAACAGAAACACTGAATGCTTTAGGATTTTTTAAAAAAGAATATAACCCCAAAACTGGCAAGCAAGAAGCATTACTACAATCTGCATTTGCTGACATGAAAGACAAAATAGACATCAATGAAGATGGTAAAATAAACGATAAAGGTTTTATGAAGGTGCAACATTTTGAATATACCAAAAATAAAAATATAATAGTCATTGCAGAGGCGTATAGACCTAGAAGCGGTGGGGATATTTATACAGAATTAATTTCCTTTCAGTTGGATGAAGAATTAAAAACAAAAGAAATAAAACTGTACGATGTCGCTAGAACAAGGGGTTACAAATATGGCTATACACAAGACTTAACAAACGAAAAAGGATTTGTAACGGTATTTATAGACAAGGATAATGACAGTAAATGGGTATTAAACACCTTAGCGTATACCAGCCAAACCGATAAATTATTCTTAGATAAAATAGAATTAGAAAGAAAAGGCAGTAATATAGAATTTGGACCAGCTAAAAATGGATTTATTGGGCTGAAAGAATATTTTAAAAACCCAAAAGAAGGGCAAAAATATGCAGAATACAGGTTGGGAAAAATAAATTTTGAGTAAAAGTTATAAGACAAAAAAATATGAAAAAAATAATAGCTCTAGCATTTATATTATTTAGTATAAAAACATCATACGCACAAGCTTATGACGGTAAGGGAGACTCTAAAATATCTATCAGTTACAATGTATTTAATAATGCCAGTGGGTAGGTAATAGTTTTTGAGACAGGTATGAGTAATATTATATCATATGGTTATGAATTAGGCTATTTAACGTCAGCTCCAACCATGGAGAAGCCTTTATTAAGAAATGGATACCCTAATTATACGGAGCAAAGTGAGTATCAATACAGTTTTTTGGAAAGAGCTAGAATGAAATTTAGGCTAGCCTCTCATCTAGGTAAAACTTTAAAACTGGGTAACAAATTAGATATCTATCCTGGACTCAAAGCAGGTTTTGGTGGTGTTGGTGGCTTTTTGGGTGCTAAATATTTCATAAAAGATTCCTTTGGCTTTGTGGTAGAAGCTGAAAATCAATTTACAAATTTTGATACTTTTACCAATATAGCTGATGCTCCAATCCCTAGAGCCAATTTGTTTTCAGGCTTTGGTTTTATGGCGGGGATTAGTTTTAATTTATAACTCTAAAAATAAAAAATATGACACTTTCTGATGAGCAAATACATGTAGTGGGAGAAAAGATAGTAGGGGTTTTAAAATCAATATATGACCCAGAAATACCTGTAGATATATATCAACTAGGGCTAATATACGATGTAGAAGTAAGTGATGCTGGTGAGGCAAAGATACTGATGACCTTAACCTCTCCAAACTGCCCCGTAGCAGAAAGCCTACCGCAAGAAGTGGAGCAAAAAGTAGAAACCATAGAAGAAATAACCAAAGCAACGGTAACTATAACATTTGAACCCACTTGGGAAAAAGAAATGATGAGCGAGGAAGCAAAATTTGAATTAGGAATGCTGTAAAAAAAGCTATAATTTTGGCACTAATGAAGGGACAAGACTAAATAATATAACCGAAATAATTAGTGCCACTATAAATAAAAAAACAAATACAGCCAAAGTGTGGTGACCTGATTTTCTGACTTTTTTGTAAATCGTAAATGAATAGTCAAATGACAAACCAACCACGATTAGAAAGGCTAGAATAATGATTAGGTAAATGATTGATTTAAACATAAGTTGTTCTTTTGTAATTTCATGTCATATACTTTACAATTTCCCTAACGTGAATTTCTAAAGTATCCAACAACTTTATACCAGGGTAATCCTCGGCTTTCATTACCAGTGGAAATTCTGTACAACCAACAATTACACCGTCTAACTGTTGGTCTAAAATCATTTGATCAATAATTTTTTTAAATCCTAAACGTGTGGTTTTATTTACGATCCCTTTGATTAATTCGGTAGAATATTTGTTTATGATGTATTCTTGGTCATCGCTGTTGGGTATCACTATTTCTATGTTATTTTTAGAAAAAACATCGCTAAAAAAAGAAGACTGCATGGTAAATTTAGTTCCAAGAAGACCTATTTTTTTCAAGTTAAAAAGATTAGCCTCTTCTGCAGCAGTTTCTACAATGCTAATTATAGGGCAGTTGGTTATCGCTTTTAATTCATTGAAAACTATATGCGGTGTGTTAGAGGCTATTGCTACAAAGTCAGCACCAGCCGCTACCAAAACATTAACTTCTTTAGCCAAATAAACAATTAGTTTATCCAATTCGTCATCTACCAGCATTTTCATGACCATTTTCAAATCTAGACTATTGATGAGTATTTGTGGTTGTGCATCATTAAAATTAGCCAATATATTTTTGTAATAAACAATTGTCGATTCTGCTCCTAGACCGCCTATTATACCTAGTGTTTTCATATAAAATTACTTTAGTTTTGTAGCAAATCTACAAAACATACCAATACAACCATAGGCTAATTTATTTTCACTTAATTTAAGTATTTGATTTCGTTCATTTAAAACTATTTCTTCATCTATACCATCAATTAGTTGCATTTTCAAGTCTAAAACTAAGTGTAAAAATGAATCTAACCCCATTAATTTAGAGTCGATTATTTCAACAGATGTATGAATGTTTTCAAAACCCACAGTTTTCATCATTTCAGGTAGTTGGCTACCAATAAATCGATTACCCCCTTTTTGTTTTTGAACATTTTGAACTCGAGTCAGGTATTTTCTGAAACAAAGAGGTTCAGGAATTAATGAAAGCCAGTTATCATCAATGTCAATAACACAAACCTTCCCACCTATTTTTAGAGACTTATAAATTTCGTTTAAAATATCTAATGGTCTTTCTACATGCTGAAATAAAAATCTAGAATAGACAATATCGAAATCATGAAATTCATTACTAAATGAATACGCATCTCCTAATTTAAAAATTAAATTCTCAGTATTATTTTCTTTTTTTAATTCATTACTTAAGTTAATCATAATAGGGTTTTTATCTAATCCTATTACTTCTGAGGTATGTGCAAATTTGGCTAATTCATTAGAAATAATTCCAAGACCATAAGCTAAATCTAAAATTTTCATTCCAGATTTTATTGGAATAATTTCCCATATTTTTTTTTCAAAAGGAATTCCTAAAATAGCTTGTTGCTTAAGTCTAGCGTACTCTAAATCATTATCCCTAAACTCTCCGTAATAATATGTGCCTAATTTATGAATGTTTTTATCGGACATAATCTAAAATTTTATACTTAAATTTAATTCGTTTTTATTCACTACTGTAGTATTGTACAATTCTTCAAAATAACTAGAAATCAATCCATAATAAATATTTAAATAATATTCTATACGATTGTAGTCTTCTTTTTTTTTAGCCAAATCCATTAAAACTTCCCAAGTAAAAAGAGAATGATCTTCATTTGAGTCAACATCTAAATGTCCTCTATGCCCGCTTACGTATTCATTACCCCATATTTTAGCTATATTATCAACCCATAATGGTTGAGTTTTCATAGTGATATACTCTATGAAGTATGATTTTGTAATTAAACCAATAGGGTCATCATTTTCTATTGTATAATAAAGAAACCCTTGTAATAATTTAGTTGAAATGAAGGGCTCTGTAGAAACAATTTACTCTTTACTAACACCTACTTTCTTAAGATCATTCATAAAAAGTTGGTCATGTAGCATTTCATCGTCCATGTACTGAGCCCATTTTTTAGCTACTTTTGGATTATTTTTTGTTAGATAAACCATTAGCTTAGCATCTGCAACTCTCGCTAGCCTAATTCTTAAAATAGTTTCAATATTATGCCTGATGTAATATTCTTTATTAATTTCAGTAGCCTCCATTTGATGTTTTCCAAAATTAACTGTTTTATAAAATTGATTAATTTGAGCATCTAACTTTGCGTTGTATTTATCCCTTAAAACATTTTTTTGTTTAGTGTAAACCTCTTTTTCCATGATTTTTTTAGTTAATTTTAGTTAATTTTAGTTAATTTTTTGTAATTCTATTTGATCAATAATATTTTTCGATAATTCATTAAATTCTTTGACGCTTCCAGTTACTATACTGTATCCATTTTTTTTATTTTCATATAAATATACTTTTTCTGAATTAACCTTTACTGCACCTAATTTTTCATAAAATCTAAATTCTACATCAGTACAAAAACAATAATATTGGCTATATTTAGCTTTGTCTAATGCCCATAAAGAAAAATTATAAAATTGATACAAATGAATATTTTCATTTCTGAATTTCTCATCAACACATATTCTACTGAGTAAAATACTTGTCTCAATATTATTACAAACACTTATCAAGTGTTGTATATTTGTTTCTGCTATTGGTGTTATTCTACAGCTAGCGATAATTTTACAGTTTAATTCTGTAACATAATGAATAGATGAATCATCCAAATTATCTTTTCCAGATTCTTTTTCATCAATTAAATTCAATAAATATTTTTTGTTTTTAGAAAAACATATTTCACGTAGTTTGTATATTTCTTTAATTTTGTCTTTACTACATAAGTAGAAAATAGGATTCTTATTAAGGATCTGATTCATTTTAAATCAGTTTTATTGATGAAAAAAATCCCCATAATTATAAATAATATTCCAATTACTTGATTTAGATTGAACTTTGTTTGATAGAATAAAAATGATATCATTAAAATTAAAAAAGATGTGCCTCCAGAAAAAATAGAATAAGCTGTATTTAAATTTATAGTTTTAAGTGATTTAGCGTAAAAATAAGTACTTAACAAACCTAATAAAAGTCCTGATATATAAAAGAATATAGATTTATTATGATTATTTTCTGATAAATTTGCCGAATACTTAAAAACAATGTTAACGCAAGTATTGAATATTATTGAAATGATTAAATCCATTTTATTATGATATTTTACTTTGCAAGTAAACCCATCCTAACACAATCAAACAATGTCAAACAAACATACTTTATGTGATATAAGCATAATGATGTATGTTTGTATGAAAAAAATCATAAAAAAAATGAAAAAGTAAAATTACTACGAGAGGATAAGAAACTGTCTCAAGAGTCTATTGCTTGTCAGTTAGGGCTTAATCAATCTCAGTATAGTAGAAGAGAAGGTGGAGAAATAAAATTCACACCCGATGAAATCATGAGTTTATCTAAATTATTAGAAACAAAAATATCAGATTTGTATGGTGAAGAGTCTAATGTATTTATTATCAACACACAAAATGGTGGTAATTTTGGGCAAAATGTAACCACTTCGGATAAATTAATTGAGCAATATGAGTTTTTAATACAACAGTATAAAGAGCTTAATGAGAATTTATTGACTGAAAACAGAGAGCTTAAAATTAAAATGTAAAAGTTAGAAACAATATACAAATTCTAAACCAAACACATTGAAAATACACATTTACACAGATGGTGTTGCTAGCGGAAATCCTGGTCCTGGTGGTTATGGCATCATCATGCAAATAGAAGGTTCATCTTACGAAAAAGAATTCTCAGAGGGTTTTAGACATACCACAAACAACCGTATGGAGTTAATACTAGTTATAGAGGCATTAAATCAACTAACCAAACCAAACCAAGATGTAACCATACACACCGATTCTAAATATGTGGTAGATACGGTGGAGAAAAAATGGGTTTTTGGCTGGGTAAAAAAGGGTTTTGTTGGTAAGAAAAATCCAGATTTATGGCGACAATTTTTAGCTATTTATTCTAAACACAACATCAAGTTTAATTGGATAAAAGGACATGCAGGGCATATACAGAATGAACGGGCAGACAAATTAGCGGTAGCGACAGGTAAACAAAAAGAATTGAGAATAGATCATTTTTACGAAAAAAAAGAAGATTAGATGTACAAAAATCAATATAAAAAAATAATTAATTGTTTTCTTGACAAGTAATTTAAACTTATTAAGAAAACAATTAATTTATAGTTAGTATTTCTATAAAAAAAATAATCTACAAATCTGTAACACAACCTTTGGAGGCAGAAGCTACGTGTTTTCCAAATTTGTACAAAGCACCACGGGTTACTTTTGGTGCTGGTTGTACCCAATTGGATCTTCTTTCTGCCAGTTCTGCTTTAGATATTTTTAATTCTATGGTGTTTTTTACCGCATCTATGCTAATGATGTCTCCATCATTGACCAAAGCTATTGTACCGCCATCCATAGCCTCTGGGCTTATGTGTCCTATCACAAATCCATGACTACCTCCGCTAAAACGGCTATCGGTTATCAAGGCAACATCTTGTCCCAAACCTGCACCAATGATGGCAGAGGTAGGTTTTAACATTTCTGGCATTCCAGGTGCTCCTTTTGGTCCTTCATAACGTATAACTACTACGTTTCCTTTTTTTACTTTGCCAGATTCTATGCCTTTTATCACTTCAAATTCATCATTAAAAACAATGGCTGGTACTTCAAAAAATTCACCTTCATGCCCCGTAATTTTTGCAACAGAACCTTCCGTTGCCAAATTTCCGTATAAAATTCTTAGGTGTCCATCTTTTTTGATAGGCGCTTCTAGTTTGAATATAATTTTTTGGTCAGCAGGCAAACTAGCTACTTCAGCCAAGTTTTCTGCCATCGTTTTGCCTGTTACGGTAAGGCAATCTCCGTGAATATATCCATTTTCAAACAAATATTTCATTACGGCTGGCGTACCACCAATGGCTTGTAGGTCTTCCATCAAATAAGTGCCTGATGGTTTTAAATCTGCAATAAATGGTGTTTTATCGCTGATGCGCTGAATGTCTTTTAAGTCAAATTCTACTTCAAAAGCATGGGCTATTGCCAATAAATGCAACACAGCATTGGTAGATCCTCCCAAAGCAATGATAAGAGTTGTGGCATTTTCTAATGCTTTTTTGGTAACGACATCTCTTGGTTTGATGTCTTTTTCTAAGACAATTCTCATGTAGTCTGCAATTCTATCGCATTCGTCAATTTTTTCAGGACTCAATGCGGGAGCGGAAGAAGAGAATGGCAAGCTCATCCCCATGGCTTCAATGGCACAAGACATGGTATTTGCGGTGTACATACCGCCACAAGCACCAGCACTAGGGCATGAATTTTGTATAACACCTTTGTAATCTTCCTCTGAAATAGTGCCTTGCATTTTCTCGCCAAAAGCCTCAAAGGCAGATACTATATTTAATTTTTTTTCTTTGAAACAACCAGAATAGATAGTTCCGCCATACAAAAGAATACTTGGACGGTTTAGTCGCCCCATGGCTATCATTGCACCAGGCATATTTTTATCACAGCCTACCACAGTTACCAATCCGTCATAATAATGTGCGCCCATCACTACCTTTATAGAGTCTGCAATAATCTCTCTTGAAACCAGACTGTAACGCATGCCTTCTGTACCGTTAGAAATACCATCGCTGACACCAATGGTATGAAAAATAAGACCTACCAAGTCTTTTTTTACGATGCTTTTCTTCACTTTTTCAGCCAAGCTGTTCAGGTGCATGTTGCACGTATTGCCTTCATAACCTGTGCTAGCAATGCCAATAAATGGTTTTTTTAAATCTTGTTCGGTCAATCCTACACCGTAAAGCATGGCTTGTGATGCGGGTTGAGAGGGGTCTTGGGTTACTCTTTTGCTGTATTTGTTTAATTCGTGTGTCATAATAATGGTTAAAAAGCCTAAATGGTCATGATTTCTTTTTCTTTTTTCTCTAATAACTCTTCCGTTTTCTTATTATAGGTATCTGTCATCTTTTGAATTTCATCCTCTAATACTTTTATTCTATCTTGGGAAATGCCTTCAACTTTTTTTAAGTCTTGATTGCCTTCTTTTCTGGCACCTCTTATACCTATTTTTGCATTTTCGGTTTCCATTTTGGCTTGTTTGGCTAAATCTTTTCTGCGTTCTTCGGTTAGGGCAGGAATATTTATCATGATATAATCTCCGTTATTAGATGGATTAAAGCCTAAATTAGCAATCAAAACACCTTTTTCTATAGCTTGTACTATTCCTCTTTCCCAGGGCTGTATGCTTAGGGTCATAGCATCGGGTGTGGTGATATTGGCAACTTGGCTTAGTGGTGTTGGCGTACCGTAATAGTCTACCATAACAGCATTTAACATAGAGGCATTTGCTCTACCTGCACGGATGGTTAGAAATATTTTATCTAGATGATTGATGGCTTTGTTCATTTCATCTTTGGTGTTTTCCATAATCAATTCTAATTCTTCTTCCATTTTACATATTTTAATTTGTAACCAATGTCCCCACAGATTCTCCCAAAACAATTTTCTTTAAATTCCCGGTTTTATTCATATCAAAAACAATAATGGGTAGTTTGTTCTCCTGGCTTAATGTAAAAACGCAGTCATGTCCATTATTTTTAATCCTTTTTCATAGACCTCGTTAAATGATATGCTGTTGAATTTTATCGCATTTTTATTTTTTTCAGGATTCACGTCGTAGATACCATCTACCCTTGTACCTTTTAGTATTACGTTAGCATCTATTTCAATAGCTCTAAGTGTTGTTGCTGTGTCTGTTGTAAAATAAGGGTTGCCTGTCCCTGCACCAAATATTACGACTCTGCCTTTTTCTAAGTGCCTCATGGCTCTACGCTTTATGTATGGTTCTGCTATTTGTTCCATACGGATAGCCGTTTGTAGCCTAGTGTCTACGCCTACACTTTCTAGTGCGGCTTGTAATGCCATACCGTTAATAACGGTAGCTAACATACCCATATAGTCCCCTTGAACTCTATCCATACCATTAGCAGCACCAGCTAATCCTCTAAAAATATTGCCACCACCTATTACAATAGCTACTTGAGTACCTAGGTCAACAATTTCTTTGATTTGTAAGGCATATTCTTTAATTATCGTAGGGTCTATACCTTGTTCATCATCGCCAGCTAATGCTTCTCCACTTAGTTTTAAGAGAAATTTTTTGTATTTCATATGTTATATACATTGTGTAGGCAAATATAGTATTTTTTTAATCCATCACTTATTCATATACATAATTTACTAATACTTTATTATGGTCAGTGTTTTCGTATTCTAAGGTTTGAGGATAGTTGTTTTCACCATAAGTATAGTTATAGTTGGTGGTGCTTTTGAAAGGGAAATAGGTGTAAACACATGCTTTTATATTGTTCACAAACCCTCTCTCAGAAAAATTATTATTGGTAAGTATGGTTGTTATTTTATATTTATCCCCAAAAAATCCTTTGTCTATTAAGTTTATTACTGATGGTTTTACATCATAAGTATTTATGGTTATACTTTGAAACGTCAGAACATCAAGATTAAAATGCTTTTGGACTAATTTCACTAAATTATTATTTTCGTCATAGGTATATACAATATTGTTTGCGGTAGATCTTGCTTTCTTAGTACTATTGGTAATTGTATTATTGGTCAATGTAAATTCTTCCTGATCCTCTAATGACTTTCCATTGTAGCGTTTTTTTGTTATTTTATCACCTGTGTAGGTATACTCCTCTATCATTGTTACATTGTCTTCAGGATACATTTTACTATTAAATGCTTCTTCATACGTTTTTAAAGTACCATCATTATTATAGGTATAGCTACGTACTGCTACTCCATTAGCCGTGGTTTCTATGGTTTGGGATAATATTTTTTTTTCGTTATAAGTATATAAAACGTTTCCGTCAGAAATTAACCTGCCATCTTTAAATTTTTTGGCAGTAGTGGTTGTAATGCTTTTGCCATAATCTATTTTTGTTGTAATTTCTTTTAATAAAGGTGTTTGAGAGTTTAAGCTATTGAAAGAAAAAACCAATAGATTAAATAAGAATAAGCAGAGTGCTTGATGATTTTTCTTAGTAAAAAAATAGAAATTAAAAAATATGGCTGCATTTTTTTAAACTTTAATTAGCTAAATATAAATAAATTTAAACTTAAACCAAAAAAACATTGACATCTAAAATGTAGTTAGTGATGATTAATTTGTTAATTATCTCTATCAATAACGTAATTAACCATAATCTGTAGAGAGGTTTTGTATGGCGAGTCTGGGTAGCCATCTAGTATGGCTATCGCCTCATTTTTATAAGTAATCATTTTCTGTTGAGCATACTCTAGCCCACCGTTTTGATTTACAAAAGCAATGACCTCTTTTACCTTTCTATTGTCCGTATTGTGGTTTTTTATGCAGTTTAGCAACCATTTTTTACTTTTCTCATCTGTTGTGTTAAGGGTATGAATAAGCGGTAGCGTCATTTTCTGTTCTTTAATGTCAATGCCTATTGGCTTACCAATTGTTTGAGAAGAGGTGAAGTCAAACAAATCATCCTTAATTTGAAATGCAACACCTATCAGTTCCCCAAAATTATTCATTTGCTTTGCGGTAGCATCATCGCACCCTACAGACCTAGCTCCACCTTCGCAACAAGTCATGATTAGACTTGCTGTTTTTTGGCGTATAATTTCAAAATAGACTACTCTGTAATGTCCAGTTTTCTGGCTTTTTCTATTTGTAATAATTCACCTTCACTCATCTCTTTTATAGCTATAGAAATAACCTTTAAAAAGATCAAAATCATCGTTATCCAGACCCATCAAAAGGCTTTTAGACAGCATATAATCTCCTACTAAAACCGCAATTTTATTTTTCCATAACGCATTGATTGAGAAAAAACCCCCGGCGTAGATCACTATCATCTACCACGTCATCATGCACTAAGGTAGCTGTATGTATAAGCTCTATCATAGCGGCCAATTTGTAGCTACGCTCTGTAGTGTTGGCGATAAGATTTGCACTAAGGAAAACGAACATTGGTCTCATTTGCTTGCCTTTTCGGCGAACTATGTAATGCGTTATCCTATCCAGCAAGGGGACTTTACTGGACATATATTGGTGGAATTTTTGCTCAAAAAGTTCCATCTCATGAGTTATGGGCTGTTTTATTTGCCCTATTATCTTTGACATAAGAACAAAAGTAATTATCAATTATCAATTACACTTAATTAACAACAAACTATTTTTTATTTTAATAATTAATGTCTCAAAATAGTTTATTTTTACCTAAAAAATTATATAAAATGAAGAATCTGTTAAAATCTAATTTTACCACCATTATTTGGTTACTTGCCATTGTGTTGTTTGCCTACATTACGGCGAATGCTTACAAATACAAATATAAGACAGATCAAACAATTGCTGTAACAGGTCTGTCCGAAAAGGAGTTTGCTAGTGATCAAATCATTTGGAATGGTAATTATAGTCGCAATGCCTTTGACCTAAAAGATGCTTATATTAAAATAAAAAGTGATGAATTAACCATAAAAAACTATTTAGTACAAAAGGGTGTAAAAGCCACTGAGATTGTTTTCTCATCGGTTAATATTAATAAGAATTTTAATAATATTACAGATGCCGAAGGTCGTGTTACTGGCAGTGTTTTTAATGGCTATACCCTAATACAACACGTTACGGTGGATAGTAAAAATATAAATTTGGTAGAAAAAGTATCAAGAGAGGTTACAGAATTGATACAAAGTGGTATAGAATTTAATTCCTCGTCACCTGAATATTTTTACACAAAACTGGCTGATTTAAAGTTAGAATTATTAGGTAAGGCATCTAAGGATGCACATGACAGAGCTGCGACCATAGCTGATAAGTCAGATCAATCTCTAGGTAGTCTAAAGATTTCTAAAATGGGGGTTTTTCAAATTTTAGGACAAAATAGTACTGAAGATTTTAGTAATGGTGGTACCTTTAATACCTCTTCTAGGGTAAAAAAGGCTTCAATTACAATTAAAAGCGAGTTTTTTATTAGATAAATGATTCTACCAAAAATAACATCACGGTATATTAAACAAACATTTATTTATTTGTTTAAATGGACCTTTATTAGTCTGCTACTTGGAGTTTTAATTGGCTTTGTTTCTGCATTTTTTCTTGTATTATTAGACTGTGTAACCAACTGGCGAGAGGCTAACGCTTCAGTAATTTATTTATTACCTTTGGGCGGTTTGGCTATCGGTTTACTTTACCATTATCTTGGGGTAAACGTTGCAAAGGGTAATAGCTTAATCATAGATGAGTTTAATCATTCTACAAAAATAATTCCTTTTAGAATGGCTCCGTTGGCGCTAATTGGCACATTGATAACTCACTTTTTTGGAGGATCTGCTGGTAGGGAAGGCACGGCTGTACAGATGGGTGGAGCCATAGCGGATCAAATGACCAAGCTGTTTGGATTAAATGATAGGGATAGAAAAATAATTTTGATTATAGGTGTAAGTGCTGGATTTTCTGCAGTGTTTGGGACTCCTTTGGCTGGAGCAGTATTTTCTTTAGAAATCATGAGACGGGAAAACATTAATCTAAGTATGTTAATTCCTAGTTTATTAGCTGCGTTTGCGGCTAATTATTGTGTTGATTGCTTAAGTATTGTACACATAAAATACCACATCCCAGTGATTGCGACCATTTGCTACATCAATTTTTTTTGGGCTATTTTAGCAGGAATAATATTTGGTTTATGTGCTTCATTATTTTTAAAATCGGTTGGTTTTTTTAAGTATTTCTTTGAATCAATGATTGATTATCCACCTTTTAGACCATTTTTTGGTGGTGTTTTCATAGCCTTAGGTATATTGATTTTAGAGACTACAAAGTACATAGGTTTAGGTATTCCAACCATGGCAAATGCTTTTACGCAAAGCATGAATAGCTATGATTTCGCTTTGAAAATACTTTTTACGACCTTCACGTTGAGTGCTGGCTTTAAAGGGGGAGAGGTGACACCTTTGTTTTTTATAGGTGCTACTTTGGGTAATGTCTTAACTTGTTTCATACCCTTACCAATGGGTTTGTTAGCTGGCATGGGGTTTGCCGCAGTATTTGCCGCGGGTACTAATGCACCTATAGCGTGTACACTTATGGGTATAGAATTGTTTGGCGTAGAAAGTGTTTTTTTTGTTGGCATTGCTTGCTTTACCGCCTATTTGTTTGCTATAGAAAAACATATTTACAGTTATTAAATAATTACAAAACATGCAAATCACACTACTCTGTGTTGGTAAAACAGATGAAATAGCTATACTAAACTTGATAGACAAATATGAAAAACGTTTGGTAGGGTACATTAAGTTTAAAAAAATAGAAATCCCAGATATTAAAAACAAAAAAAATCTTACCCAAGATGAGATTAAAAAAAAAGAGGCGGAGTTAATTTTAGAAAAAATAAACCCAACAGATTTTGTTTTGTTGCTAGATGAAAAAGGTAAAGAATATACTTCAGTGGCTTTTGCTAATTATTTACAAGAGTTAATGAATATTTCTACAAAAAAATTAATTTTAGTAATTGGCGGTGCTTATGGTTTTTCTGACCAAGTATATGCGGTAGCAAAGGGTAAGATTGCATTATCCAAAATGACTTTTACCCACCAGATGATTCGTGTTTTTATTATTGAGCAACTTTACCGTAGTTTTACCATTCTAAATAGTTTACCTTATCATCATGAATAATCTAAATATCACAAAAAAACTATACCCTTTGGCTTTTAGGCAATTGCTTTTGATTCTAATCATTTTACTATGCCTTATGGTAGCTTTTTCTAGCTTAATTTTCGTGCAAAGACAGTTCAATATAAGTGACGCCTACATTGTCCCCTCCATCTACGCATTGCCCTTTATTGTTACTATTTTGGTGTTTTATATTTTTTTTGTTCGTGATTATAGCTTGCCGTTAAACTTTAAACCTAGCCATTGGCTACATTATCCCATTATAATATTATTATTCTGTAGCGTATTTATTATTGATGAATTTGCATCAGATTTAGTGCCTACAACAGGCTATAAATGGCTAGAAAGCTGGTACAGTAGCACTATGGAAAGCTTTGATCTGATTAAGGAAAACCCACTAAGTATGTTGTTTACTGTGTGCGTATTAGCCCCTGTTTTAGAGGAAATAATATTTAGAGGCATCGTTCAACAAGGTCTTATAAACAATGGTATGAGACCTTATTTGGCAATATTTCTAGCGGCATTTATTTTCGGATTAATACACATGAACCCATGGCAGTTTGTGTCTGCTATGATACTTGGCATCATGATGGGCTTTGTGTATTACAGGACTCAGTCGTTACTGAACTCTATATTGTTACACATGGCAAATAACGCTATTGCATCATTCTTTTATTTGTATTATGGTGATTACGAATTTAAAAACATTGCAGACTTACATGGTTTAGACCTTTTTGTTGCGACTATAGGCACACTACTATTCAGTTGGTTACTTTTTAAACAAACAAAATCAGCAACGGCGGCGTAATTAAAAATAATAATTAATTAAATTGGCAATATATTTGCCTTACAATGTAATCTATAGCCATTTTAAAATCATAATATCATGAAACGTTATTTCGCCACCATATTGTCGATAATCATTTTTTCCTCTTTTATGAGTGATAAAAGCGAAGAAAAATTTAAGCATGGAGAATTTTTAAAATACCGTATGCACTATGGCTTTTTAAATGCTGGCTACGCTACATTATCATTGGAAGACACTATTTACAACAACAAACCTCACTACCATGTCGTAGGTAAGGGTTACAGTATAGGGCTTGTAAGTGCTTTTTTAAAGGTAGATGACACCTACGAAACTTATATTGATAAGGATACCTACAAACCAAGCCATTTTGTAAGAAAATTAGATGAAGGGGGTTATACCAAAGATCTGTTTATTGATTTTGATAGTGACAATAAAAAGGTAATTGTAAATGATTTAAAAAACAAAATGATAACCAAATATGGCTCTGAGGGAGAGATTCAAGATTTAATATCAGCATTTTACAGATTAAGAATATACGACACAGACCCCTTAAAAAAGGGCGACTTCATATACCTAGATATCTTTTTAGATGACAATGTGATGCGTTTTAAGTTAGAGATATTAAGTAGAGAAACAATAAGTTGCAAATACGGTAAAATTAAATGTATAAAAATACGTCCTTATGTAGAGTCCGGGAGGGTTTTCAAAGCTAAAGAAGGCGTTACTATGTGGGTTACTGATGACAAAAACCACATACCTATTCAAATAAAAGCAAATCTAGCTGTAGGTTCTTTAAAAGCCGATATTGATGAAATTAAAAACTTAAATTACCCAATTAAATTTAATTAAAAAAACTTGCATATATAAAAAGTATAACTATATTTGCAACCGCTAAAAACAAACTTTGGCCCGTTCATCTATCGGTTAGGATACCAGGTTTTCATCCTGGACAGAGGGGTTCGACTCTACGGGCTACTTTTTTTTAAATTAATTATCATTAAGAACATCAATATATCATGGCAAATCATAAATCAGCTATCAAAAAGAATCAAGCAAAGTAATGTAAGAAGATTGCGTAATAAATATTACCATAAGTCTGCACGTACTGCCATAAAAGAGTTGAGAACTGAGGAGGATAATGCTATTGCAAAAACAAACTTACCTAAAGTTATATCTGACATTGATAAATTGGTAAAAAGAAATATTATACATAAAAACAAAGGAGCAAATTTAAAAAGTAAATTAATGAAATTGGTTTTGACCGCAAAATAATATTATATAATTTAAAAAAATATAACTAAAAAAAAGCTATCTATTATACAGATGGCTTTTTTTAGTTATACTAATATACATAAAAGAGACACTAATGAATAGATTAGATTTATTATTTGACAAAAAAAAAGAAAATATATTAGCAGTATACTTTACCGCTGGTTATCCCAATTTAGACGATACTATTACAATAATTAAATTGTTGCAAGCTAACAATACAGATATAATAGAGGTAGGCGTTCCTTATTCTGATCCTTTGGCTGATGGACCGACGATACAACGTACAGGTGAAAAGTCCTTGTTAAACGGGATGAATTTAGACCTTTTATTTAAACAATTACACAACGCTAAAGATCAGATAACTACACCTTTGATTTTAATGGGGTACTACAATCAATTTTTACAATACGGAGCTGAAAGTTTTTTAAAAAAAGCTAATGAAGCTAATGTTGCGGGCCTAATTTAATACTACCTGACATGCCCGTAGAGGTATATGCCAAACAATATAAAAAGTTATTTGAACAATATGATATGAAAATCTCGTTCCTCATTACCCCACAGACAAGCGACGAGCGAATAAAAACGCTACACGATGCCACTACTGGTTTCCTGTACATTGTATCATCAGCGTCTACTACTGGAGCAAAAGCATCTATTACTGCTACTCAAAATGATTATTTTAAACGTATAGAGGCATTAAATCTTACACAAACAAAACTGATAGGTTTTGGTATATCCACTGCTGAAAGTTATCAAAATGCGTGTAAATATGCTGGTGGTGCAATTATAGGTAGTGCTTTTTTAGACGCTTTGAAAGGGGTAGATTTAACGCAAGAGGTTAGTGAATTTTTACAATCTATACGCTAATTAAAATCAGAAAATTAGGATAAACATATAAACGTCTGTAATAAAAATTATATATCATTTTGATAGCAATATATCCCGTGTTTTTTTTGGTAATTTATTTACAACCAAATCATAAGATTCATCAATTAAACTGAATAACAATTCATCTCGCAAAGACCCTTCAAAACTGACTGTATTCCAATGTGTTTTGTTCATGTGCCAGCCAGCAACTATTTCTTGGTATTGCTCTCTAAGTGTAAGTGATTTTTCGGGATTACATTTTAAATTAACTTTAAAGTCATCGTTATTTAATCCCGTTAGGGCAAACATTTTACCTACAACTTTAAATACAAGGGTGCTATCGTCAAAAGGTAAGTCCTCTGTTACGCCATTTTTTAACAAGCAATAATTTCTAAACACATCAATATTCATTGTTAAGCTATTTTTTTACTTAGCCAATCTACACCATACACGCCAAGCTACTAAAAATGATGCTGGATACTTCTTCTTTATTTTAGCTAAATCGGCTCCAGCTGACCCTCGTGTAAGATATTCTCCTACTAGGACTTTATAATCTGGTCTTGCGTAGACTAATTCCTCTGAAATAGCAGGGAATTGATGAATAAAATTATTCTTTTCAGCCTCTGCTGCCAGGCGGTCTTTGGAATAAAAAACTTGAATTTTTATACCCATTTTTTTAGGATAAATAACACAAGGATCTGCAGAACTACCAGTAATCAGCTCTGTTTTAATTTCTTTCTTCACCTCCACTTGTGCTTTAATTACCGCATTAGATCTACGGCAATTATTATCCTCCTTATCACTAATTAATTCTAGTATGCTACTGTCTGCCTGTATCGTTAGTTTATTGGTATCCATTGTATCAGTAGTAGCAACTGGTATCGTTACTGGTAGTTCAGTTTTTTGAGCAAATGAGGCGTTCAAAATAAAGAGATTAACCAATATAAAAAGTGATTTTTTCATTGAAAATATGAATTTAGATTATTATACAAATATAAAATATTTAATCCAAAAAACTATACGTTATGACTTTATGCTAAAATTTTAGAGCCTTTATTTAACCTGTAATTAAAGCTAATTTATTCTAAAAAAAAATAGAAGAATAAAATTACAAATAGTGTGGTTGTATGATTATTTTAAAAATCAAACAAAAAACTCAAGATCATTGCTGATTTCAGGTAAAAAAGAAATAAAAATATTTTTTAACAAGCAATATGAAAAAATAAATGATTATAAGATTAATATAGATTAGTTTACATCAAAAAATAACTTTACTTTTGCAATCAGTTACATAATAATCATTAAACAAATATTGGAATGTATTTAACAGTAGAAAAGAAAAAAGAAATTTTCGCAAAGCACGGTAAATTAGAAACAAATACTGGTTCTTCAGAGGGCAAAATAGCCTTGTTTACCTTTAGAATTAATCACCTAACAGAGCATTTGAAAAAAAATCGTAAAGATTTTAATACCGAAAGATCATTGGTTTTATTGGTAGGAAAAAGAAAAAATTTCCTAGATTATCTAAAAAAGAATGAAATTGCAAGATATAGAGCAATCATTGCTGAACTAGGTATTAGAAAATAATTTTTTATGAAAATGAATAAAAAAAGGCAATTTTTAAATTGCCTTTTTTAGTATAAAATACTATAAATAAAATATTGGTTATGAAAAAATATGTTATAATTTTTTTTTATATATTATGCACTAATTCTGCTTCCGTACAAAATACTGAAAAACAAGAAAATATAAAAGAATTAGTTGCTATATCTATGGGTGAAACATTGAATGGAATGATGGAAAATATGGCTAATTTTATGTTTAGTCAATATATTTAGCATTTATTAAAAGTGACACAGGTAAAAGTATGTTGAAGAACACACCAATTATACAAAAAGAAATGTATGACATCATAAAGAATAAGCACATGGCTATTTTTTCAGAAAACATACAAAAACGTTTGGAAAAAGAATTGCCAAAAAAAGAGGCTATTTTAGAATCATCATCTCGAAGATCAAATAAAAAACAAAAAAAATAGAGGCACTCGGCTTCTAAAAAAGACGAATATTAAATAAATAAAAAAAATGATTCCACAAGCAATCACAGAAACAATTACGTTAGAAGATGGACGTACTATTACAATTGAAACAGGTAAATTAGCCAAACAAGCCAACGGCTCAGTTGTGGTAAGAATGGGAGACACTATGTTGCTAGCAACCGTAGTAGCCAACAAAGAAGCCTCGCCAGGCGTAGATTTTCTGCCCTTGACGGTAGATTATAGAGAAAAATTTTCAGCAGCAGGTCTAGTACCAGGTAATTTTTTTAGAAGAGAAGCAAGACCTTCTGATGAAGAAATATTGACTATGCGTTTGGTAGATAGGGTTTTAAGACCACTTTTTCCAGACGTTTTTCATGCAGAAGTACAAGTTATGATTTCTTTGATTTCGTATGATAAAAATGTATTGCCAGAGTCATTGGCTGGTTTGGCAGCATCTCTTGCCATCGCTATCACGGATATTCCTTTTAACAGGTACATGTCTGAAACAAGAGTTATCAGATTGGACGGGAAATTAATGATAAACCCAAGTTTAGAGCAACTAAAAGCCGCCGATTTGGACATCATGGTAGGTGCAACTAAAGACTCCATTGTAATGGTAGAGGGACAAATGAGTGAGATTTCTGAAAAAGAAATGTTAGAGCTAATTACATTTGCACATATCGAAATCAAAAAACAAATAGAAGCACAAGTAAGATTGGCTGATAGAGTAGGTAAATCTACCCCAAAAAGAGAATACTCTCATGAAACACATGATGAAATCACCAGAAAAAAAGTATGGGATTTTTCTTACGATAAAGTATATGAAGTAGCCAAAAAAGGCTCTGTAAAAGACGAAAGAAGTGTTGCCTTCAAAGCTATTTTGAATGATTTCTTGGCACAATATTCAGAAGAAGAGGTTGCCGTGATCAAGCCGTTTGCCAAAGTATATTACCATGATGTAGAAAAAGAAGCTGTACGCCAGTTAATCTTAAATGAAAAAATAAGATTGGATGGTAGAACGCCACAAACCATTCGCCCAATTTGGAGCGAAATAGATTACTTGCCAGGTGCACACGGTTCTGCTATCTTCACAAGAGGCGAAACACAATCTTTGACCACCGTTACATTAGGTTCATCCTTGGATGCCAACAGAATAGACAGCGTCATTTCTAAACATGAAGAAAGATTCTATTTGCACTACAATTTTCCACCATTTTCTACAGGAGAAGCTCGTCCATTGAGAGGAACTTCCCGCAGAGAAGTTGGTCACGGAAACTTAGCACAAAGAGCTTTTGCAAAAATGATTCCCGCAGAGAATCCTTACACTATACGTATAGTTTCAGATATTTTAGAGTCTAATGGTTCGTCTTCTATGGCAACTGTTTGTGCTGGGACATTGGCATTAATGGATGCTGGGATTAAAATAACAAAACCCGTTTCTGGAATTGCAATGGGATTGATTACCGATAAAAAATCAGGTAAATTTACCGTGCTTTCAGATATTTTAGGTGATGAAGATCATTTGGGTGATATGGACTTTAAAGTTACAGGCACAAAAGATGAGTATTACCGCTTGCCAAATGGACATCAAAGTAGAAGGTTTATCTATGGATATTATGGAACAAGCCTTAAACCAAGCCAAAGAGGGTAGATTACATATTTTGGGAGAAATGCTAAAAACCATAGCAGAGCCAAAAGCACAATTAAAACCTAATCGCCAAAAATGATTAAAATGATTGTTGCCAAAGAATTTATTGGGGCAATTATTGGTACTGGAGGAAAAATAATTCAAGAAATGCAAAAAGAAACGGGAACAACTATCACTATTGAAGAAGTAGATGAAGAGGGAAGACTTGAAATTTCTGGTGTAGATCAAGAAGGAATAGACAGAGCCATTGAAAGAATAAAGCAAATAACGTTTGTGCCAACAGTAGGCGAAACATATTCCTCTATAGTAAAATCTATCAAACCTTTCAGAGCATTTGTAGAGATTAAAAAAGGAGTAGAAGGTTTGGTTCATATTTCTGAAGTAGCTTGGGAACGCTTGGAAACTGTAGAAAGCGTGCTGAAAGAGGGCGATGTGGTAGCTGTAAAATACATTGGAATAGACGAAAAAACCAAAAAAATGAAATTATCTATGAAAGCATTGTTACCAAAACCAGAAAAAACAAACTAAGAATAGATTATAAAATAAAATTAACAAAAAACGCCAGCAATACTTGTTGGCGTTTTTTTAGCTAATAAAACAACGGGTGAATGCTAGAGGATAGTAAACAAAAAATGTCAAGCTACTGTGTTTACCAAGATCGTTGCCAGTGGGAAGTGGAGCAGAAGTTATACGAATTTCATCTGACAGCAACAGAACGGGAAACCATAATCATATACTTAATACAAGATAATTATCTAAATGAAGAACGTTTTGCTAGAAGCTATGTGCGAGGAAAGTTTTACCAAAAAAAATGGGGAAAAACAAAAATTGGTATGGAGCTGAAAAAAAGAAAAGTTCCTGCAAAAATGGTTCAACAGGCTTTTTCAGAAATAGATCTTGATGATTATACCAAAACAATAGCCCATTTGGGTGAGAAAAAAATAGCCACGCTTTCTGGAACAACAATCAGTAAACATCAAAAAGTAACAGCATACCTCTATCAAAAAGGGTATGAATATGATTTGATTAAAGATTGGCTCAATGAATTGAAAAATTAATCTTACATAAGGTTTTCAAAAACATAGACTTTGTCAGTCTATGAAACTTTTGTACTTTAGCCACTCAGTTTTTGTGCATTTAAAAAAAAATATAAAACTCATGGTTGGGATAAAAAAATATTTGTTTGTATTCACTTTATTGCTTTCATGTTTTGTGAATGGGCAGGTTTCTAGGTATATAGATATAAAATATGTTCCAAAAGATGGGATAGATACAATAAGTACAAAAGCAAAGGTTTATAATGTTTTATTTAACAAAACATATTTAAATCCACTAAGTTTTGATCGGTCTTTTCTTATTGGGGACAAGGATAATAATAAAAGAATTAAGGAGCGTAATATAAAATATTTATCATTTACTGATTTTATAGATAAAAAGAGAGTATTTGTATCCATACCTGAAATAGATGATGATGAGTTATATGAGCGAATGATCGTTGGCTATGTATCATGGTATAGAGAGTTTTATCCCCATGGATATGATGGTGGAATTCAAATAACAGACCATTTTGTAAAAAAAGGTCAAAAACCTACTAAATCAGGTATGTTCAATAGTTTCAGAAGAGTATTAGGCGATCTAACAAAGGATAAGTCAGAGTTGCTACCTGAAATAGACGATTTAAAAAACATTCAAACTCCAGAGGGTGGAGAAAAAGTAAGAAATTTACTAATAAAATATAACACAAAACAATAATATAAAACACAGATGGCACATAAGAAAATAATTACCAAAAAATCAGAAGAGTTTTTAGAAAAATACCTAAACACTGCTGCTCCAACAGGCTATGAAAGTGCAGGGCAAAAGGTTTGGATGGATTATCTGAAGCCTTATGTAGATGAGATACATACAGATAATTATGGTACAGCTTATGGCGTTATAAACCCTAAAGCAGATTATAAAGTGGTTATAGAAGCACACGCTGATGAAATCTCTTGGTATGTAAACTATATTACAGATGAGGGATTGCTACACGTCATCCGAAACGGAGGCTCAGACCACCTGATTGCACCATCAAAAAGGGTACACTTGCATACTAAAAAAGGGATTGTACCCGGCGTTTTTGGTTGGCTAGCTATCCATACCAGAAAGGGAGATAAGGAAGATACTCCAAAAGTAAAAAATATAACCATAGACGTAGGTGCAACAGACAAGGCTGAGGTAGAGGCATTGGGTATACATGTAGGTACGGTAGTAACCTATCCTGATGAGTTTATGATACTGAACAAAAAGTTCTACGTAGGTAGAGCCTTAGACAACCGTATGGGCGGTTTTATGATAGCTGAGGTAGCAAGATTATTAACCGAAAATAAACAAAAATTACCATTTGGGTTATATATTACTAATTCTGTACAGGAAGAAATAGGCTTGAGGGGTGCAGAGATGATAACTAAAACCATTCACCCTAATGTAGCAATTGTAACCGATGTAACGCATGACACATCTACACCTATGATAGATAAAAAGGTTGAGGGTGACCTAAAATGTGGTTTAGGACCAGTAATATCTTACGCTCCTGCGGTACAAAACAATTTGAGAGAATTAATAATAGACACGGCTGAAAAGAGTAAAATACCATTTCAGCGTCAAGCCAGTTCACGCTCTACAGGTACAGATACAGATGCCTTTGCATATTCTAACGGCGGTGTACCCTCGGCATTAATTTCTCTTCCACTACGCTACATGCACACTACGGTAGAAATGGTAGCAAAAGAAGACGTGGAAAACGTAATTAACCTAATCTATGAGAGTTTAAAAAATATAGAGAAAAACCATGATTTTAAGTATTTCAAATAATTAATAACCTAAGTTGAATTTAATTTATAATTCTACACTATTCAATGGCATCAAAGCAATTCATATCATTATGGTAGTGAGTTACTTTGCTGGTTTGTTTTACATTGTAAGGTTATTTATTTATCATACAGAAACACAAACATTACCTAAGCCAGATCAACAGATACTGCAAAATCAATACATCCTTATGGCTCATAAGCTATGGAGCATCATCATAGTCCCAGCGGCTTGTATTGTATTAATTACAGGGATAGCCATGCTAGTTGGTGTTTGGGATTATTTTGGTAACCAGCCTTGGATGTATTTAAAGCTAACTTTTGTCTTAGGGCTAATTGCTTATCATTTTTGGGCATGGAATACCTTAAAAGACTTAAAAAATAATATATTTAATTATACCTCAGTAAATCTACGTATGATGAATGAAGTAGCTACCCTGTTGCTTTTTTTAATAGTTTTCACCATTGTGTTAAAACAAGATTTTGTACAGTATTGGTATGTTGCATTAATTAGTTTTGTGTTGCTAGGTATAATAATATTAGGCATTGTAAAGATCGTTAATCCTCAAAATAAAAAATAAAACAATAATATTTTTTCTAAATGAATACAATTTTCAGAAAAGAACTCCGAGGCTATTTCTACACCTACACAGCCTATATAATTGCTGCAATATTTGTAGTCGTATGCTCTTTGTTCTTATGGTTTTTTGACAATGAACGCAATGTTTTTAATATTGGAAACGCCTCACTGAGCAGTTTTTTTTTCATTGTACCATGGGTTTTTGTTTTAATAATACCAGCCGCAACCATGAGGACTTTGGCTGAAGAAAGCCAGACAGGCACCCTAGATTGGCTATTTACACAACCATTGACCATAAAAAATATTGTACTGGGTAAATACTTTGCAGTTTTAGTCTTAATACTTTTTTGTTTGACCCCTACCATAACCTATATATATACTATTTACAACCTTAGTCTACCCATTGGTAATGTAGATTTTGGCAGTCTGTTTTGTGGTTATTTAGGTATATTGCTAGTCGGATCTACCTTTACTGCAATTGGTGTTTTTACGTCATCATTGTCCCAAAACCAAATCGTAGCATTCATGGTTAGCGTCTTCATCTGTTTCTTCATGTTTTATGGGTTAGAAAGCCTTTCATCGTATAATTTACTAGGCGGCTTTGATTATATTGTACAAAAAACAGGTGTTTTCTATAATTATAATACTTTTGTAAAAGGTGTAGCCGACACACGCTCCGTAATCTATTTTATATCTTTAGATATTATTTTTTTAGCATTAACTATCCTGAGCTTACAATCAAAAAAGTGGTAATGATAATGAAAAAAGAAATAAAGCATTTTTTAGGATTATTAGCTGGCGTAATAGTCCTTGTAGGTTTATCAAACTTAGTTTTTAAACGATTTGATTTCACTAAAGACAAAAGATACACACTAACCTCAACCAGCGAAAAGGTATTGAATAATGTAGGTAGAGATTTGCAAATAACTGTTTATTTGAAAGGAAATTTTCCCGCATCATTCAAGCAATTACAAAACGAAACAGCCTATTTATTAGAGGAATTAAAATTGAAAAATGAAAATATAAAATACCAATTTATAGACCCCATTGAAGAGAAAATAAAACCAGAAGAACTGGAAAAATTAGGTATGCAATCATCTATATTAAATGTAGAAGAAAGTGGTATAAGAAAAGAAATAATCGTTTACCCCTATGCAACGATAGCCTATAAAGGTAAACAAACGACTGTACCCTTGGTAGTCAGTAAGCTAGGCATGAACCCAGAGCGACAAATGACAGCGTCTATAGAAAACCTGGAATATACCTTTGTAAATGACATAAACAAAGTAAGTAGAGGGAAAGAGAAAACACTAGGTATCATAACCCATCATGGAGAGCTAAAGCTACTGTACATAAATGGTTTTCTGAACCAGGCTGCGGAGAATTATAAAATAATCCCTTACATACTAGAAGATACTGCAAAATCTTTAAGCGTAAACGATTTACCTAATTTAGAAAAAATAGACGCGTTAATTATAGCTAAGCCACTGAAAGCATTCACTGACAATGATAAAATAATACTAGACCAATACATCATGAATGGTGGGAAAACCTTATGGATGCTAGACTTAGTAGATGCAGAGATGGACAGCATACAACGCAGTGGCAAAATATTAGCCTATCCCAGAGATATTAATTTAACAGATTTTTTATTCTCCTACGGTCTACGGGTTAATCCTAATTTGGTGAAGGATCAACGCTCTGCACCAATACGTATAGCAACAGGACAGGTGGGAGAAAACACCAGTTACTCTAACTTTAACTGGGTTTATTTCCCGTTAGCATTTCCCACACAAGATCATCCGATAACCAAAAACATTAATCCTGTAAAATTTGAATTTGCCAACCAAATAGACATCCTTCCTACTGAAAATATAAAAAAAACAATATTACTGTCATCATCTAACAATGCTAATGTACAGTCAGCGCTAACCTACATTAGCCTAGAAACATTAAATGAAGACCCATCAAAAACCCTTTATAACCAAGGAAACATACCCTTAGCCGTTTTAATGGAAGGTAAGTTTAAATCAGCCTATTCCGATAGAATAGCTCAAAGTGGCATACCAAATTACAAATCAAGTGGTGTAGAAAACAAAATGATTGTAATTGCTGACGGAGATGTTGCTAAAAATCAAACCCAAGACAGCAAGCCATTACCCTTAGGTTATGACAAATGGGTAGATAAGACTTATGGAAATGCCTCATTTCTAATGAATAGCCTAGAATACCTTGTAGACAACAATGGCTTGATGAACTTACGTAGTCGCACCATAGACCTGAGTACACTAGATGCGGACAAAGTGTTGATCGAAAAAACTTATTACCAATGGCTAAACATACTATTACCATTATTAATAATATGTTTAATAAGCGGATTGTTCATTTTATATAGAAAAAAAACATTTGCAAACATTTAAAAAAATGTACATTTGCAGTTGATTAAACGATGATTATGGCATGTGGTAGTTGTGGAACAAAAGATAGTAATGGGCAACCAAGGGGTTGTAAAAACAATGGCACCTGTGGCACCGATGGATGTAATAAGTTAACAGTTTTCGATTGGTTAGCAAATATGCGCATGGTAAATGCGAAAGACCAAACAAATTGTGTAGAAATAAGATTTAAAAACGAACGAAAGGCATTTTTTAAAAACACTAACAATCTATCTATCCATGTGGGAGATATTGTTGCGGTAGAGGCTATATCTGGTCATGACATAGGAATAGTAACCCTTACAGGAGAGTTGGTTAAAATACAAATGCACAAAAAACAGGTTAAAGAAAGTAGTGCCGGCGTTTTAAAAATATACCGCAAAGCTAACGTACAAGACGTAGATATTTGGCTAAAAGCAAGAGATAAAGAAGAAGAAACTTTTGTCACCGCTAGAAAAATAGCGAGAGGTCTAAATCTTGATATGAAAATATGTGATATTGAATATCAAGGTGATAATTCAAGAATAACCATTTACTATAGTGCCGAAGGTAGAGTGGACTTCCGTCAATTAATAAGAGATTATTCAATCAACTTTAAGGCAAAAATAGAAATGCGTCAAATTGGTTATCGTCAAGAAGCTGCCAAAATAGGAGGCATAGGATCTTGTGGTAGAGAGTTATGTTGCTCTACATGGCTTACAGACTTCAGAACCGTAAGTACTCAAGCGGCACGGTACCAACAAATGTCCATCAATCCACAAAAATTAGCTGGACAATGCGGTAAATTAAAATGTTGTTTAAATTTTGAATTAGACACCTATTTAGACGCATTAATCGACTTCCCTAGCCAGGACACTACTTTAAATACCGAAAAAGGTAGAGCGTTCTGTAATAAAATAGATATATTTAACAAAAGCATGTGGTTTAATACCGCGACTGACGGCATGAATTGGTTTAAGTTTTCTATAGAAGAAGTAAAAGAATTTATAAAAATTAATAAAAAAGGAGAAAAAATAAAACCTTTAGAGGACTTAGTAAAACCAATCGAAACAAAGCCAGTATTTATAGATTTGATAAAAGAAGACAGCTTAGAACGTTTTGAGAAAAAAAACAATCCGAATAACAAGTTTAGCAATAAAAATAAACCAAACAACAATCAAAGAAATAATACCACCCCAAATACAACTGTAGGGATTAAAAATCAAAACAAAAAGCCTGTAAATAAACAAGAGAATAAACCTATAGGTGATACAGTAACAAATATACCATCAACCAAAGCGGTTGACGGTTTAGTATTGCCCGTTAATCCTAACAAAAAAAAGAAAAAAAGAAAACCAAGCCCCAATAAACCAAATAATGGGGTGAATAATAATCCTACCAACAACATCAACCGTGCAGAAGATAATACAGCTAACTAGTTTTATGATTTTATTGCTAACATTGCAATGCACCTCTTCTCATGATTTTGAAAAGATTATGGATATTAATAATAATTGGAATAAAAACAAAGTTCAAAAAATAATTTTTCATGTTGGAAAGCCTCATACAACCAATATTTCTTTTATTTTAAGAAATAATAACAGCTACAATTACAGCAATATCTACCTACTTACAGATCTAGAAACCCCGTCAAAACATAAAACGATAGACACTCTTGAGTATCAATTAGCCTTACCCAACGGACAATGGATTGGTACAGGGATAGGCAATGTGAAAGAGAATTTATTTAGCTATAAAAAAAATATAACACTAACCGAAAAAGGGAACTACACTATACGTATCAGCCAAGGTATGCGTAAAGAAAACCTAACAGGTATAGAGGATTTAACCTTAATTTTAGATCATAATAACAAGTAACGAATGGACACAAAAGATACAATAACTAAAAAAACTGAGCCTAAGAAAAAAACATCATTCATGAAATACGTGATGTTTTTTTGGTTTTGCTTCCTTATAGCAATAGGCTCTATTATTGGTGTTTTGTATGCTGCATCAAATGGTTGGTTGGGGGATATTCCTAATGTAAGAGATTTAGAAAACCCAGACATTAATGTTGCTTCCATCATTATATCATCTGATAATGTAGTTTTGGATAAATTTGAATCTGAAAAGAGAATACCTATTAAATATAAAGATTTACCAAAGAATTTAATCAACGCTTTATTAGCCAAAGAAGATGTTCGTTTTTATGAACATTCAGGTGTAGATGGACATTGCATACTACGTGCAGTATCTGGAGGCAAGGGAGGCGGAAGTACCATCACTCAACAGTTAGCCAAACAGCTATACACAGGAGAGCGATCTAAAGTAAAAGCCTTAGCTGTTAAACAAAAATTATTAGAATGGGTAACCTCCATTAGTTTAGAGAAAATTTACACAAAAGAAGAAATAGTGACCATGTATTTTAACAAATTTGACTTTGTGAAGAATGCAAAAGGAGTAGAAACAGCATCAAGAATTTATTTTAATAAATCAACCAAAGACTTAAACTTACAGGAATGTGCCATGTTTGTTGCCATGTTGGAGAATCCAGTAAAAAATAATCCAATAGACCATCCCATGCAGGCAAGAGCCAGAAGAGATTTAGTATTAAACCAAATGGTCAAATATAATTTTTTGAGCACAGAAGAAGGAAGGAGAGCAAAAGAAACTCCTTTAATAACAGACTATAAACCATTGTCATCCATAAAAGAGGCATATTCAGCTTATTTTAAATATGCCTTAAAAAGAGATATTGAAGGTTGGATGAAAGAAGAAGAAAAAATATCTGGAAAGAAATACGATTTATATAGAGATGGGCTGAAAATATACGTAACGCTAGACTCCAGAATGCAAGGATTCGCTGAGGATGCTATAAAAAAACATTTACAAGGACTACAAAGACAACTTTTCGCAGAACATAGAGGGCGAGCAAACGCACCATTTTATGATATAACATTAGAAAAAGGAGAAAGAATATTACACGCCGCCATGAGGCGTACAGGATGGTATAAAACATTAAAAGAAAAAGGAATGCCCGAGGATTCTATCATCATGGAATTTAAAAAACCAATAAGATTAGATATTTTCACTTGGAATGGAGACGTAGATACACTAATGTCCCCAATGGACTCAATAAGATACCACAAACACGTTATACAAGCAGGAATAATGTCTATGGAACCCAAAACAGGAAATATAAAAGCATGGGTAGGAGGCATAGACTGGGGACATTTTCAGTTTGACCACGTTCAGCAAGCCCGTCGTCAGGTGGGGTCTACCTTTAAACCCTTTGTATATGGTACAGCAATTAACCAAATGGGCTACACACCTTGTAACACAGTTTCAAATGACCGTTTTAAAGTAGGGAATTGGAGCCCAGGTAATGCAAATGGAAAATATGGAGGAGCACTGACACTACGTCAGGCCTTAGCATTCTCTGTAAACGTTGTTACTTAAAGATTAATATCTCAAACCACGCCAGGACCAGTAATACAACTGGCAAGAGACATGGGCGTAACCAGTCCTATAAAAAATGATTTAACCATTTGTTTAGGATCAGCAGATTTAACCTTATATGAAATGGTTGGGGCGTTCTCCACTTGGGCAAATGCTGGAAATTACATAAAACCAGAAATGGTTTGGCGTATAGAAGATAAAAACGGAAAAGTAATCAGAGAATATAATCCTAAAATAAATGAAGTAGTAAGCGAAGATGTAGCCTACACCATGCTAGATTTAATGAAAGGTGTAATACAATTTGGTACGGCTAAGAGGTTAAGAGCCTATGGCATACACGGAGAAGTTGCTGGAAAAACGGGTACAACCAACGATAACTCTGACGGATGGTTTATGGGGATCACCCCAAATCTAGTTACAGGTGTTTGGGTAGGATGCGAAGACCGTTTTGCCCACTTTAGAAGTACAGCAATGGGTCAAGGAGCCGTCATGGCAATGCCTATTTGGGCATACTATATGCAAGATGTTTATAAAACAGAAAAACTAGGCATCAGTCAAAGCGATAAATTCACAAAACCAGAAGGTATAGAAGAGCGTTGGGACTGTGGCTCTATGCGTGGTTTCAGCTCTTATGGAGATATTGTAGGTGGTTATGGTCTACAAGAAGTTGCAGATCCTATAGAGGGAGGAGATGGCGGCGACCAAACATATCATGAACCTGGCGTGAACGATATGCTATCATCAAAGAAAGACTCTATAGATTTTAACAAATAATAACTGTAAAATAATGAGTATTGAGTCAATACAAAAAGAAATTGTTACAGAATTTGCCTATTTTGATGATTGGCAAGAGCGCTATGAATATTTGATGAATCTTGGTAAAAGTCTACCAAGAATGGATGATACAGAAAAAAACGAAAGTAAAATAATTGTTGGATGCCAATCACGCGTATGGTTAGACGCTAAAATGACTGGCGAAAACATTGTATTCACGGCAGACTCTGATGCCATTCTACCAAAAGGAATCGCAGCACTACTGGTGCGAATTTATTCAAACCAAAAACCAAAAGACATCATCAATACAGATACCAATTTTATAACACAAATAGGTTTGCATGAATTTTTATCACCATCCAGAGCCAATGGATTGTTAGCTATGATAAAACAAATAAAATTTTATGCCATGGCATATAAAATTAAGGCAGATAGAGTATAAAGTAATGCTTATGGTAACAGAATCTTTTAAAACCCATTTGCCAAAAAACATATTAATCACTCGGTTTTCTTCCTTAGGAGATGTTGCTATGACCATCCCCGTCATAAAAGGAATTTTAGAACAAAATCCTCAAGTAAAAGCAACAATACTGACTAGAAATAACTTTAAAACCCTTTTCGGAAACATTCCTAATCTCAGTTTTATTGCCGCAGACTTAGACAATGATTACAAAGGTGTTTTAGGGCTATACAGATTATACAAAGAACTTAAAGTTTGCCGTTTTGATGCTTGGGCAGACCTACACAATGTTTTAAGAACTAAAATATTGGCTTTGTTTTTTACTTTTGATAGAATAAAAATAAAACACCTAAAAAAGGGTAGGAAAGGCAAAAAAAAACTAACCCAACAGACAGATAAAAAACTATTACAACTAAGCACTACCTTCCATCGCTACGCTGATGTATTCAAAGCATTAGGCTTTCATATAGAATTAAGCAACCAATCACCTATAAAACAAGAGATTAACAATTACACAAAAAAAATAGGCATCGCACCATTTGCTAAATTTAAAAGAAAAATGTATTCGCTAGAAAAAATGGAGCAAGTTGTGAGTCAATTGAACCAAAAAGGCTACGAAATACAATTATTTGGCGGAGGAAAAATAGAGGAAACGCTGCTAAATAACTGGCAAGAAAAATACAAAAACGCACAATCATTTGCTGGAAAGCTAACAATGAAAGAAGAGTTAGCTTTGATGCAAAATTTAGATTTAATGCTCAGTATGGACTCTGCCAATATGCATCTAGCCGCATTGGTAGGTACAAAAGTCATTTCTATTTGGGGAGCAACCCACCATTTTGCTGGGTTTTTAGGTTACGGACAGTCTAGTAGTAATATCATAGAGCTAGATTTGGCATGTCGCCCATGCTCTGTTTTTGGAAACAAAGAATGTTATAGAAAAGACCTAGCTTGTATGAACATACCACCAGGGGTTATTGTGCAAAAAATAATAGAATTAGCCTAATCACAAAATGATTAACCAAAAAAAGCGATAAACATTAACATTACCAGTATTTTTTTATAATGTAGGTTTGCCTATACCAAAGCGTTTTGTAGGATATTATGCTATTTTTTATGCTTTAATCTTTTATCCAGCCTTAGATGAAGCAATGAATGAACATTTTTATGATCATTTTAATACTAGAAATAAGAATCATTTAGAACCCCATTGATACAAAAAAAGTAATAAAAATATGAATCAACAAATAAAACTAATCACTACCAGAGAATACCTGACACAGGTGCGTAAAAAATCATTTGTGGTCATTACCCTACTAGCACCTTTACTATTGGTTGCTTTTGTAGGAATGATGACCTGCATATTTAGTGCAAATGAGAATAAAAATAGCATAGCGGTGGTAGATGAAAATAATCTATTCTCAACCGAATTTGTTAGTAATCCTATAGAAGTATACAGTTTTTATGATGTAATGGAATTGCCGAAATTGAAGAAGGAACTACCGATAAGCAAAACCATGCAGGCTATATTGTATATACCCAAAACAACAGAAAACTATACAAACGTACAAGAAAATACAGCACTATATACAAACAGAAATATGGGCGGTTTTTTCTTACAATCCCTTCAAAATAAATTAAATAAACGAATAGAAGCCCTACGCCTTCAGCAAAATGGAATAAATCCAAAAATACTAGACAGTATAAAGGGTAGGTTAAGTCTCAAAATAACCAATTTAAAGGATGACTCAAAAGAAGAAAGTCTTTTGGTGAAAGAATTTTTGGCAGTAGGGCTAATGTACATCGTATTCATGTTTATTATCATCTATGGCGTACGGGTGATGCGTAGCGTGATAGAAGAAAAAAACAACCGAGTGGTAGAGATCATCATCTCATCCGTAAAACCATTTAATTTAATGATGGGCAAAATACTGGGGACAACATTGGTGGCTCTTACCCAATTTTTGGTTTGGATAATCATGGTTATAACCCTCATGTTGGCTTTTCAGGCATACCTTGGACATCTGCCTGCTACAATGCCTCTAGATATAATAAATGGTAAAATACCAACAGACTATATTACCCAGATTAACCAAACTATTGACGCACTATTTCAACTGAATTACATCCAGATTATTACAGTATTTCTGTTTTGTTTTTTTGGCGGATACCTTTTCTATAGCTCACTATTTGCGGCAATAGGAGTTGCGGTAGACAATGATACAGAGACACAACAGTTTACACCAATCGCCGTTGTTCCCTTATCACTAGCCTTTTATGGTAGTTTTACCATTATTAATAATCCTGATGGTCTAGTGGCATTTTGGTTATCTATGATACCTTTTACCTCACCTATAGCCATGATAGCAAGAATACCTTATGGTATACCATTGTGGCAAATAGTATTATCATTTGGTATTTTATCTATCTCTATTATTGGAGTCATTTTTGTTGCTTCTAAAATATACCGTATAGGTATATTAATGCACGGTAATAAACCATCATTAAAAGAACTTTGGCGTTGGGTAAAATATTAATTCCTCACAAATAAAAAATAGCATAATATACTACCAGCTGTGATAAGCTGGTAGTATTATCCAAATATAGGCCTATATATTCTTAACGATAGCATAATATATACTTAACGTTTAGGTAACATTAACTTATTAAGTTTGTACCATAAAATAATAGATGATAAAGACAAAATTAAAAGACGTATGAAAAAACTAACACTCGCAGGTCTACTACTGACTACACTAACCATCGATGCACAGACAGCTACACCTATTGACTCTTTAAAAGAGATAATTAATAACCAATCAGAAACCTTAAAAGGAATTGACGAAAGACTTTCAGGCATCAGTGGTGATGTAGCAGGGCTGAAGAAACTAAAAATAACAGGTAGCATACAAGCCCAGTATGATGTGTATGATTATAATGGAGACCTTGGCGTTGGTAGCACAGCGATGGTAGGCACTACACCAGCCATACCCCTAACCAACACATTCTTTATCAGAAGGGCTAGGGTAAAGTTTACTTACGAGCCTACGGATGGCGTAGCTTTTGTATTGCAACCTAACTTTAATATTGACAAGACCGTATCCCTCAGAGATGCTTACGTAAAGATGAATGACCCATGGCTAAAAACATTAAGTTTAACTATGGGGCAGTTTAATAGAATTAATTACGAGATAGAAGAATCCTCCGCTACAGCGGCATTATTAGAACGTAGCCGGATGGTAGCCATAATATACCCATCACAAAGGGAGCTAGGCATTAAAGTAGAAGCCAACCTTGAGGAAAGATATAAGTCGCCTTTAAAATTGCAACTAGCCGTGTTTAATGGTAACAACGCGGATCATCCAAAGGATGTTGATAATCAAAAAGACATAATGGCTAGAGCCACCTATGATCTAAAACTACCAGGAACAGGTTTGGATATAAATTTTGGCGTACATGGCTATGTAGGAAGCAATAGATTAGCCGCCAATGGGACTTATTTGAATAAAAATAATAACATCATCACATCCACTACAGGTACGCAACTAGACAAAAGATGGTTTGGTGCAGAGGCTCAGATTTATTACGATTGGTTAGGAGGTATGTCTTTAAAAACAGAATACATTAGCGGTATCAACTCATCCTTAACCAACAGTAGTGCGGTTAATTCAATAGGAGCAATCAATCTGTTAAAAGGTGAAAGGAACTTTACTGGATACTACATTACACTAGCTAAAAACGTTGGTGACAAAAACCAATTCGCCGCAAGGTTTGACAGCTTTGACCCTAACACAAATCTATCAAGCAACTCCGTAAACAACGCCGCAGACTTAAAATACGATACTTGGACATTTAGCTGGACACACTTCTACACCCATAACCTTAAACTAGTACTGGGCTACGAACTACCAACAAACGAAGCAAGTACTAACCCAACCTTAGCCATTGCTGGTTGGAATAAAGATAAAATAGACAATACACTAAGCCTAAGAATTCAAGCAAAATTCTAAGCGGAAACAAATTTAAATTAACTATTTTTGACCAAATATCACAAACACTAATAACTATAAAAATTATGAATACTAAAAAAATTAAATTAGCCATACTAGCATTAGTAACCACTTTAGGCTTCTCATTCATTGCCCCACCAAAAATCACTGTAAAAGGCTCAGATACTATGGTCATCTTAGGTAAAAGATGGGCAGAGGTATATATGGGTAAAAATCCAGGAACCGTAATACAAGTAACTGGTGGCGGATCAGGTGTAGGGATAGCCGCATTACTAAACGGCTCTACAGAGATAGCCAACTCTAGCCGCCCCATAAAACCAGCAGAGGTAGAGAAGTTAAAAGAAAGGTTTAACACTGCAGGGGTACAAATACCCTGTGCAAAAGATGGATTAACCATATTTTTAAACAACTTAAACCCTGTAAGTGAGCTAACAATTGGTCAGCTAGGACAAATATTTTCTGGTAAGATAACCAATTGGAACCAAGTAGGCGGACCTAATGCCTCAATAAAACTATACGGAAGAGAGAGTAGCTCAGGTACATTCGAGTTCTTCAAAGACCACGTAGTAAAAACTGACTTTGCACCAGCTCTACAAAGCCTACCAGGCACAGCGACCATCATCAATGCTGTGAAAAAAGACAAATATAGCATCGGCTATGGCGGAGCGGCATACGCCGAGGGTGTAAAAGACTGTGGTGTAAAAAAAGACGCAACCTCGCCAGCCGTATTACCAACAGCGACCAACATTGCCAACAAAACATACCCCATAGCAAGATACCTGTTCATGTACCTAAAAGCTAAACCAACAGGTGAGCTAAAAAAATACATAGACTGGACACTTAGTCCAGAGGGACAAAAAGTAGTCGTAGAGACTGGCTACTTCCCATTGAAGTAAAAAAAAACAAAAAATAATTTTAGCCTTTTTCAATTAAAATTGCTATTAAATTAAGGTTTCACAATATCGGCGAAGTAAGGGCTTGTGAAAACAGACTTATGATGGGTATAATGTGAAACCTTAAGTTAATGGCAGTTTTTTTTATATTTAATATACTATATTTTATACAATTCATTGATGTTAATTTTAGTTGTAAACAAACCATAATTAATAATCACAGTCTCTTTTTCTATTTTCATTACAGTACCCACAGACGTACTGTCTTTTATTTTTACCCTATCACCTATTTTTAAACTGCTTATTTTTAATTGTTTTTCAGCTACTATTTTCTCTTCTTTTAGAATGATTTCTTTCTTCAATTCCTCAACCATTGGCTTCAAAGCATCTGTCAGTTTTTTCTGCTCTACCGCTTTCTGTTTTTGGTCATATTTTATCACCGTTTTGTCTTTCTTAGTATTCTCAATCTCTACCATTTTTAGAAACTCGGTAATCAATTCTTTTTTGTTTTTAGAGAATAAATAATTGTCAGCCATTTGCTCAAAACGTTTACCAAACTGCAACGTCTTCATCTCACTATCATAAAGAACTTGAAAATCTATTAGTTTGTTTTTTGTCTTTAGATTGGTTTCTTCTAATTCCTTTTGGGTATTGGTAGCTTCGGTTTCTATTTCTGCTAGTTGCATTTTTGTATTTTGTATCTGATACTTCTCTTCTTGCAACTTTATAATGGTTTTGTTAAGGCTCATCTTTTCGCTTTCTATCTTTTTCTTGGCACGGTTTATAACCCTGAAGGGTATGCCGTTTTTCTCCGCCACTTCAAAGGTGAAAGAACTACCTGCTTGGACTAACTCTAGCTTATACATTGGACTCAATGTTTTTTTGTCAAAAAGCATACAAGCATTTATGGCTTCGTCTAAATTTTCTATTTGTATTTTTATATTGGTATAATGTGTGGTAAAGATGCCAAAAGATTTCATTTCATAAAACTCCTCCATAAAGACCTCTGCCAAAGCACCACCAAGCTCTGGGTCTGAACCCGTACCAAACTCATCAATCAATAATAAAGTATCAGCATTGCATCTCTTCAGGAAATGGGTCATGTTTTTTAACCGATAACTATAAGTACTCAAATGGTTTTCTATGGATTGATTGTCGCCAATGTCCGTAAACAGCTGACCAAAGACACACATTTCACTTTTAGGATGTATGGGTAATAAAATACCTGATTGAAACATAACCTGCAACAATCCTATAGTTTTCAGCGTAATGCTCTTACCCCCGGCATTAGGACCTGAGATAACAATAATTCGTTGTTTCGGATTTAAACCTAAGGATTGAGCTATGGTGGTTTCATTTTTCGCTTTATTACTTAAAAAAAGAATAGGATGTAAAGCGTTGATTAAGTTTAGTTTCTTGGTTGTAGAAATTATAGGCATACAAGCATCTAATTCATTACTATACATGGCTTTTGCCCGTGTAAAATCAAAAAATAAAAGTAATTTATGAAAGGCAAACAACGATTCCTGATGCAGGGCTATCTGTTGCGTTAATTTTCCTAAAATTTTTACAATCTCTTTTTTTTCCTCCTCTCTATATTCCTCTAAATCTCGTTGAGATTTTATTACGGCATCTGGTTCTATAAAGGCTATTGATCCTGTTTTAGATGTGCCAAGAAATCTACCTTTTACTTTTTTACGATGCATTGCTACTACGGCTAAAACTCGTTTGTTGTCCAATACAGACTCCCGTATCTCATCCAAAAAACCTAACTGTATGTATTTTGTTAGTTCATGACTAAACTGCTCGCTATGTATTTTTTGTAATTTTTTAAGTTCTCGCCTAAGGCTAAGCAAGGCATTGCTGGCATCATCTTTCAGCTCTCCAAATTTGGTAAAAACCTTATTTATAGACACCAAAATTTTTTTATTCGTAGATGTTTTATTCGTTTTTATGTAAATATTAGGGTAATAATCTTTAAATTTTGCCGTATACTCTATCAATTCATTACCCAAAAAAACTACGGTTTTTAATCTTAAAACGGCGGTAGCTTCTAAATAAATATTCTCTATAGGTAACAGTTTTAGCTCTGCTGATATTTCTTCAAATTCATGAAACGGGAAATAATTATGCGAAGCTAAGGATGATAAGTATTCATTGGTGGTATTTAAATCAAAACCAACCCTTTTCAAGTCAGCAGACGGAGTCAGTTCCCTGATTTTTATTTTAGTTAACTCAGTATAGGCAAATTTTTCTATGGCACTTAGTACAGTATCAAATTCTAAATCTAAAAGGCTGTTTGGCGTGATATTCATATATGTGTACTGTTTTAGTGTACTACAAAGTTAGCTACTTTTTGCCCGATAATAATTTAATGAATAAAAAATAGCCAAATAGAATATATTTTTCTAATAATATCAATCAAAATTGTAATTTTGCAACTTGTATATATTTTACAGAAAAATAATAAAGAATAAAAAATGGCTATTTTAGGAAAAATTAGAGAACGTGTTTGGATACCTATCGCTATACTAGGGCTTACCTTGTTTGCATTTGTAGCAGACCCTAGTACACTTAGTAAGTTGTTTAATAGTACAAAAGATACTACAATTATAGGTAAGATAAATGGAAATGTAATACGCACGCAAGAGTATAATAATACCTTTAGCGTATTAAAGCAACAATATGCACAGCAAAATAAAAATGCACCAGAAAGTTTTTTTCAAAAACAATCTTGGGATAATTTGGTTGGGGCTAAATTAGTTGAAAATCAATACAATAAAATAGGATTTGAATTCTCTGAAAGAAAATTTTGGGAGACAGCAAAAACCCATCCTGTCTTTACTGATAACCCCAATCTAAAAGATAAAAAAGGTAATTTAAGTATAGAATTGCTTAAACAACAAATAAAATCTTTAGAAGAAAAAGCAAATCAAGGCGACCAACAATCACAGGAACAGTATAAATCTTGGTTAGGGATAAAAAAAAAAATTGAGCAAAGTATTGTTCAACGGGATTATTTATCTATGGTTGCTTCAGGTTTATTAGCCACGGATGTTGATGCTAATTTTGAGAATAAAAGCATCAAAGAATTAATTAGTTTAGAATACGTACACATACCCTATGACACCTACAACAAAGCTAATCCTTTAAAACTAACCAATGACGATTATAAAGCATACATAGAAAAACACCCTAAGCGTTTTGATAGGGAGGCTACTAGAAACTTAGGATATGTTATCTTTAGAGGAAAACCATCTGTAGAGGATGAGGCAGTAGCAAAAAACGAAATAAATGCTTTTTTAGCTAATAGAATAGAGGTGGATAAGGTAAATGCAATAAGTGATACTATAGAAGCTTTTCAAAACACAAAAAATGATTCTTTATACGTAACCACCTATTCAGATGCTCCGTATCAAGGGAATTATATTACAACACAAAACTTACCAAAAGAGATGGTAGATTTTGTAACCACAGCATCTGTAGGTCAAGTGGGACAACCATTAAGAATGGGGGATTATTATTATTTATCAAAATTACAAGATAAAAAAACGATAGACTCTGTAGCCACCAGTCATATCTTAATCTCTTACGTGGAAACAAAAGTGCCAGGTATTAAACGCACTAAGGAACAAGCGAAAACAAAGGCGGATAGCATTTACAATGCTATAAAAGGCAACACTGCATTGTTTACACAGTTTGCCACCCTACAGTCTGATGATAAAGGTGCAGCGTCACAAGGCGGTAGCATTGGCTGGATCAGTAACATACAGGGCGGTATAGCTAAGTACTATCAAAATTTTGCAACCATTTCACCAAAAGGTCAAATAGGGTTAGTCGAATCTGAGTTTGGTTTTCATATTATAAGAATTGATGATAAAAAAGCGGGTTCATTAGCTTATAAACTAGCAACCGTGGTGAAACAAGTAAAACCATCGGAAACTACATCTGATTTCAATTTCAAAAATGCAAATACATTTGTGCAACAAAATAAAGCCAAAAATATTAATGAATTCGCCACATTTGCTCGTTCAAAAGGATATGAGTTTTTTGACGCCAAAAATGTGACTCGTTTTGGGATGGATTTAGATGGTCTAGGCACAGACAAGGACGGAGATGTATTACAGTGGGCTTTTGATGATAAAAACGATGTAGGAGCAACAAATATGTTTACAACCAGTAATGGGCAGTATATTGTTAGTTATCTTTCAGGTATATTTAACAAAGGATTAGCCAGCGTTAAAGCTGTTCGTCCTGAGATAGAAAGAGAAGTGCGAAATGAAAAATTAGGTAGTTTAATTAATGAGAAAATAATTGCATCTGGGAAAAAAAACCTAACAGCAATAGCAATGATGTTCAATACAACGGTGCAAAACGGTGGTGCTAATTTTCAAAATTCAACCTTCGTAACAGGTGTAGAACCTAAAGTTGTAGGTGCGGCATTTGGCGTAAAACCAGGCATAGTATCAAACCCAATAGTGGGGAATGATGGTGTTTTTGTGTTAAAACAAAAAACAATCCCGCATGCTGAAAAAACCACAGATTTAAAAGCAGATAAAATGCGCATGGAGCAACAGTACAAGCAACAAGGCATAGGTTTATTATTAAAATCATTAAAAGATATAGCCAAAATAGATGACAGTAGAGGGGACGTTTTAAAATAATAATATCCTAAAAACTAATAAAAAAAAGTCTGAATTTGATAGTAAAAACCTATTAAGTTTAGGCTTTTTTGTTAATTATTAAATTTAAAAAATAATAATAAACAAAAATAATTCAGTAGATAATAAAACATAGCGTATTGATTTTTTTTTGTTAAAAAACACAGATAAAATTGTATTATATACAAAAATATACTATAGATTTGCAAAAGTGTTAGAAGAGTTTAATTCTAAAATGGATGATAATTATACAGTTTTAAGTACCCTGGAGCGAAAATTATTAAATCTAGTTCAAGAGCATATTTCACTTCAGAAAAAAAACCTTTCTTTAATTTTAGAATTAGAGAATTGTAAATTAAAATTGAAAGAGCAAAGAGTTCATAATTTAGAATTGAAGGATGAGAATAATAAAATAAAAATAACGATTGGACTTTCAGGTAGTTTAGAGCATAGAAGATTAATGAAATTGAAAATGAACAAACTGATAAAAGAAATAGATATTTGTATCGTGCAATTGAAGAATCAGAAATAAAATGTCTACCATAAAAATAAAAATAGCTATTGCTGGAAGGCATTATCCTATGATGGTGGAAAGAGATGATGAGAAAATTCTGAGAGACGTTGGGAAGGAAATTAATTTGATGATTAAAGATTTAGAAGAAAAATATGCCATATCAGACAAACAAGACACAAAAGTTTTGTGTGCCTTTAATATGATTTCTAAATTAAAAAAAGATCAACATAAATCCGAAGATAATAAAATGCATGAAAATATTAAATTAAAAATGAATTGATTATTAATTTTAAAAAAAAAGAGACGAAAAAAATTTATTATT
>JAHFWI010000146.1:0-127579 GCA_028554975.1 Himalopsyche kuldschensis
CAAAATGCTGAAGTATTGATGCCATGCAGAGCCGATACAGGAAACTAGAAACATATGATGAAAGACAAATGCTTTTAGAAGAAGTAGGCCAATCAGAGCCTGGTATAAACAGACCTTACAAGAACCGTTTATGGGATTTATTAGTAACCAGACCCACTACAGAGATAAAGAGGTGCGTGCATGGACTATTCAGTAGATTTTACAGCACCGCAAGTCATAGCCTGTTATTCATACAGGATTTTGAAAAAGGGTTTATCCAGCAGAAGTAATCGCTTACGAAGATTTTGTAAATTTTGGCTCTGAAGCAAAAGCCAGAGATGCTGGGAAATTATCCGTAGAGGAAAGAATATGTTGTAAAAAGATGGGGATATTATGCACTTTAGGTTTAATGTATAATAATTTTCTTAAAAAAACCAAAATCATAATAAAATATGACATTAATAAAGTCTATATCAGGAATCTGAGGTACTATTGGTGGTAAGGTAAGTGATAATTTAACCACACTAGATGCTAATAAAATTTGGCGACCTATGATTACCTGGTTAAAAAGTAATACGCCAAAATCAGCTTACAAAATAGTTATTGGTTGGGATGCCCATATATCTGGTAAGATGATTAATCAATTAGTCGTTGCAACCCTACAAGGACTGGGTATAGAGGTTATAGATTTGGGATTATCTACCACACCCACTGTGGAGGTTATGGTGCCATTTCTAGTAGCAGATGGGGGTATAATAATTAATGCTAGCCACAATCCAAAAGAATGGAATGCTTTGAAATTGTTAAATAAAAAAGGGGAATTTATATCTAGAATTGAAGGTGAAAAAATATTAAAAATAGCCGAAAACGATGACTTTAATTTTTCAGACGTAGATTCTCTAGGTGCCTATTCTAATTATAATAGTGCAATAGAATTTCATATAGAAAAAATACTAAAACTAGACTTAGTAGACGTTAATGCAATAAAAAATGCTAAATTTAAAGTAGTTGTAGATGCCGTAAATTCTACAGGAGGCATTGCTGTACCAGAATTGTTAGAAAAATTAGAGTAGAATGTGTGAAATTGTATTGCAACCAATGGGCAATTCCACAATCCTGAGCTGAAAGAACCTTACAACTATCTCAGAAAGGGTTGTTACAGAAAAGGCAGATTTTGGTATCGTTGTAGATCCTGATGTAGATAGACTTGCTTTGGTAGAAGACGGTAGCATGTTTGGGGAAGAATATACGCTAGTAGCGGTAGCCGATTACGTATTAAAACACACAAAAGGAGCAACCGTTTCTAATCTTTCATCATCCTGAGCATTAAGTGATGTTAGCCAAAAACATGGACAAACCTATGAAGCATCAGCAGTGGGGGAAGTAAATGTTGTAGAAAAAATGAAAGAAATTGATGCAGTAATTGGTGGCGAGGGCAACGGTGGTATCATATATCCTGCATTGCATTATGGACGAGATTCTTTGGTTGGAATAGCCTTATTTTTATCACATATTGCGAATGAAAACATTTCATGTAAAGCTATGAGGGATAGCTACCCAAGCTATTTTATGAGTAAAAATAAAATAACCCTTACGCCAAAAATTAATGTTGATGAATTATTATTAAAGGTCCAAGAGCATTACAAAACAGAACAAATAAGTACTATTGACGGGGTAAAAATAGATTTTGCTACAGAATGGGTACACTTAAGAAAATCAAATACCGAACCCATTATACGTATCTATACCGAAAGTAGTAACCAAGAAAAAGCTGACGCTTTGGCTGAAAATATGATAAATACGATTAATAATTTAATCTAAATCAAAATAATTCAAAAAATATATATTCATATAGATATGGATGAGGAAGAGTATGATTTTGTGAATAATGAATTGATTAATCGTTTTGAAGCAATGATTGAGCAGAAAAAAATAAGCTATTTTGATGCGTAAGATTTTATAGAGATTATAGAGTTTTATCTGGATTCTTTTGACCTGCCTTATGCTGAAATAGCAGTTAACCATGCCCTAGAACAACACCCAGAAAACACAGAAATACAAGTAAAATTATTAGAGTTTTATTTAGAGTCAGATAATTTAAAGGTTGCTTTTGATTGTATTAAAAAACTAAAAACAATATGCCCAGAAGATATTGATTTTATAACCGTACAAGCTAAATATTGGTCATTAAGAGAGCAACCCAAGAAAGCCTTAGAGTTTTATTTTTTAGCTATAGAAAAAGGTGACGATGATGACTTTATTTACAACCGCATTGCCAATGAATATGTTTTTTTGGGCGATTTTGATACGGCTATTCTTTATTTTAAAAAAGCTTTAACTATTAATATTGATGATAATTTTTCTTTCTATTCCTGTATAGATTGTTTTCATGAGACACAAAATAATACAGATTGCATTGAGTTTTTAAAAAATTATATAGATCTGAAACCTTATTCAGAACACGCATGGATAGCTTTAGGTTTAGAGTATATTGTTGCAAAAAAACACGAAGAGGCTATAGATGCCTTTGATTATGTCATCATAATTAATCAAAATAGTGGAATTGCTTATATGCAGAAAGCTTATTGTTATGAAAAACTAAATAATTATACCCAAGCAATAGCCGTTTATGAAGAAACATCAGCCTTTGATGATACACCAGCCTTGGCATTATACAAAATAGGGAAGGCTTATCCAAAATTAAAAAAACCAATGAAAGCATTGAAGGCCTTTCATGAATCAATACACAAAGACCCTCAATTTTATAAATCATGGGCAAAAGCATCAGAGGTTTATGAAGAAATGGGTGAGTATAAAGATGCTCAACATTACATCATTACATCATTAGATTTAGATTCAGAAAATGTAAATAACTGGAAAGAAAATATTTACCTGCATATTTTAATTGGCACTTATGAAGAGGCAATGTTGGTATATGATAAATTATTAATCATAGAACCTTCTAATTTCTACAATTGGTTTGGCTTTGTAGAGTTACTTATAACCATGGCTGAGTATGAAAAATCTGAAGAAATATTAACAAAATCAGTTAATTTTTTCCATCGAGCGGAACTATATTATCAACTTAGTGCTGTTTGTTACTATCAAAACAAAATTGAGAAAGGTAATGAATATCTAATAATCGCGGTAGGTTTAAACAAGGCTATTTTGAAAGAAAATAGTGAAAAATACCCTAATATAGAACAATACAAAACCCATTTAGATTAAAAAAAGCTATCTGAATATTAATTTCAGATAGCTGTTATCTATTATTTTTAATTATAAATAATCGTTTTATTTACAAAACTGCCCTATATAATCATAAGCTTTTGTAAATCCTAGTTCTCCAGATTTACTCCAATCTGCACAAGCGCCTGTTTTATCATTTAGTTTTTGTTTTACAATAGCTCTATTGTTGTATGAGTCAGCATCTTTTGGGTTAAATTCTATCGCTTGGTTATAATCCATAATAGCTCCTGTACCATCTTTCATTGACCATTTTAACAAACCTCTGTTCCCATAAGCTTCAGGATATGTAGCATCTATTGCTAATGCTTGGTTATAATCCGCCAAAGCTCCTGGATTATCATGCATATTGTATTTCGCTAACCCTCTATTATTATAGGCATCTGCATCACTAGGGTTTAGGCTAATAGCCTGTGTATAATCTGCTATTGCTCCTGTGGTGTCCTTCATTGCCCATTTTGTAAGTCCTCTGTTGGTATACGCATCTGAGTAGGTACTAGATATAGCAATTGCTTGGTTATAATCGGCTATTGCCCCTGTATAATCTCCTAAATTATGCTTGTCAAAACCATGGCTACTATAGTACTCAAAATAATCTGGATTAACGCCTATTGCCTGAGAATAATCAGCCATTGCTCCTTTATAATCTCCTAACTCATCCTTAGCTAAGCCTTTTTCATAAAATAGCGTGCCTTTTTTTTGAGTTATTTTTGCTGATTTTCTGCCTTTTTTACTTTTTTTAGCACTAATTTCCTTTTTAGATCCGCCTTTTTTAGCTACACCTTTTTTTTGTGCAAAAGTTAGGCTACAACAAAGCACTAATACTAACAACAGTATTTTTTTCATATTAAATATTTTTTTTAGTTATTTTTTTTAGTTACAAACTAAACAACCTACGGTTAAGCGATTTGTTACAAATGCTAAACTTACTGCTTTTTTTATTAAAAATTAATACTTATTTTTAATAAAAAAAATTAAAAACAATCTATCGCTTCGCATTTTTCATTTTCTGTTTCTATTTCTAATGTAACGTGATGTATGTTTAAGTGCCTCAAATCATGCTTTACTTGATGTTTTAAAGTTGCTATATCACTGTTCTTAAAATCATTATTCACTACCAAATGTGCCGTCATTGCATTTTTGGTGGTACTCATAGCCCATATATGCAGATGATGAATACCCCTTACGCCAATTGTATTTATTATTTTTGTTTTAATTTTTTCAATATCCACATTTTCAGGCACACCATCAAGTGAGAGACGTAAACTATCCATTAACAAACATGAAGTACTGGCTATAATTACCAAACAAATAATAATGTTTAGCAATGGGTCTATCCAAAACCAATGCGTACAATAAATCACAATACCACCAACCACCAAACCTAATGATGCTAATGCATCTGGTGCTAAATGTAGAAAAGCAGATTTTACATTAATGTCTTTTTCTTTATCTCTAAAAAACATAATTGCCGAACCTCCGTTTATTACGATTCCAATAAAAGCGATTATTGCAATAATTTTACCTGGGATTGGTTCTGGATTTTGAAATCTAAAAATAGCTTCATAACCAATCGCTCCGATTGAAATTAATAAAATTACTGCATTGAGTAACGCTACTAATATTGATGCTTTTTTATAACCATAAGTATATTTTTCTGTAGACTTGAAGCTAGATAATTTAAACCCCAACAATGCCAATGCCAATCCTGCTACGTCCAAAAAATTGTGTCCTGCATCTGAAAGTAATGATAATGAATTGATATTTAACCCAATAATTACTTGGACAATTACATATCCGAAATTTAGTACAATACCAGTAATAAAGGCTTTGTTCAGACTTGTGATTTCTGCAGTATGAATGTGTGAATGTCCTTCGCCATTTTCTTCCGTGTGATCGTTTTTCATTTTTTTTTATAAATTATTCTTCTCCGCTTCCTTTGGTTAGCTCTGATAATAAGTAATACGCTCCTTTGGTTACTACTTTTGCATTAGCAGGGATTGTATCAATTACTTTTACTTCAATATAACCCAAATCAGTTGTGCCAATGTTTACTTTTATTTGTTGAAAAGCATTTTTACCTGTTGTTATAAATATAAAATGGTCACTACCATTGCCTACTATTGCTTCGGTAGGTAATGCGGTTGTACTCGTATTATCAATTTTCACTCTTGCCTCCACATACATACCAGGCAAAAGCGTTTCGGTGTTTTCGTTGATTTTTGCATGAATCAATATTGCTTGTTCGTTGGGTTCAAATGCTTTATTCATTGCATAAATTTTGGCCGGGTGCGAATGAGAAACATCGTTAGCATCATTAAAAGTTATTTCTTGCCCTATTTTTATTTTATGAATGTCCTTTTCAAAAACCTTTAAATCTAGATGCAAAAAACGGTTGTCTATGATTTCAAATAATATAGCATTAGCATCAGCAAATTTACCCATACTTAAATTAATATGCTGAATGTAACCGCTAATTGGTGCTGAAATGGCAATGCTTGAAGCAATATTTTTAGCTGATAAATGATTTGCATTAATGCCTAATTGTGTTAATTTAGATTTTAATGTTTCTCTTTTGGCTTGGGCAATTTGCAATTCTCTTTGTGATTGTTGGTAGGTTTTACCCGCATTTATATTATCATTCCGCAATTCTTTTTGGCGTTGATATTCTTTTCTAAATAGGTGAGATTGGCATTATTTTCTAAATAATCCTGTTGTAATTGTATTATATCATTATTGGCAATCGTTGCCAAAGTTTTGCCTTTACTTACAAATTCACCTTCTTGCACAAAAATGTTTTTCACAATCCCACCAGTCAATATACTTACTTGTCCTTGGTATTGAGGTGATAAGGAAAGTTTTCCGTTTACCTTTAAGGTTGTTGTTAGGTTTTTGTTCTCTAAATTACCTAACTGTAAATCGATAGCTTTTATTTGTCGATCGGTAAAGGTAACAACCGCTGTTGTTCGTCTTTCCGTTGATGTTTCCTTTGAGTCTTTATTTGTCGTTGATTCTTTGTCATTATTTTTACAAGAAACTAGACCCAAAAACAAAAGAATCATAATTGCTATGTTATTTTTCATATTGATTTGCATTATTTGTTTAATAAATATTGAATACTGATTATGGTTTGATTGTAATTGTTTATAACAGTCAAATAATCGGTTTTTATTTTGTTAGCATCTTTTAGGTTTTGAGTATATTCAATATAACCAATATCGCCAGATTTATACAATCGCTGTGCTGAATTTACAATCGCTTCAGCCATGGATAAACCCTCTGTCTTATAAAAATTTAATTGCTCTATATATTGATTTTGAAATTGAAATTGTTGTATAAATAAGGTTACTAATTCTTGTTGAGCCTTATCCAATTCCTTTTTAACAATTTCGATTTCTAATTTCGAAACCTGTACTCGTGCTTTTATTCCATTTTTAAATAATGGAATATTGACTCCCATACTACCAAAATATAATGGTCCAGCAATAATGTTTTGAGTGTTTATACCTAAATTAAATGATGGATTTGCTTTTGATTTCTCAGATTTTACAGTTAATTCTTTAGCTATAATTTGCTGTTGTAAAAACTGTAAAGAGGATTTTTTTTTACTAATACGCTATCGCTTGGATTAATTTCAGGCAATACTTCATATTCTTTTGGTGCTTGGTAGGACTCGTTACTTCTAGTCCATTTTCCTAATTCTACTACAAAAAACAACATTTGTGATTTAGCATTTGCTAATTGCATTTTTAAATCATTACGTTGTAGTGTAGCATTTATTTTTTCAAGTTTATTTGTTTCCCCAATTTGAAATTTCTTATCAGCATACTTTTCATAATCACCAAAAATAGCATCCATTTCTAGCAATAAACTATAGTATTGTACATTGTAAAGCCAATTAAAATAAGCAATAGAAACATTCTTTATCAGCTCATTTTTTGTGACCGCTTCAAAAGATTTTGCTGTGATTATATTTTGATTTAATACATTTTTATTGGCTTTGTTAGACAGTTTAAAACTTTGAGAAATCCCTACATTATAATCAAATAAATTTGTGCTGACACCCCCAAAACTAGTATTGATATTAAAAGGGTCTAATACCGTTGCTGTTTTGGTTAATGCTTGTTGTTGAAGTGTTTGCAAACTTGATTGTTGAATTGTTGGGTAGTTCTTTATTGCTAAATCTAAAGCATTTTGCAATGTAAACGTTTGTGTTTGTGCATTGGCTTGGAAAGAAAAACAACTAAAAAATAGCACAACAATTGATGCAATTTTATTATTTACTTTTATCTTTTTCGGTGTCATTGCTAAATAATATAAACTGGGTAAAACAAATAATGTTAGTAGCGTAGAAGTAAGCAACCCGCCAATAACAACAGTTGCCAAAGGTTTTTGAACTTCCGCCCCTGCACTTGTACTTAATGCTATGGGTAAAAAGCCTAATGAAGCTACGGTTGCCGTTGCCAAAATAGGTCGCAATCTTGCGCTACTGCCTTTGTAAATGCGTTGCAAAAGATCGTCTTCGCCCTCTTCTTTTAATTGGTTATAGTAACTGATTAAAACTATTCCATTTAAAACGGCTACACCAAACAGCGCAATAAAACCAACTCCTGCCGAGATACTAAAATTCATTCCACAAACCCACAAAGCGATAATCCCGCCAATGGATGCTAATGGAATTGCAGAAAATATTATGGTTGCTTCTTTAAGGGAACGGAATGTTAAAAAGAGTAAAAGAAAAATCAGTAAAAGAGCCATTGGAACTGCCAATTGCAACCTTCCCTTTGCTTCTTGCAAGTTTTGAAATTGTCCGCCATAAGTAATAAAATAACCTTCGGGTAATTTTAATTTGGTATCTAATTTTTGTTGTATTTCCAGAACTACACTTTCTACATCACGGCCACGAACATTCGCTTCAATCACTATTCTACGTTGTGCATCTTCACGGCTTATTTGTGAGGGGGCGGTTTTGAAAGTGATTTCGGCAACTTCGTTCAGCGGAATTTGATTTCCTCGTGGAGTTGGAATGAGTAAGGATTTTAAAGCATCAATATCGGTGTTTCCGTTTTTAGGAATACGAACTACTAAATCAAATTTTCGTTCACCTTCATATACAACTCCTGTTGTTCCGCCAGCGTAAGCTGTATTTAAAATACGGTTTACATTGGCAATATTTAGCCCGTATTGCGCAATTTTGTTTCGGTTGTATTTTACTACCAATTGTGGCATTCCTGTAACTTGCTCCACTTTTATATCAGTTAAACCTTCTATTTTGTTAATAATCGGAACGGCTTTATTGGCTTCTGAAAATAGTTTATCTAAATCGTCGCCAAATATTTTTATAGCAATATCCGATTTTACACCTGCAATCAATTCATTAAAACGCATCTGAATGGGTTGCTCAAAAGATAGATTGCAACCAGGAATTTGACTTAATTTTTCATTCATTTTTCGGCTAAATCTTCTTTTTTTGTGCGCCGTAGTCCATTCTTTTTTGTCTTTTAGTACCATAATAATATCAGCACTTTCTATTGGCATTGGATCGGTTGGAATTTCGCTTGTACCAATTTTTGTAACGACTTCTTTAACTTCGGGAAATGTATGTGCTATTTTTTCTAATTGAGTTCCAACTTCAATACTTTGAGGTAAACTACTGCCTTGTCGAATAGTATAATTCATAGCAAAATCGCCTTCGTCTAATTCTGGAATAAATTCGCCACCTAATGAATTGAAAATAAATAAAGACGAAATAAAAAGACAAATAGAAAAAAGCAACACAGGCATTCTATAATGTATTGTTTTTTGTAGAAGTGGTTGGTACCAATGGTTTAATTTATTGATAAATTTATCGGTAAAATTAGGTTTGTCGCTAATTTTTTTGCTCAAAAAAATACTACTCGCCCAAGGCACATAAGTAAGTGAAAGTATTAATGCCCCAACGATGGCAAAACTTACGGTTTGTGCCATGGGCATAAACATTTTTCCTTCGACACCGCTTAAAACAAACAACGGAATATAAACGATTAAAATAATAATCTCTCCAAATGCTGCCGATGATCTAATTTTTGATGAGGAGGTTATCACATCTTGATCCATTTCAGATTGTGTGAGTATTTTGTTTTTATTTTTGATTAATAAAAAGTGAAGGGTTGATTCGACTATAATAACGGCGCCATCCACAATGAGTCCAAAGTCTAATGCCCCCATACTCATTAAGTTGGCACTTACCCCAAATAAATTCATCAATATGATAGCAAAAAGCATGGCTAACGGAATGACAGATGCTACGATTAATCCTGCTCGTAAACTTCCGAGAAATAATACTAGGACTAAAATCACAATTAAGGCACCTTCCAAAAGATTAGAACTTACGGTGTGAACTGTTCGGTCTATTAGCTTGGTTCTATCCACAAAAACATCAATTTTACGCCTTTTGGTAACGATTTTTCTATGGATTTTATTCGTTCCTTTACTCGCTCAATTACCTGAACGGCATTTTCTCCTTTTTTCCATTAAAACTACACCACCCACGGTTTCGCCTTTTCCGTTTCTTGTCATTGCTCCATAGCGCGAGCAAAACCAAATTGACTTCGGCAATATCTTTTATTAAAATAGGAACGCCCGCATTGTTTTTGACTACAATATTATTAATGTCGTCCAAGTTTTGAATTAATCCTTCGCCACGAATAAAATAAATATTTGGTACTTTGTCTATGTAACTTCCGCCTGTGTTTTCGTTGTTGTTCTGCAAGGCATCAAATACATCAATTAAGGTTAGATTATTTGCCGAAAGGCGTTCCGGGTTTACCGAAACTTCATATTGTTTGAGCTTACCTCCAAAACTGCTTACTTCGACCACACCAACTGTTCCTAATAATTGGCGGCGAACAATCCAATCTTGAATGGTTCTTAACTCGACTAAGTTGTATTTTTCTTCATACCCTTTTTCGGGGACTAAAACATATTGAAATATCTCGCCAAGTCCTGTTGTTGGAGGTAATAATGATGGACTTCCGTATTGTTTTGGGATATTATCAGTAGCTCTTTTTGTTTTTTCATCTACTCGCTGGCGGGCAATATTTTCTGGAATATCATCCTTAAAAACAATTGTAATTACCGACAAACCAGAACGGCTTGTACTTCGCAATTCGACCATACCAGATAATGATTTAAATTCGGTTTCTAACGGATAAGTTATAAACTGCTCCACTTCTTGGGTAGCCAAATTGGGCGTATTGGTAACTACTTGCACTTGATTATTGGTAACATCTGGCAAGGCATCGATACTTAATTGCGTGAAAGAATAAATACCAAATAGCATAAACATGGTCAAGAAAACCCCTGTGATGAGTTTCTTCTTTACTGAAAAATTAATGATTTTATTGACCACTTTATGATTTATATTTTGTAAAAAATGTTAAAAAAAATTATTTTTTGGGGAGGTAAATATTTAGAAATTTATTTGTTACTTTTACATACTCCTTAGAGTATCAAAACAAGGTAATATTGAAAGCATTAGAAAAAAAATAGTCCAAAAGTTCTTCATAGTTGCAAATATACTATAATAATTACATTTTTTATATTCCCCAAATTAAAATGTGCGAAAAAAATGTAGACCCATATAATCCCTATTCTGTGTGCGAAAAAAATAAATCAAAATGTTTATTTTTTTCGCACACAGAATAGGGATTTTACCCTACATTTAGGTTGAATTTAACGACTTCGCCATCCAGCAGTTTTTTAGTGCCAATAACATTATTCTCATAAATATGTGCGTTGCCCAAGAATAGCGTGATAGACTTCAAAGGCAGGTCTATTTGCCTGCTAATAAGATACAGGTGGTATATATCTGAGGGTAATCCTAGGTTGGCATCCGAACTGCGTTGATAGGCAGAGACGACTAATTTACTGTCATCTATCTGAAATTGTATCAGGCTCAGACATGGTTGTTGATTGCTTTCAGTATCATTTGCACCTAAAAACAAGACATAATTTTTAGAAGCACGTTTCTCTTTATTTATTTTTTCAATCAGCTTTGGTAATTGCTTAAAATACGTTGGGTAGCTGTTCACCAATATTGGTCCGCAGTAGTCCCACCATGTAACGCCAATATCTCGGTAGGCTTCGGTTGATCGTTCGCCGTTCATGAATAGTTGTAAATCATCAGTGTGTCATTACTTTTCCCCTCTTGCACCTTTGCTAAAACGTTTATTTGCAACAGATTAAGAACTATGGCGCTTATCATTTTGTCCAAATACTCATTATTCATCATGTGCGTGTTGTTTTATATTTGTGTAGTCCATTTTATTTAGTTTTTAAGTTTTGTTCTAATAATTTTGTTTCAAATAACTCAGACTCACTGTACCCATTTTTCGTATAATATTCAACAGCGCCGTACTGTATTAGCTTACTTGAATTTCTTTTGGACAAAAGCATTACAGACTACGGCTGAATGTCTAATATTTTTGCTAGACCTAGTGAAAAATTATTGTCATATAAAATTTTATTCCTTATTTCTCTACTTGCTTTCATTTTGTACTTATATTTGTTTAACCGTTTCAGTAATTTAGTTATCGTTTCATTTTGATAAGGCAAATACATACTAAATATTTTGCATATAAAAATATTTTACGTATTACCTCATAAGTATTTATTTATGAATGGTTTACAATTAAAAAAATAGAGAAAAAAACAGGGCTAACTCAAACTGAGTTTGCTAAAAAAGTTAATGCCACTTTAATGGATACGTAAATCTTTGATTGTGAAGGTGTTGCGCTAAAATAAAAACATGAATTTTTAAATAATACCCTAAACTCCACACTCTATGACCACCAAAGAACCACAAACTACCAGCCATCAGTAGTGGCTGTAAATGAAATAGCTCAGGAGGATACATTATTTAAACGCTCTATGCGAGAAGATTTTATTAAACTTGAAAGTAAATTAGAATTAAAAATAGAACAAGCTAAATCAGAAACTTTAAAATGGTTTATAGGGCTGTTTGTTGCATTAGCATTAATAATTATAGGATTGTATTTAAAAAAGTAAAACCATGAGTAAATTAATCATTCACTTCTCAAATTTATTTAAAGATATAACCATTACATTTTCATGCAATTATCAATCAGTAAATCCTGAGATTCAAGCCATGAAAGATGAGTTTTTTAATGACGAAATACCGTCTATCAAAACAGATATACTTCTATTGTATGTTATAGCACTTGGTATATGCCATAGTTTTGTATATTAGATATTTGAATGAAACTAACATATATTAATGTACGTGTAGCTTTCACTTTGGCGTTCCCTGTGGGTCTACAATAAAAAAACAAATACGTCTAATAATCAATTAGTTTTATTGGTTGTTGTCCCTAATATATCCCTGAAAAATTATTCTCTAAAAACAACAAACCCCTCAAAATAGGGGGGGGTGTCTGTGGAATAAATAAAAATGGTAGTGTCCCATAAAGTGTTTTTTTCTAATCACTTAGTTTACCAATTCGAAGTCCATTTGTTTTTTTTGCACATCAGCTTTTACAATTTTTATGCGTACCGAGTCACCCAAGCTATATTTAGTTCCTTTTTTTTGTCCGTAAATAGCGTACGTTTTAGGATCAAACACATAATGATCATCCAGCATACTACGTAGTCGTATTAAACCCTCTGATCTAGTTTCAGGCAATTCTACATAAACACCCCACTCTGTAACTCCAGAAATGACACCATCAAAAACCTCTCCTACATGTTTTTCCATATATTTTACTTGCATATATTTAGTGCTATCCCTTTCAGCATCAGAAGCTAACCTTTCTCTAGCACTACAATGTTTACTTTGCTCTTCAAATGTAGTTGCTTTAGGTGAAGGTATTCCATCTAAATAATCTTGTAGTAAACGATGGGCTATTACATCTGGATACCTGCGGATAGGTGATGTGAAATGTGAATAATGTTCAAAAGCTAAACCGTAATGTCCTACATTTTCTGTTGAATAAACTGCCTTGCTCATAGAACGCATTGCTAAAGTTTCTATCATGTTTTCCTCCCCTTTGCCTTTTATATCTGCTAGTAACTTATTCAATGACTCTGTGGTAGATTTTCTGTCTTTTAAATCTATGGAATATCCAAATTGTTTTATAAACAATTTTAAACTTAATAGCTTATCAGGATTTGGATCGTCATGTATTCTATAGATAAATGTATTTTTATTAGGTTTACCTGCCTTATCTAAACTTACAAATTCAGACACTTTTTTATTTGCTAAAAGCATAAATTCCTCTATCAAATGATTTGCCTCTTTACTTTGTTTAAAGATAATGCCAATAGGATTCCCTTGGTCATCTAACTGAAATTTTACTTCAATTTTATCAAAACTAATAGCTCCATCATCTAATCTTTTTTGTCTCAATATTTTTGCTAATCTATCTAGGGTCAATACCTCATCTTTCAATTCCCCCTCTGCACCTTCTATTATGGCTTGTGCGTCCTCATAAGCAAATCTTTTATCGGATAATATTACGGTACGTCCAAACCAAGATTTTTTAATATTGGCATTATCATCTAGCTCAAAAACTGCCGAAAAAGTACATTTCTCTTCATTTGGGCGTAATGAGCATACATTGTTAGATAAAATCTCAGGCAACATTGGTACAACTCTGTCTACCAAATAGACCGAGGTTGCCCGTGCATAGGCTTCTTTATCTAAAATGGTGTTCGGCTTTACATAGTGTGCCACATCAGCAATGTGTACGCCAATCTCCCAGTTTCCATTTTCTAATTTTTGGATGGATAACGCATCATCAAAATCTTTAGCATCCTTAGGGTCTATGGTGAGGGTGGTTACGCTACGCATATCCCTACGCTTGGCAATTTCTGCTTTTGTGATTTCTGTAGGAATTTGATTTGCCTCAGCCTCCACATCTTCTGGAAATGCGTACGGCAAAACATATTCTGCCAAAATTGCATGAATTTCCGTTTCATGATCTCCGGCATTACCCAAAACTTCGGCAATCTCACCGTATGGATTATCCGCCCGTTCTACCAAGTCTGTCATTTCTACCAGAACTTTTTGTCCATTGTCCGCTCCGTTAAATTTTGCTTTTGGAATATAAAAATCTACGTGTATTTTGGTATTATCGGCTACCACAAAAGCAAAATTACCATTCATAGCTAACTCAAAAGTACCTACAAAACGACTGTTTTTTCGATTAATTATCTGAACAACCTCGCCTTCTGTTTTTTTAGCATCTTTAATCGAGGTTATATAAACACTTACCTCATCACCATTTAAAGCATTTTTTGTTTTCTTTTTTTGTATAAAGATATCTTGCTCTAGGTTTTCTACAATGACGTATGCTGTACCTGATTGGGTTATTTCTATCTTACCTTGCACAAAATCAGTAGGCGAGGATATAAGTAAATAATGTCCTTTCGTCTCCTCTACCAAACGTTTTTCTACAATCAATTGGTGTAGAGATTTCACAACACCTTCTCGGTCATTCGGCGTTTTTATACCCAAACCTTCTATTATTTGTGTGGAATTATATGTTTTGGTGCTATTTTTAAGAAAAAAACCTATTATCTTTTTTGAAAAATTATTGGTTTGTGGTGTGCTTTTTTTTTTATCAAAGTACTTACTCTTAGAGCCTGCTTTTGAATTATTTTTTGTCATTTTTTTTATTTTTATTAAGCATTATAAATCAGCTTAATTTCTAATTTTAATAGACAAAGATACATAATTGAAGTATTTTGTCATTTTTTTTATTTTTATTAAGCATTATAAATCAGCTTAATTTCTAATTTTAATAGACAAAGATACATAATTGAAGTATTACGATATGTTATTTATGTATAAAACAATAGATTTGGGTAAATATTTGGATTTGAAACATGAAATAAAGTATATTTACGCCTAATTATATTAAAATAGCATCATGAGCCAAAAAGAAGGTTTTATAGCAGAAATAAATCAAAACTATAGTTTTGAAGGAGCTAAATTAATACTAGGAAAGGGGATATTAGACGGGGAGGTAGTCGTTGAGGCTGAGATTAGCATTCCGTTGCGTACTATGAACAGGCATGGATTGATAGCTGGAGCTACAGGTACTGGTAAAACTAAAACTTTACAAGTGCTGACAGAGGGGCTATCTCTACAAGGTGTACCTACTTTAGTGATGGATATAAAAGGAGATTTAAGTGGTTTAGCCGCAGAGGGTGAAGAAAATAATCATATAACAGAACGGTATGAGAAATTAGGCTTACCATACGAAACGATGACCTTCCCTGTAGAATTCTTGTCATTAAGCCAAGAAAAAGGTGTACGGTTACGTGCTACCGTGCTAGAGTTTGGACCCGTATTGTTTAGTAAAATATTAAATCTAAATGACACACAACAAAGTATTATTTCTATTATATTTAAATATTGTGATGACAAGCAACTGCCATTAGTTGATTTACAAGATCTGAGAAAAGTATTGCAATATGTGTCTGAAACACAAGAGGGTAAGGCAGAGATGACGTCTAATTACGGAGCTATTGCCAGCACTTCTCTAGGTACTATATTACGCAGTATAGTAGCGTTGGAGCAAGAGGGAGCTAATACTTTTTTTGGTGAACCATCATTTGATGTAAATGATTTGTTAGCTACTAAAAATGGTAAGGGCATAATCAATATTTTAAGGCTAACGGATATACAAAATAAGCCGAATTTATTTTCAACCTTTATGTTGAGTTTATTAGCAGAAGTCTACCAAACCTTTCCAGAAGCTGGAGATTTAGACAAGCCAAAGCTAGCTATATTTATAGACGAAGCCCATCTCATATTTAGCGAAGCGTCAAAGGCATTGTTAAATCAAATAGAAACGGTAATAAAGCTGATTAGATCAAAAGGAGTTGGTATTTATTTTATCACCCAAATACCTGGCGATGTACCCGATGCGGTACTAAGTCAATTAGGATTAAAAATACAACACGCCTTACGTGGCTTTACCGCAAAAAGATAGAAAAGAAATAACCAAGGCAATAGAGAATTATCCTACAACAACTTATTATAAAGCCGACGAAGTTATCACACAACTAGGTATAGGCGAAGCTTTTGTAACTGCTTTGAATGAGAAAGGTATCCCAACCCCTTTGGTACAAACCTATATGGTAGCACCACAATCTAGGATGGATGTGTTGACGACTGAGGAGTTAGATAACATTGTGAATTCATCCAATTTAGTAACGCAATACCAAGAAAATATAGATAAGCAGTCTGCTTTTGAGGTTTTATCTGAAAGAATGCAAGCGAAAGAAGCTGAACTAGCAGGAACTGAGCCTGTCTCAAAGTCTCACGAAAAATCTACTTTTGAATCCGTTATGGCAAGCCCTATAGCCAAGCAAGTAGCTAGAACACTTACACGTGAGGCATTAAATACAGTATTTGGTATGTTAGGAATAGGTAAAAGACGTAGATAAACTTTGTACGCAGTCATAGATATAGAGGCAACCGGAGGTAGCTATAATGAGGAAGGTATAATAGAAATAGCTATTTACCAATATGATGGTACTAAGATAACGGACCAGTTTAGCTCTTTAGTACATACTGAAAAGCCTATACAGCAGTACGTACAAAAACTAACAGGCATCACACCAAAAATGCTAGCCCGTGCCCCAAAATTTCATGAACTAGCAAAGCGTATTATAGAGATAACAGATGGAGCAATAATAGTAGGACATAACGTAGATTTTGACTACCGAATGCTGAGACAAGAATTCAAAACACTTGGTTATGAATTTAAATCCAAAACAATAGATACGCTTCCCATTAGTAAGAAGTTAATACCCGAAATGCAATCCTATTCTTTAGGTAAATTATGCCAAGAACTAGGCATCATCCATACAGAAGTACACCGTGCTAGTGGTGACGCAAGGGCTACATTGCAATTACTAAAGCTATTACTAGACAAGGATTTGAATAAAATAATTGTAACTCATTTGGATAGACAAGAGCCAAAAATAACCAAGAAACAATTATTAGAAAAAATATTAAAAGAAACCCTAACTCCAAAATTATTAAAACTATTAACCCCTCTACCCCAAACAATGGGAGTTTATTATTTGTACGATGAGCAAAATAATTTAATCTACATCAACCGAAGTGAAAATATAAAAAATAATATAAATCAAGATTTCACTGGAAAACATAAAAAAGCTATTCAAATTCAAAAACTCACTCATAGTATTTTGTGTGAAGAAACTGGAACAAAATTAATCTCATTGCTAAAAGAAAGCCAAGAGATAAGACTTAACAAACCTAAGCTGAACCAACAGGCAACAAAAAAGAATTTAAAGCACGGTATTTATCTAACGTTAATTGACTCCAAACAATCACTATCGATAGATACTATAACAAAACATAAAAAAAATTTAATCATAGGTTATCCAACACTAAAAGACACGCAAGATGCTTATTTTCATTTAATAAAAAAATTTAACGTTTACCAAAAAACAGAACCTACAGATACACATAACGAAAAGGTACAATCACTTATAAATAGCATTAACTACCCTAATCCTAATTTTTTAATTATAGACAAAGGCAGAACTAATCAAGAGAAATCCTTTATTTTAATAGAAAACAACACACTGAAAGGTTATGGTTACTACTCGTTACACCACCAAATAAAAACAATAGACAAAATACACAATTTACTAATATCAATAACTGAAACACCTGATTTGAAAAATCTGATAAAATACACGATTAATAAACATACGATAAAGATTGAATGCCTACATGAAACTGTAGGCTAACAGTTATAATTAATATATTTTGTAGCTTTGTACAATAAACGTAAATTTATTCCAGAAAGTATTTTATAAATATGTTATAAATTAATCTTATATTTTTGATAAATACTCAGCCGAATTAATTAAAGGAATCGCTAATGATTCCAGCTAGGATTTATAAACATTGTGAATAGGATGGTTGCTGAATGTCAGCTAGATATTGTTGATTGCAAATAATTTCCATTAATAATGAATAAAACTGATTATTCTACAATAAAATTATTAGACACTTTAGCTATACATGTTAAGTATACAATTGATTTCACCTCTGGTTTCATAAAACGATGACTCTTCTTATAACCCCTCCTTTCTGCCAACTTAACACCCCCTATCCTGCAACTGCTTATTTGAAAGGATTTTTAAACACAAAAAATATTCCTTGTCGTCAGATGGATTTAGGAATAGAAGTTATTTTAAAATTATTTTGTAAAGAGGGACTTCAAGAATTGTTTAACGTTGGAAATAAAAAAATTAATGATGAAAATATCGAAAGAATATTTTGTTTAAGAGAAGAATATATAAAAACCATAGACTCCGTAATTGCTTTTTTACAGGGTAAAAACCCTACTTTGGCATTGCAAATCTGTCAAGAAGATTTTTTGCCAGAAGCCGCCCGTTTTACAGAAATTGATGATTTAAATTGGGCCTTTGGTGCAATGGGTACGTTGGACAAAGCCAAACATCTCGCAACACTTTATTTGGAAGATATCTCTGACTATATCGTAGCTTGTGTAGATGAAAATTTTGGGTTTAGTCGCTATGCGGAGCGTTTAGGTCGTTCTGCCAATTCCTTTGATCAATTGTGGAATTATTTACAAAACCAACCTACTTATATAGATAAATTATCATTAGCTATTCTTCAACAAAAAATAGAAACAACAAAACCTACTTTGGTTTGTTTTTCTGTGCCTTTCCCTGGTAATTTGTACGCTTCATTTAAAGTCGCACAATGGCTAAAAATTAATTATCCAAATATAAAAATAGGCTTGGGTGGTGGTTTTCCAATACAGAATTGCGTTCTGTGTCTGATAAAAGAGTTTTTTGTTTTTTTGATTATATTATGCTGGATGACGGAGAGTTGCCCATAGAATTGTTAATTAAAAATCTGAAAAATAGCACCCAAGAATTTAAACGCACATTTTTATTGGAAAATGAAATCGTTGTCTACAAAAACAATTCTACAAAAAAAGATTACAAGCAACACGAAATTGGTAATTCAGACTATACAGATTTATGGTTAGACAAATACATCTCTGTCATAGAAATTGTAAACCCCATGCACAAAATGTGGAGCGATTTACCGGTGGAACAAACTGACCATGGCAACACGGTTGCTATTGGTAAATGCACGTTTTGTGATATTTCGTTAGATTATATTAAAATATACGAGCCATTAACCGCTAAATTATTGGTGGGTGGATGAATGGAAGAATTAATTGCACAAACAAGTGAGACAGGCTTTCATTTTGTAGATGAAGGCACCTCCTGCCTTGATGCGAGAATTGGCATTGGAAATCATCCGTCGTAAACTGGTGGTTACTTGGTGGACAAACATCAGGTTTGAAAAAGTTTTTCGCAAGATTTATGCTTTCTATTAAAGACATCGGGTTGTATTGCGGTTTCTGGTGGCTTAGAGGTCGCCTCTGATCGCCTTTTATCGCTTATAAACAAGGGGGTTACGGTCTCACAAGTAGCCAATGTTACGCATCATTTTACCCAATCTGGCATTATGGTACATGCGTATTTGATGTACGGATTTCCTACCCAAACGGCACAAGAAACCATAGATGCATCTAGAAATGGTGCGTCAAATGTTTGAATTAGGCATTTTACAATCTGGTTTTTTGGCATCAATTTGCCATGACGGCACATAGTCCTGTAGGAATTTATCCTGAAAAATTTGGAGTAACAAAACAAACCGAAAAAATAGGTTCTTTTGCTAATAATGATCTGGTACACGTAGACAATACTGGTGTAAATCATGAAAAATTTAGTTTTGGATTGAAGAAATCATTGTTCAACTATATGCATGAAATAGGTTTTGAATTGCCTCTGCAAGATTGGTTTGATTTTAAAACCCTAAAACAACAATAAATACAAATTTTATACAGAATGTAATCAATCAAGAAGTTTCATTTTTTTCAAAACCCACAAGAAAAATAATTTGGTTAGGAAATTTACCCACGGTAAAATTAATTGAAAAAGTGAAAAAGGCAAAAAAATTTCCAATCATACAATTGACATTTCATACCAAAAAAGATTTTTTTACCCTTGATATGAATTCAAAACAAGGCAAATGGCTTTTGTCTATTTTAGACCTAATTTCTGTTAATAATAGGGAACCAAAAACTTGTCAAGACCTGAAAAACAACTATGAAAATACTGATTTAGAACAAGATTTTGAATTATTTTGGTATGGGAAACAAATGAATGTTTTAAAAGAAAATGGTTTACTGACCATCTAATAATTCTAAGATAAAAATGGCTGGTATATATATCCATATTCCTTTTTGTAAGCAACGTTGTAGCTATTGTGATTTTCATTTTTCTACCGTTTTAAAAAACAAAACCGTTTTGGTAGAAGCAATTGTCCGTGAACTAACTTTACGTAAAGAAGAGCTTACGGAGGCTATAAATACCATTTATCTTGGTGGTGGTACGCCTTCATTACTTACAAAGAAAGAATTAGGCGGTATTTTTGAGGCAATTCATAAAAATTACAGGGTTAAAAAGGGTATTGAATGCACTTTGGAGGCAAATCCTGATGACCTGAACATTTCAAAAATTAAAGAATTAGAATCCTTGGGTGTTAATAGATTAAGTATTGGTACGCAATCATTTTTTGAAGACGAGTTACGGCTGATGAATCGATCTCATAATGCTAATCAGGCTGTTAGCTGTATAAAAAACGCTCAAGATTTGGGCATTACCAACATTAGTATTGATTTAATTTACGGCGGACAGCTTTCTAATATGATTAAATGGCAGGAGAATCTAAATCAATCTTTGGCTTTAGATGTGCCTCATATTTCATCCTACGCTTTGACGGTTGAAGATAAAACTTTATTAGCGGAACAAATTATACAAAAAAAACTGAAGGCTGTGGACGATAACTTGCAACACAACCAGTTTTTATTACTGGTAGAAAATCTTACCCAAAATAATTTCCAACATTATGAATTATCTAATTTTGCAAAGAAGGGATTTATATCTGAGCATAATAGTAATTACTGGAAAGGTTGTAAGTACTTAGGTATTGGGACTTCTGCACATTCTTTTGATGGAGAGACTAGGCGTTGGAATGTGTCAAATAACACTGTTTATACAAAAAAAATAATGGTAAATGAATTACCTATTACGGTAGAAAACTTAACAGAAAGTAACCGTTTTAATGAACTATTAATGGTGGGGTTGCGTACCACATGGGGTGTAGATTTAGGTTTTATAAAGGGTACATTTGCTCAAAAATATTACGTTTATTTATCTCTGCTTATTAAAAAGCATTTAGCTAATGGTAATTTAAAAATAATAGACAACAAATTGGTGTTGAGTGATGATGCTAAATTTTTTGCAGACGGTATCAGTAGTGATTTATTTTATATAGATTTGGCTTTAAAAAAAAAATAAGAGTATAAAATAGTGAAGTCATTGTTAAACAAACAAATCATTTACTTGTTATTGTTTTTTCATACATTTTGTATGTTAAAACCTTATTTGCCTTACCTAGATTATTGTTTAAATCCTGATTATGTGGCTAAATATTGTGTAAACAAAGCCAAACCAGCATTGAAGTGTAATGGGAAGTGTCACCTTAGAAAATCCTTAATTCAGGACGAACAAGCCAATGATGGTAACCAAAAAAAGGTTTTTAAACCAAAATTGACTATTGACGATTACTTGCCTCAAAATTTTGAGTTTAACTTCGATAAAATCATTAAAATAAGCATAAGGCTTAGATTCCAAGAAACAAAAAATTTCAATTATTTTGTTTCTTGGACAAGATTATTACGTCCACCAATTACTTAATTTATGTCATGGAAAATTAAGGCTTAATAATTTTACACTAAAAACAAAAAAATAATGAAAAATATATTTTCACTATTTGGTCTCTTTGTGGGACTGAATGGCTTGTTGGCACAAGACAATAGCTACAATACAGCACGTCCTGATGGACACGCACCAATAAATACAATGGGTGAGCATCCGCACAAAAAAGGAGAATGGATGGTTTCTTATAACGTGATGGATATGCAAATGGATGGCAACCGAAATGATGCAAGTAGAATAAGTAATGACGAAATATTTACCCTATATGATAATGTTTCTGAAAAAATGACTATGCACATGCACATGGCTAGCATAATGTATTCTCCCGTTAATAAACTGACGTTGATGGCTATGGGTAACTATACTCAATATGATATGAGTATGCTAAGTGCAGGTGGTATGAGTTACCATCACAAAAACGAAGGTTGGGATAATATATCCGTTGGTGCATTGTACACGGTGTATAACAAAAACAGAAGTGCTATTACACCATCCATTGGCTTAACGATCCCTGTTGGAAACATTAAGTCAAAAGATTTTCACAAAGGGCATGCACATAACTACGCATACACTATGCAACTGGGTGTAAATTACGTCTTAGATTTAGGTATAAGCTATGTGGGGCAAAAAAATGATTTTTCCTGGGGTTTACAACCAAAAAGTATGATTAGAATAGTACTTAATAATAACAACTACCGTCTAGGAAATCTTTATTCGTTAAACACTTGGTTGGGATACAAGACGTTTTCTTGGTTAAGTTTCTCTACCAGTATAAAAGGGAGTACATGGAGTAGTATTTCTGGTAAAGACCAGAAACTACACGTTGATAGTATGCCAGATGCAAATCCTGAAAACTCGGGGGGTGGTAAAATAGAAACAGGTTTAGCCGCTAATATTTATATCCCTAGCGGTACTCTAAAAGGGTTGCGTTTAGGCACAGAATTTACCATTCCTATTATTCAAAATTACAATGGAATTCAAATGAATCAGCGTAATACATTTAATGTAGGATTACAGTACACTATTCATTAATTTTTAACCATTTATGAACATTAAGCCACGCTAAAATAGACGTGGCTTTTTTTTATATCAATTAAAATAATAAAAAATATTAGTATAAAAGCATATTTATTGTTATATTTACCTTAACTAAACTACTGAATATGAGGGTTAAAGCAAACCTAAACACTTTTCATCAAATTGTTGAAAATAAATATCAAATTTACAATAGTCTTTTTACAAGTTTACCTTACGAAAATATGCAAAACATAGGCACTCTACTACCTTTTTTGTATGAAGCCAGTAGAGATGGTTATGAAAAAGATAAAAATCCAATGGAAATAATTAATTATTTCTTCGCAAAACACACAGATATTATTGATGAAAAAGAAAAATTAAATTTATTGTTTATTTTCATACAATACATTGAACGTCAGGTTGTATTGTTTGATAGCATTGAAGAGGTCGCTTTTGAAAATTTACATGACAGCAATGAGTCAGGGATGCTGGAAAACTTGCATCAAATAGCAGAACAACAAGGTAGAATAAAAGAGGTTAGAGAAAAATTACTCCACTTTGCTGTACGGGTAGTATTTACAGCACATCCTACTCAGTTTTACCCTAATAACGTCTTAGGTATTATTCAAGATTTACGTTTAGCCATTAAAACAGATAACATCAGTGAGATTGATTTACTTTTACAACAACTAGGTAAAACACCACTTGTAAATAGTAAAAAACCAACACCTTATGAGGAGGCTAGGAGTATTATATACTACCTTCGCTATGTCTATTATGATTCCTTAGGTGATGTTTATGATAAGATACATAATTTATTTTTTAAAGATACAGAGCTAGCCAATACCAGTCTTTTGCAACTAGGTTTTTACCTTGGTGGAGACAGAGATGGTAACCCTTTTTGTAACCGCTGAAGTAACCCTAAATGTCGCCAATGAATTACGCTTGAATGTTATAAAAAGTCACTATGATTATTTAAAAATATTACGTAAAAGATTAACTTTTAAAGAAATAGATACTTTATTGAAAGATTTGAGTAGTAAATTATATAACTGTATTTTTTCTGCTGATTTTTATCTTACACAACAGGATATTTTAACTAGTTTAAATCATGTAAAAAATATTTTAATAACCAAACACAATGGGTTGTTTTTAAGTGATTTAAATTCATTTATTCATCGGGTAGAGATTTTTGGTGTACACTTTGCCACACTAGATATTCGGCAAGAAAGCCCCGTACATACGGCTGTTGTTCGTCAAATTGTAATGCAGTTAAACGGTCGTGATTATGAAACCTTTACAACAAATGAGCGGATAGATTTTTTAACCAAAACATCCTTAAACATTAACCCGAATGATTTTGAAGATGAATTAATAAAAGATACGCTAAAAAATATAAAACAACTAAAGATAATTCAAAAACAAAATGGAGAGCTAGGTTGTAACCGCTATATTATAAGTAATAGTGAAAATATTTTTGCCGTTTTAGAGGTTTATGGGTTATTTAAATTTTGTGGCTGGCGAGATGATGAAATATCCTTTGATATTGTACCTCTTTTTGAGACTATAAAAGGGTTAGATGCAGTAGAAGAAACCATGCGTACACTTTATAACCTACCTATTTATGCAAAACATTTAAACCGTCGGAAAAAACAACAAACCATAATGCTGGGGTTTTCTGATGGCACAAAAGATGCTGGTTATCTGAAAGCAAACTGGGAAATTTTTAATACGAAAGAAGTTTTAACCGCCGTATCTGATGAAAATAATATTAAAATTTGTTTTTTTGATGGACGTGGTGGCCCCCCAGCTAGAGGTGGTGGTAAGACGCATAAGTTTTATGCTTCGCAAGGTAAAACTATTGCTAGTAAGGAAATTCAGCTCACTATTCAAGGTCAAACCATAACATCTATGTTTGGCACAAAGGTTCAGGCTAGTCATAATTTTGAGCAATTGTTAACCGCAGGCGTGATGAATGATGTATTTGCTAATGAAAAAACAGAAATCACCAAAACAGAACGATTAATAATTGATAAACTAGCTAATTTATCTTACCAAAAATATTCTGCACTAAAGGCTCATGATAAATTTGTACCTTATCTGGAATACATGAGTACTTTTAAAATATTATGGTCAGGCAAACATAGGCAACAGACCTAGCAAAAGAAGTGCAAATGACAGTTTGCAATTTAAAGATTTACGAGCCATTCCATTTGTGGGATCATGGAGTCAATTGAAGCAAAAATGTACCTGGTTATTTTGGTTTTGGAACAGCCTTAAAATCAATTGAAATGGAAGAGGGTTTAGAACCCTTGAAAGAACTTTTCAACAATTCATTGTTCTTTAAAACATTGGTTTTGAATAGTATGATGTCTATGACAAAGACTTATTTTCCTTTAACTTTTTATATGAAAAATGATTCCGTTTATAATGAGTTTTGGCAAATTTTATACAGTGAATTTTTACTATCAAAAGAGATGATGTTAAAAATATCTGGTTATGAGACTCTTATGCAAGAAGAATTACTAGATAAAGTTTCTATACAAATAAGAGAAAAAATAGTCTTACCATTGTTAACCATACAACAGTTTGCCTTACAAAAATACAACAAATGAAAGCTGATAATCCACAAAAAAGTGATTTTTGAGAAATTGGTTATGCGGTCATTATTCGGGAATATAAATGCTAGTAGAAATTCTGCTTAAAAAAATATTTTTTAGACATAATCTAATCATACAACTAAAAATTCTTGTTTTATAGTCTTTATTTTAGGTAATATTTCTACCAAGTCATTCCCTAATATTGTGATATGTCCCATCTTGCGACCAAAACTGGTTTCTGTTTTACCATAAAGATGTAAATAGATTTTATCCAAAGCTTTTATCTCAGCCAACCCTTTATAAGTAGGTGTACCAGAAACATCTGCCGTAGATACTATGTTTAGCATCGCTGATGTTTCTTTGGCATCACAATTACCCAACGGTAGATTCATTAAAACCCTCAACATTTGATCAAACTGAGAACTGTAAGCTCCCTCTATGGTGCTATGTCCACTATTATGTACCCTTGGAGCTATTTCATTTACCCAAATTTCTCCATTTTTATTTAAAAATAATTCTACCGCAAAAATACCTGCGGAGTCAAATGCTTTAACCAAATCTAAAGCTATTTTTTGTGCTTTATTTTCTATATATGTATCAATATTTGCAGGCATTAATAGATAATCTACTAGGTTAAATTGTGGATTAACAACCATCTCTACCACAGGATATGATTTTATATCTCCCTCTATATTTCTTACAACAATGACTGCTAATTCTTTTTCTATATCGGCTAATTCCTCTACAATGGATGGACCCTCTAAGGCGTTTTTTTGGTCATCAACATCTTTTATAACCCTCACGCCCTTACCATCATAGCCTCCTTTACAGGTTTTCTGAACGTATGGATAGGGTTTTTGTAATCCCTCTAAGTTTTCTACTAGGCTAAACGGTGCTGTTGGTATATTATTTTTTTGATAAAATAATTTTTGTAATCCCTTGTCTTGGATTATTTCTAATACATCAGGTGATGGTATTACTGTTTTCCCGTCTGCTTGAATTTTTTTTAAGGCATCTATGTTTACGTGTTCTATCTCTATACCCACAACATCCACCATTTTACAAAAATCAATTACCGTTTGGTAATCATTAAAATCTCCTTGGGTGAAGTGATGTGCTATTTGCCTACATGGTGCATTAGCCGATGGGTCTAATACGTGTATCTCTATGGGATAATCTAGTGCATTTTGGATAAACATTCTACCTAATTGTCCTCCGCCCAGTATGCCTATTCTCATTTTTTGTATGATTAAATTTTATGCTAAAAATTCTATTAAAAATTTGTTTACCTCATCAGGGCAGTCATTCTGAGTCCAGTGAGAGCAACGTGAAATATATTTTACCTCATAGGTATTGTCTATGTATTTTGCGGTATCATAGGTTAGCTCTTTACCTAAGGCTTTATCTCCTTCCCCCCAGATTAATAGCGTGGGGGCTTTTTATTTTTGTTTTAAAATACGGATATCAGGAAGGGTCTGCACCACTGCTCTATAATAATTGAGTGATGCTTTCAAAGCACCTTCATGTTGAAATGCTTCTACAAATAGATTTAAGTCATTTTCTGTAAAGTTTTGTTTGTTATACAACCAACCTAATGTGTTTTTTTTGAACAATAATCTTAAATTTCTACCTAGTAAAAATTCCGGTAGCCAAGGTATTTGAAAGAAAAATATATACAGACTTTTCATCATCTGTTTTCTGTTTCCTCCTTTCAGTGCCTTTAACATCTCTACTGGATGTGGGCAATTCAATACTACTAATTTCTCTATTAACTGAGGGTATAGTGTGGCAAAAGTCCACGCTGTAGCACCTCCCCAATCATGCCCTACAATATAGTACTTTTCAAATCCTAATTTAGGAATCAATGCCGCAATGTCTGATGCTACAATTTCTGTTTTGTAGTTTTTTATCCCTTTGGGTTTATCGCTAAGGTTAAAACCACGTAAATCAGGTGCAACTACCGTATATTTTACTGCCAAAACAGGTATTTGTAACCGCCAGGTGTACCAAAATTCTGGCTATCCATGTAGCAATATTACTAATTTATCTCCAGTACCTTGTTTGGCTATATGTAGTTTTATCTCATTTACTTCTATATATTGATGAATTATCATATACTTTTTAGCTATTTATTATCTTTTTTTACCATCATCGCTTGTATCTGTTTCATTGTTTTTTCCATACCCTCTGTACTTCCGTCTAAAAATATGACATTACCTTTGCCGTATTCCGCAAAATTTTTAATAGCCTCTGTCCACATGCTGAATAGAATGACATTAGTGTCTAAATTAGCCTGTTTCATTTCCTCCGCAGCGTTAGTCATACCCTTTGCGACCTCTTCTCGGAATAACGCAACACCTTGCCCTCGTAATTGTGCTGCTGTTTTTTCCGCTTCGGCAGATATTTTTATAGCGTTTCCTTCAGCTTCGGCGACTTTTGTTTTGGTTATTAATAATGCTTGTCCTTCATTTTCTGTTGCTGCTTTTAAATTGTTTGATGCTACTACCCTACTCATGCTTTCTATAATAGCTTGATCAAAGGTGATGTCATTAATCTGTAAATCTTGTAAATGATACCCCCAGTCTGATAATACATGGTCTATTTGATCTTTTACAAAATCTACAATTTCTTTACGTGAAGCCAAAACTTCTGCCTGTTTTTTTGAGGCTACAAAAGCCCTTATACTACCCTCAATGGTACGAATCAAGGCTTGCATCAAGTCTTTTTCACTAATAAATTTAAAGGCTACTTTCTTTATCGTTTCTTCCTGTTGGTCTACTACGCTAAATAGTAACATGGATTTAAAATAAACATTTGCTTGATCTATAGTGACGGCTTGAAACTCTAATTCTACAGATCTATTTTGAATAGAAATAACTTTGTAGACTTGTTCTATTAATGGTAGTTTTAAATTAAACCCTGGCGGCAACATTCGTCGATATTTACCAAACATGGTTAGAACAACTACTGTACCCTGCTGAACGGTAGTAATACTAAAAAATATAATTAAAGCAATTGTAATTAATGAGTAAGTAATCATATTCATAATTTTTTATAGGTATTTTAATTTGATTTTAAACTAAAAAAAAGCTGTAAATTAATTACAGCTTTTTTTAATTAGTTGGTACGCATTCTCATCGCCTAACTCCCCTGCTTTACTCAAGTCTAAACACCCACTATCTTTCTGTCCTTGAATTAGTTTTATTAACCCCATATTCGTATATACTTTTGCTACTTTAGGGTTTATCTCTATAGATTTTGTATAGTCATTTACTGCTCCTTCATAATCTAATAAAATACCTTTTGTAATTCCTCGTATATAATAAACTCCAGCGTAATTTGGGTTTAACTTTATAGCCTTTGTGTAATCCGTAATTGCTCCACGAAAATCTTCTAAATAACGTTTAGCATCACCTCTACCTATATAATTTTTAGAAATATTTGGGTTTATTTCTATGGCTTTATTAAAATCCGCTATAGCTTCTTGATAATCTTGCTGACTAGTTTTAAGCGTACCTTCTATGTAAAAATCCTCTCCATTTTTTGCTTCGGTTTTATTGAAGTCAGCCATGCTAGGATTTACATATTCTTTTCTATGTTTTTTGTATTTGACCGCCGTGCTATCACTTTGTGCATAACCGTTTAGTGCAAATACAGAAACTGTTAATAAAAATATTATTTTTTTCATTATTTATAATTTTATTATTTATACCAAGAACTGTATTTTACATAATTATTTGCAATCCGTTGTATTTCTCCTGAAATCAATTCTTCAGATACATTTTTAATTTTTTGCAGGAATCCCTGCCCACAATTCACCAGATTTTATCACTGTACCCTTTGTGACCACTGCTCCAGCAGCTATAATACAGTCTGATTCTATTACTACATCGTCCATGATTATTGCACCCATACCTATCAGTACATCATTATGTATGGTGCGACCATGTACTACGGCGTTGTGCCCTATAGAAACATTGTCCCCAATGTTAGTCGGCGATTTTTGGTATGTGGCGTGTATGGTTGCATTATCCTGTACGTTTACCTTATTTCCCATTTTTATATAATGTACATCTCCACGAATAACAGCACTGTACCAAATGCTACAGGCATCACCCATTACTACATCTCCAACTACCACCGCCGTTTCTGCCAAAAAACAATTCTCTCCAAAAACTGGCTCTTTTCCCTCAATTTTTCTTATTACAGCCATTTAATTCCTTTCATTTATACTTTTAAAAAGTAAAGATAAGCATTATATAATAATACCGTATGGTTTTTTATATAACAATAAAAAGTTAACCATAAAATAAATTTGATTAAATAAAAAAAATATACTTGAACCCGTTGGGTGTAATTTTAGAAAAATAATTCAATATTTAAAAAGTCTGTTATTTTTAGTAAAGATTAATTTACAGCATTGAAGTTTAGGCAAGATTACATAACTTTGCCTAAATCTAATCATAATGACTCAGAAAGAAGATTTTCTACTCAAAGCCTATCCTTTAGGAATTATAAAATTTGGTAATTATACGTTAAAAAGTGGTATAGAGTCTCCATTTTATGTTGATTTAAGATCATTAGCCTCAAGCCCACAATTATTAAAAACATTGTCTAACAGTCTTTTAGACGAAGTAGGTGATGCTCCATTCGAGCTAATTTGTGGTGTACCCTATGCCGCACTACCTATGGCTACTACGATGTCATTAGTTAGCGGTATTCCTTTAATTATAAAGCGAAAAGAAAACAAGGGGTATGGTACAAAAAAAATGTTGGAAGGCGTTTTTAAAGTTGGGCAAAACTGTATTTTGGTTGAAGATGTAATAACTAGTGGACAAAGCCTACTAGAAACGATAGATGAAGTAGAAAAAGAAGGGTTAATCGTTACCGATATTGTAGTAGTGCTAGACAGAGAGCATGGTGGCATAGCACTATTGGAAGATAAGGGCTACAAAGTACACACCTTATTTACGATCAACGTAGTACTAGACACACTGCATAAGTTTGAAAAATTAGATAAAAATGAGGTTATAAGGGTTAAAAACTTTTTGAATGAAAATATTTTTGTTCCTCAACCCGCACCAAAAAAAATAAGTTACGAAGAAAAAGAGAGAAAAATTACCCAAAAAATAGGAAAAAAAATATTACAATTAGCCATAAAAAAACAGAGTAATCTGATAGCCTCTGCTGATTTAACAGACGCAAAAGCAATACTACAACTTGCTACGGCGGTTGGCGATAGTATTGTAGCATTGAAGCCGCATGCGGATATTATCACTAATTTCACGCTAGATTTTATTTATGAATTAAAATTAATTGCACAAGAAAAAGAATTTTTATTGTTTGAAGATAGAAAATTTGGCGATATAGGTAATACTACTAAGTTACAATTTGAAAAAGGTGTACATCAAATAGCCTCGTGGGCAGATATTATAACTGTGCATGTGATAGCTGGTGAGAAGAGCTTGTCTATTTTTGGTGATGTAGGTATTGTAAACATAGTAGAAATGTCATCAGTAGGCACACTAACGGATGAAAATTACATAACGAAAGCTATAGAAATATCTAAAAATAATGAAAAAGTAATTGGTGTTGTAGCACAAAGAAGTATTTCCGCTGATACGCTATTGTTTACCCCTGGGGTAAATTTAGCAACCAACGAAGATGCTATGGGACAGCAATACAATACCCCAGAAATGGTTTTTGAGAAATACCACACAGATTTTATTATTGTAGGTAGAGGTATTTATGAGGCTAATGACCCTACAGAAGAGGCTGAAAAATATAAAAAATCAGGTTAGGCCGCTTATGAAAAAACATTAGCTTAAACAAAAGTAGTGGCTAAAGAAACTGCAAACGAACAAATAATTTTAGGGATAGATCCAGGCACTACGGTAATGGGATTTGGGTTAATAAGCGTTATTAACAAAGAGATGACCTTGATAACCTTAGACGAATTGTTATTACATAAGCTACCTAACCATGAAATGAAATTGAAACGAATTTTTGAAAAAACATTAGCGATGATAGATCATTATCATCCCGACGCATTGGTAATTGAAGCTCCTTTTATGGGTAAAAATGTGCAATCAATGTTAAAACTGGGCAGAGCACAAGGGGTCGCTATGGCAATAGGGCTTTATAGAGAGGTACCCATAACAGAATATTCACCAAAAAAAATAAAAATGTCTATTACTGGTAATGGAAATGCCTCTAAAGAACAGGTAGCTGGTATGCTTCAAAACCTTTTAAAATTTAAAGATTTACCTAAAAGGCTAGACGCAACAGATGGTTTGGAAGCCGCCGTTTGTCATTTTTTTAACCAAGGTAAAAATACTGAAAAGACTAATTATAGTGGTTGGGGGGCTTTTGTGCAAAAAAATCCTGATAAAATAACCAAGTAATCAATTACAAATTCAATTTTTTAAATATAAATTCTGGAATATTTCTAATCACTAACATAATTAATTCCCAAATAGGCGAAACGTATAAAATGTTTCGCTTTTTTTCGTAACCCTTAAACATTTGTGTCGCGGCATCTTTTGCTGAAGCTGTAAGGAGCTTAGGTAATTCCATCCCTGCCGTCATACGTGTATCCATGAAGCCTGGTAAAACAGTCATTACGTGTACGTTTTTTTTCGCCAAATAATTTCGTAAACCACTTAGGTATGCTGTAAGTCCTGCTTTAGCACTGCCGTACATAAAGTTACTTTGCCTACCCCTATCTCCTGCTACAGATGATAAAACAATCATGTCTCCACTACCTTTTTTTTCTAATTTTTCGGCTATTGTATTTAATAATGGCACTAATTTACTGTAGTTTATCTCTAAAATACGATGACTATTTAATGTGTCATATAGCCCATCATGAGTGTTTTTACCCAAATAACCCATTGCACAAAAAACGGTATTAAAATTTAAATCTTCAATAAACTGAAAATTTGAATTTGCCATTAAATCCAAAAAAATAACTTCACATTTCTGTTGATATTTTACTGTAAGATGCTGTGCAAATTTTTTACTTTCAGCCTCGTCAATAGTTAAAAGATAAACAGTTTGATATTTTTCACCTTTAGTCAAAGCTATTTCTATAAAACTCTCTGCCACCTCTGATGTTGCACCTAGTATTAACATTTTTTTGATTATTTTTTTTGATTAATACGTTTATTTTGAATTGAATTAAATTTTTCTGAATCTGTATTTTGCAAATAATTGGTTAGTGAACTTTTAGATAGGCTATCCTTTGCCCTGTATATTCTACCATTTAATTTTTCTACCAATATATCCAGCTCATCTACCAAGCGCTGTAAATTATTGTTCATTTTAAAATCTAAAGCTAGGGTATAGCCCTCTAAAGGGAATGAATTGTAAGCCTCTAGCTTATGTTTACCAAAAAGTTTTAAGACTGCCAAAAAAGATCCCTGTCCACTTTGGGCAATCACCTCTAATATCTCCCTCATACCTTTTTTACCATTTTCTTTAGGTATAACAAATTGATATTGAATGAATCCGTTTTTACCATAAATTCTATTCCAATTATCAATAACATCTAAGGGATAAAAGAAGGTATCGTAATCAATTATACTGTTAACCTGTTTTTGTTGTTGTTTATTATAATACAGTAAATTAAATATATTTACACTCAATTTGGTCAATACAAAAGAGGGAAATTGAAAAGGTACATTTAACTTTAATTTATTTTTTAGTTTCAATGGCGTTGACTTGTATTTTTCAGGCAATTCTGAAATCTTTGCATGTTCACCACGCATCATAATAGAACGTCCAATATTATCACCCTTTTGAAGACAATCAAACCAAGCCACTGTGTATGTCCAGTTTTCTGAAGACTGAAACAGATCTATTATTTCATTCAGATTATTAGCTTTTATAGACTCCTGTCTTATGTAGGCTGTTTCTATAGGTTTTAAGCTGAACTTAGCACTAATGATAACGCCTGTAAGCCCCATGCCACCTATAGTTGACCAAAATAAATCTTGGTTCTCTGTACGAGAACATCTTAATGATTTTCCCTCAGCATTGATTATGGTAAAAAATAAAACATATTCTGAAAAACAACCATCTATATGGTGGTTTTTGCCATGTACGTCAGCAACAATTGCACCACCAATTGTAATTAATTTTGTGCCTGGTGTTACAGGTAAAAAATAACCAGCAGGCACACAAATATATAAAATGTCAGCTAATAATACGCCTGACTCGCACTCAATTATTCCATTTATTCTATCAAAGGTTATAAATTTATTTAACCCCTTTGTGGAAAGAATATTTTGATGCAAAGCAACATCGCCATAGCATCTAGCGTTGCCTCTAGCAATAAATTGGGTTGTTTCTTGTGTGTAATTTTTTATCTGATTCAGATTAGATAATATAGATTCCTCTGACTGAACAATAGGAAAATTACCCCAATTAGCTATTACTTTTTTCATTTAGATAAAATAATTTATAGACAAATATAAACTTATTTTAGGCATAGTCGTGTTATGTATATTGTTAGATTTTTATTTTAGCTTTTAAAAAAAAAAGTCGTAAAAATTATTTTACGACTTTTTTTTTTAAAAGAATATGTCTTATCCTGAAATAGCGATACACAAAAAGTATCCTTTATGGAAAAAATCAAAAAGTCGCTATTTAAAGCCGGCCCAAAAAGACTACACGATGTCTTTTAAATTGCAATACATCATTCGGGATAGAGGATTACAATATTGCTCTAATGAGTATCAAAAAATACTAACTAAAAATGAAATTCAACCCAGTATGAATCAAAACGCTGACCCATATGAAAATGCTGTGGCAGAAAAGAATAAATGGCATATTAAAAACAAGAATTTTATATTGATAAATACAATAAAGACTTGCCATTGATGAAACAAATAATAAAAGAAACAGTGGAAATCTATAATGATGTAAGACCTCATTTGTCTAACCATATGCTTACCCAAAATCAAATGCATCAGCAAAATAAACTAATAATGAAAACCTATTAAAATAAAAAACAGCATCAAAAAATGTTTTTTGATGCTGTTTAATTTAGTTATTTTTGTTTAATAATCTGTATCGATTATTTAGGACTAGTCAGTTTTATTTTATGGGTTTGAACAATTACAACTTGTTGTTCTGAAGTTAGGAAATAAGAAGTTTTTTAAATCATACCCTACACTTATTAAGTGTCCATTGTTACTTTCTAATGCAACATTAGATAAACCAATGTTATAAGCATAACCTATTTTTAATCTATCGAATTCTAAGACAACTAAAGGTGATACGTGTAATCCTTGGTTACGTTTTTTATCAATACTTTCCCTGAAATTAAATCCAAATGAGAAAGTATTTGTTTCGTTTTTAACTTTTGCTTTAATATTTAAGTCTATTGTTTTCTCATTATTTGTATTCATTAAGAAAAGTAATGATGGTTCTAAATTTAAATTTTCTGTTATCTTGAAAGTATAACCTCCATTTAATAAATAAGCTGTAGGTACTGGCTCAGTAGAGAAAAAACCATTGTTACTTAATGGAATATCTAGGACAGATATGCCTCCAAAATATCTTCTATGGTTGAACGATGCACCTAGTCCAATATAAGATTGAGTATCAGTTTTTTGACTTCTAAGTAATTGATCAGCAGGGTCTTTTGCCCTTATTGCACCATAATCTAGTGATTGAGCTAAATGTAAGTACGATACACCAAAAGAGAATTGTTCATTTACTCTATCCTCTTCATCTATAGGTATGTGATAAGCTCACGCTAAATTATACCCAACTAATCTTGAACTACCATTTTGATCTTTATAAATATTGAAACCTGCACCTAATCTATCTATTATATTTGCATGAGCACTTATTGTTTGCATATTAGGAGACTCTGGTAAGCCATCCCATTGGTTTCTATAAGTACCTCTTATCACAATATCATCTGTAGCACCAGCTAATGATGGGTTAGTTAAAAACCTATCAGCTACCAAATAATGTTCATAGTACGGAAACCCTTCCTGAGCCTTAGCAAAAGCCATGCAAAATAAAATTGTGAAAACTATTAATCTAAATTTATTATTCATAATATGTTCGTTTATTATTTTTCTAAAAAAAAACCTAATTTTTATTTTAAAAAAGTTAATCTAATGCAAAATACTCAATTAACTTTAATTGTGCAAATTTTAAGATTTTTTCACCTTTAACTATTTTATCTATACTGAACCAAAAAATATACAGTGGTATAACGTTTACAATTACTGTTTATTATAATATTATAGAAAAAGTAAGTGAAATAGTGAAAATATAAACTAAGTACAAAAAAAATAAGCAAATAAATCTATTTACTTTTTATTTTTAATTCTATTTCGGATTTAGCTATTTGATCTTCAACTATTTTAGCCAAACCACCTAAAGAGTCTACAATTGGTTTAATGTTTGTTAATAAGCTGTCTAGATTTATTTTAGGTATATTTTTAGCTATATTTTTTATTTCTTCAATATTTTTAAGTCCGCCTAAATCTAATATATCAGTTTTTGATAGGGTGCCTTTTATAGTATCATTATGTTCTAGGTATAATTTATTTTTTGTATTCAGATTAACAATTATTTGTTTTCCAGAAAATAAACTTTTTTGTTCTATTTTAAATTCCGAGTCAAATGGTATTTTAAACTTATTATCCACCGCTATTTGTACTAATGCCTTTCCTTTGTATAGTTTCAAATCCGTAACACTACCTATCTCTAAACCTGATGAAGTGATTTTTGCCCCCTTCTCTATACCAGCTACATCATCATATTCTATGTATAATGGATAGTTGGTGTTAAATAAATTACACGACCCTAGACTCAAACTTGTAAATAATATAAAAACTAGACTCCTTTGCATCACTCTACCGTAACTGATTTTGCCAAATTTCTAGGCTGATCTATATTTGCTCCACGCTTCACAGCTATATGATATGATAATAATTGTAATGGAATAGACGTAAGTATGGGTGTAAACTCTTCGGCACATTCAGGTATTTCTATTACATAATCTGCTAGATCTCTCACTTGTACATCTCCTTTGGTAACCACTGCTATTATTTTCGCCTTTCTGGCTTTTATTTCTTGTATATTACTTACAACCTTATCATAATGTCCTTTTTTTGTTGCAATAACTACGACTGGCATATTTTCATCTATCAGTGCTATTGGACCATGTTTCATCTCCGCCGCAGGATATCCTTCTGCATGAATGTATGAAATTTCTTTCAATTTTAAGGCACCTTCTAATGCTACTGGGAAGTTGTAACCTCTTCCTAAGTAAAGAAAATTGGTTGCGTCTTTAAATTTTTCTGCAATCTCTTGGGTAATTATATCTGTTTTTAAAACTTCTTCTACCTTTGTTGGTATTATATTTAGTTCATTAATTAATGAATAATATGTTTGTTTTTTTAATTCACCATTTTGCTTACCTAATTTTATAGCAATTAATGTCAATAATGTCACCTGTGCTGTAAATGCCTTCGTTGAGTACTACACCTATCTCAAAATTTCGCATGGGTGTATGAACCAGCATCATCAGTAGATGACCCTACATATACACTACAAATAAATGCCCCTTTTTCCTGGCTAATTTTAACTAGTGTGTCCGCCGTTCTCCCCTGATTGTGAGATGGTTATAACAATATCTTTCTTGGTAATACATATATCTAAATTCCGGGAAATACCCCTACAGGTATTCTCTAAGTTTATTGGCTAATTTTGCCAAGACGTTCCACAAGCAACAATGATTATTCTTTGTGCTTTCAAAAATCTATCTTTATTGTCCCAAATACCAGCTATTTTTATAGAGCTATTTTCTACCAATAACCGCCCTCGTAAAAGTGTCGTATTGATTTTGGTTGTTCAAATATTTCTTTAGCATAAAGTGCCTATAGCCCCCCTTTTCTATCTGTTCCAGATCCATTTGAAGTTCTTGTATAGCCAAAGACATTTTCAAATTATCTTTTATTTGCCTTACATCTATATCTTTACCCCTTACTATGGCGCCCATTTCACCATCTTCTAAATAAATTGCTTCTTTTGTGAATTCTATAAATGGCGAAGCGTCAGAGGCTATAAAGTATTCATCATCACCAATACCTATTGTTAATGGACTACCTAATCTTCCTACAATTATTTGATTAGGATTACTTTTTTCCATCACGCAAATAGCGTATGCACCCACAACCCTGTTGAGTGCATACCTAACTGCATCTGTTAAATTTAAATCATCTTTTAATTTAATGTATTCTATTAAGTTAATCAAAACTTCAGTATCTGTGTCACTATGAAAATGATACCCTTTGTTGATTAATTCTTTTTTTATAGTTTCATAATTTTCTATAATTCCATTATGTATGATTACCAATCCTCCTGAATTGGAATAATGTGGGATGAGAATTAACATCGTTTGGTACACCATGCGTTGCCCATCTTGTGTGTCCTATGCCTATTGTTGCGGTTATGTTTAATTTTTCAGTTTTTTTTTCTAAGTCTGAAACCTTTCCTTTGGTTTTCACTAAGCTAAAATTGCCACCTTGATTCACTACAAATCCTGCACTGTCATATCCTCTATATTCTAATCTTTTTAATCCGTTAATTATAATAGGATAAGCGTTTTTAGACCCAATGTAACCTACAATTCCACACATACTTTATATCTATTTTGTTTTTAATTATTTACGTTTATTGTCAATTGTATGAGTAATTATATTACAAATATACTAATTTATCCCTGAAAAAAAGCTTTTAAAATATCACCCTAAAACATAGTGTGTTAATCGTTTAATTCATCTAGTTTTTTCACGAACTACAGGAAAGCGTAGCACATCCTATCCTGTTTCTAGCCCATTCTGGGCGTTTAGAAAACCATTTTTCATATTCAATTTGTTCAGCATATGGGTGTTTTAATAATCGATGTATTTCGTTTAATAATGTATAATTACCCTTTTCCGCCTCATCTATTACCATTTGTGCTATGTAGTTTCTTAACACATACTTTGGGTTCACGTTGTTCATTCTTATTTTTCGTTCATCATCAATTGTTGTTTCTTTTGCTAGACGTTGAGCGTATTTTTGCAACCAATCATTCCACATGAATAAAATATTACCATTTAATTCGTGTGGTTTATAAAATGAATCTATAACTTCAGCTAATAAATTCTCTGTATTTTTATTAATCTTAGAGAGATTTCTAAAAAAAATAGTCATGTCTGTTTCTGTCAATTGCAATGTTTTTTCTAATTGATTCATTAAAACTTTGTCTTCTGAAAAAACAAATTCTAAGCCTAATTTTTGACGCATCATTTGTGTATAATCTGATTGAAAATCACAACTAAATTGGTCTAAAATATTTTGTAATGCTTCTGTCTCATCAATCAAACCATTAAAAGCATTTGCTAGTTGTGATAAATTCCAAAGTGATATATTAGGCTTGTTACCAAAGCAATATCTTAATTCACGATCAGTGGTTTTTGGTGTCCAATAATGGTTGTAATCTTCTAACCATCCGTACGGACCATAATCTATAGTAAATCCCAGCACAGACATATTATCAGTATTCATAACACCATGCACAAAGCCAACACGTTGCCAATGCAAAATCATAAGCTTTGTCTTATCTGCAATGGCTTGAAATAATTGAATGTATTTTTGTTTTTCACAAGATTGAAGTTCAATAAAATAATATTTTAATAAATAATCCGCCAAGGTCTTAAAATTTGCCATATCACCACGTGAAGCAAAAATCTCAAAGTTACCAAAACGGATAAAGCAAGGAGCTACACGGCATACAATGGCTCCTTTTTCATACGCAGGGTTTCCGTCATACAAAACGTCTCGCAATACCTCATCTCCATTCAAAACAAGGGATAATGATCTTGTGGTGTGCATTATCCCAAACGTGCCGGGCTCTATGATTTGTACCACGACGTATATACAATGGATGGTTTTTTAAACGGAATCGTTACCAAACGGATCAATAACGTTTTAAATAAAACCCTAAAATTCATTGATGCCAAAGGGCAAGTAAACCATGACGTTACTAAATTGCTCCCAAGCAAATTAGGGTGTGATTTAATTACGCAAATACTGGAAAGTAAGTTTTGGGGGGTTAGCGGTGTAGAGTTTGTTGTGGGTGATAGATTTCAGTTTGAACCAATCCCAAGAAAGCATATTAAGCCAGAAAAAGGTTTAATCACACGCAGTCAATATGGCATTACCGAAGACAATGGCTTTAAATATAACGAAATGCCGTTTGTTTGGATCATTGGTGATACGAACGATTTAGGCTTGTTTTTACCCTGCTCCATGTATGCCATTTACAAACGTGGAAACTTTGGCGACTGGGCACAATACGTGGAGATATTTGGGCAACCTGTCAGAATCATGTATTATGACGCTTACGACACGCAAACCAAAACGGAACTAAAAAAAGTATTAGACAGCAGTGGCAACTCACTGGCTATGATGATACCTAAACAAGCAGAATTTACCATGCTAGACGGTAAAACCAGTAACGGAACTGGCGAACTGCAAGGCAGCTTTAAAGATGCCTGCAACACCGAAATGGCTATCTGTATACTGGGCAACACCGAAACCACCACATCTAGCAAAAAAAGTGGCTACGCCCAAAGCAAAGAGCATGGCAAACAACAAGACGAAATTACAAAAGCTGATTTGTCTTTTGTCGCCAATATGCTCAATTCTGATCGTTTTTTAGTTATTCTAAAATCATACGGTTTTGCAGTTGATGGTGGGTATTTTGAATATGAGCTGGAACTGGACCTGGCAAACTTAAAATTGCGTATGGAGATTGACACTTTTGTAAGCTCAAAAGTACCCATTGACGATGACCATTATTACACAACCTATGGCATAGCAAAACCTGAGAATTATGTGCAACTAAAAGCCGAAATGCAAAAAGCAAACAACGTTGTAGATGATGCCAAAATAGAAACGGAAACTACCGTTAATACACCCCAAGTCGATAAAAAAACGAATGTTAAAAAACAACTTCTAGAAACCAAAAAACATAACCTAGTAGACAAACTATTTAAAAACTTAGCCGATTTTTTTGACCAAGCCCAACCATAGTTGGGCAGTTAAATGATTTGTATAATAATAGCTGTGAATGCTGTGGAGGAGTTTTATATGATTTGGCGGATGATGAAAAACAAGACTGGGAAGCTATTTACAATGAAATAGCAAAGGATATTTTAGATGGCAAAGCATCGGATATAAATCAAGATTTATATTTCAAAACTGCTAGCAAATTGATGAGTGCTGTTTATGATGGTTTGGGAAGCGCACAACTGGCGTACGATGACGAAAGAGCCATTCTAGTAAGTTATCTGCAAAGGAATATTTATGCTTTTTCGGCGTACAAAAGTTATACGCAGATGCTTCATTTTCGTAATTTAATGATTGGCGAAAATGGTAAAATAGTAGGCTATGGTTCGTTTAAAAAAGCAATTGCAGACCAAGGTACACTATTCAATGATTTGTATTTGAAAGCTGAATATAATAATGCTTATAACTCGTCTATAATGGCTCACAAATGGGAAACCTTGCAAACAGAATATTTGGAATATTCGACCGTTGGCGATGACCGAACGAGACCAGAACACAAATTGTTGGACAAATTCACGGCTTTGAAAACAGACCCTGTTTGGCGTAGAATATATCCACCTCTTTCCTGGAATTGTAGGTGTACCGTTATACCAGGAAAAGCCATTAATTCCGAAAAAACAATGACTGGAGTTGAATCTTCAAAAATGATTAAACCGTATGTAAAAGACACGCCTTTTGACAATAATGTGGGGATTAGTAAACTAATATTTACCGATAATCATCCTTATTTTCAAAATGTAAAAGGCGAAGTTAAGAATTTGAGTTTTGAACAATATGGTTTGCAACCATTAGAAAAAATCAGAGCCAATCCACTTGACCAGTACAAACCGACTACCAAAGAGCAATATTTGGACTGGTGGAGTAAACAACCAAAAATCAAAGGAGATGACTTTGTTGTAAAAGATATATTAGGTCAAGAAATACTGTTGAGTAGTGGTGAAGGGAAAGCTAAAAGGAACGAAGCTTTTTTCAAGGACCATATATTACGAAAAGAAGCCGACAAACGATTTGAATATGGAACTGAAACATCAAACATACTAAAATATGCTGATGAAATTTGGAGCAATGAGCAAGGTCGGGTTTATATTAAATATTATGAACAAGGCACTTTAAAACTAGTAGTTGATGAAAATTTAGAGACTAAAACACTATTTCAACTTCACGTAAAAAATAGTGGAGAATTAGACGCATCAAGAAAAGGTATCTTATTTTATAAAAAATAAAAGCGAACCAAAATAATTAGCCCGCTTTAATAATCAAAGTACACAAGAGCAGAGGACATGTTTGTTTAGAACACCCAAAGTCGGTAATTACTTTGACACCACAAATATACAAAACAATTTTAAATTAAATAAAAAAAATATGATACGAAAAATAATCAAAAGATGGTTTAGACCAATAATTTTAGAAATTGTAAAAGAATCAAAAACAACAGTATCAATGCAAGAATTACAAAACACAATGCTTGAATCGATTATAAAGGATTCAAAAGATTTTGAATTAAATCGTCAAAATCGTTTGAAATAATTTTTAAATCATCTGTTACAGCTTGTGTCGTTTGAAATTTAAGTATATCTGAGGCTTGTTTTGGGATTTCTTTTAAAGCATTAATTAAAGTCATTTCGCTAGGATTTGATTTTAAAAGCATCTCACTCAAAAGATATTTAAACGTGTTGTTTTCTGCTTTTAATTCAATTATTTTTTCTATTAAAAAGTGATTAAATGCATCTTGATTTATAGATAACTTATCATTCATAATTTAGCCTTACAGTTGAGGACGCAAATATATAAACCAATTTAATTCAAAAATAAAAATGGAAAAAAAAAAATACAAATTAGTTTTGTCGTATGACATTCAGGATATGAGTGGCAATTCACAAGTGCCAAAAGATTATCTAAATGCTTATGAAATGCTTTTACCAAACAGTGATTTGCGTGAGGTTAATTATTCGGTGTTGCACACCAGTATTCGGCTTATTGTTCGGTGTTTACAAAAACAGGTTTGTCAAGATAAGGCGGTGCATTCAAATATTCTTTTAGAAGCGTTAAGGGAGTTTTCTCAAATAGGTCGTCTGACCGAACTTGAAAACGAGCAAAGAACTCGGGGCTATCACGCTCAAATATCGGAAATGGAAAACAGCCAAAACGAGTGTCCATTAACACAATCGTTACTTGAATATTACGGTATTGACGCTTTAAGTCGTCTAAAAAAGCATAAAAATTATGATTTGCTACGTCGTTTAAAAATTTAGATTCTTCGGTAAAATCAGATTCGTTGTATTCATAAAATTTAGCCGTTTGTAATAAACTCATAATTAACGTGATTTAGATTGTAAATATATTAAACTCAAAACCAAATGACACCACAGGAATTTGAAAAAATATTACAAACCAAGGCAAAAGAGATTAAAAACTATGCGAACAATACGTTTCCTAGTAAGGCAGGAGATGTTACTTTGAGGTTTATCAATGGTAATTTCAGCGCAGGTGGTTTTCAAGGTGCAACCTTTAAAAAATGGGAAAAAAGCAAAGGCACAACACTGGTCAAAACTGGCGCTTTGCGGTCGGCAAATTACTACACCACGCAGCAGGGCAAGTAACAATAAAAAACAATATGCCGTATGCAAAAGTGCATAACGAGGGTTTCAAAGGGACAATAAACATCAAAGCACACACACGCAACGCTTATGGTAAAACCAAAGTAGGTACGGGAAAGTTTAACAAAAATGGGTCGGAACGCACCAAAACATTAACGCATAAAACGGGTGAAAATAGCATAAAAGCCCACACCAGAAAAGTGGACATTATACAACGCCAATTTATGCCAATTGACAAAAACGATAGTCCAGTACTAAATAATGCCATACAGCGTGAAGTGGCAAAAGATTTAAACAACATTTTTAAATAATAAATATATGGACTCATTTTTCGCAAAGTTGTTTCTTGAAATACAACAGAAAATAAAAACCGAAGTGCCAAATATTCGATTTGTGGAGCAAAACTTCGGACAGTATGGTTTTGAAGATTACAGGGCAATGGTGTCGTTTCCTGCCTTGTTAATTGATTTTCAGAACACCACTTATTCAGCATTGCAAGGGGATATTCAGTTAGCCACTGCAACTATCAATATTGTGCTATTGTAATATTAAGATATGAGGCGAAGTCTTTATTCTTAACTCATTGGGGGCAACTTCATAATTAAATATATAAAAAGTGGTAGCGTAGAACATAATTCTATGTAAAATGAAAAATAAAAATTATCTCTTTTTTGATTTGTCTTCGCCACCAGTACCACAGCTATTACTATTGTAAAAAACCAAGCCATTACCACAGGATAGTTATTGTATGGTGATAATAAAAAAAACAATAAACTAAGCATTAAAATTAGTATAGCTAGTAATTTACTTTTTTTAATTCCAATTATCTGTGGAATAGTTCTTAATTTTATAGGGTCATGCTTTAAATCTCTAATATCAAAAGGGATAGTTATGCCTAATATAAAGCAATAAACACTACTAAACAAATAGCAATTAGGCATACAATTGGCATTTAAAAATGGTAAAATTATGGTTGCGGAAGCCCAGACCGTAGCAATTAAAAATATTTTTAATGTAGGATAATTACGCATTCTTATAGTTGGGTAGGAATAACCAATAGTAATTATACCCAATAATCCTAAAAAAAACAAAGTAATAATTTGTAATTGCAAGGCGAAATAAATAGAAACAATTAAATTGAAAGCAAGAAAAAATTTGGTATTTCTTTTATTTTTCAAACTAGTTAATTCATTATAACAATCTTGTAACGAGGAAAATAAATAAGAAGTCAATGTAGAAAAAAACACTAATGCAAGTAAATAATTATTGATTAAATTAGTTATTATTTGAAAAAAAAAGCCAATCCAGTAGCAGATAAGCCAACAATAAAATGAGATGTAATAAAGTAATTGCTAAGCCATTTTTTTAGCATACTAATTTAGTGTTTGTTTAATTGTTTTGTGTAGGCTATCTTCATTCAACCCTATTGTTTCATACAATTCTTGCGTACTGCCGTGGGCTATGAAATGGTCTGGGTAACCTAAATTGATTGTATCACCTTTGTAATTGTTTGCTGTAGCAAAATTGGTTATTGTTTGTCCAAAACCACCTGAAATCACACCATCCTCTAGGGTTATGATTGTTTGGTATTTTTTTAAAACTTCATTTAACAAAGATTCATCTATAGGCTTGACAAACATCATATTGTAAATCCCTATTTCTTGTTGATCAGCAGGAGACATTTTATTATAAATAGCTTCTACGGTATTGCCTAAGACTCCGACAAATAATACGGCTACACGGCTACCATGTCTTATTATTTTTCCCTTTCCTATACTTAACACCTCGAAAGGCAATTGCCATTTTTTTTGACTCCCACCACCTCTAGGGTATCGTATTGCTATAGGGCCAGCTAGCCCTTGCTGTGCTGTGTATAATAAATTGCGTAATTCTATTTCATTACTTGGTACAGCTATTGTTAAGTTGGGTAAGCAATTAAGATAAGCTATATCAAAAGATCCGTGGTGAGTAGCACCATCCTCTCCTACAATTCCAGCACGGTCTATACAAAATACCACGGGTAGGTTTTGTAACGCAACATCATGTATTATTTGATCGTATGCCCTTTGCAAAAAAGTTGAATAGACTACACAAAAGGGTATCATGCCCTGCGTTGCCAATCCTGCGGCGAAGGTTACGGCGTGTTGCTCTGCTATACCTACATCAATGACCCGTTCAGGATATTTATTTGCCATACCAGTTAATGCACTACCCGAGGTCATGGCAGGAGTTATGGCTATTATTTTAGAATTAATTTGAGCCAACTCAGTCATTGTTTCGCCAAAAACCTGTTGAAAGGTGGCTTGTTCTTTATTTTTTTTTGCGTGAATCACTCCAGTATCTTTATCAAAAACACCAGGGGCATGCCACAACACTTGATCACCCTCTGACTGAGAAAATCCTTTACCCTTAGTCGTAATACAATGTAAAATTTTAGGGCCTTTTATGGTTTTACTCTCCTCTAATATCTTTAAAATAATTTCTAAATTATGACCATCTATTACACCTAAATAATGGATACCTAAATTGGTAAAAAAATTATTTTTGGTATAATTATTTTTTAATACTAAAAAATGATTACTCAAAGCCCCAACGGTAGCATCTATACCTATACCATTATCATTAAGTATGATTAATACATCCAGGTCTGTTACCCCTAAATGATTTAATGCCTCAAACGCCATACCAGATGCTATGGAGGAATCACCAATTACAGCTATGTGTTTTTTAATACCATTATTGTTTAATTTTGAGGCTTTTGCCATACCCATAATGGCAGAAATGGCGGTAGAAGAATGACCCGTGCCAAAGGCATCAAATATACTTTCCTCACGATTTGGAAACCCAGCCATACCATTCAACTGCCTCAGGTTAGCAAAATCGGCACGTCTTCCGGTGAGTAATTTATGTCCATAAGCCTGATGTCCCACATCCCAAACTAATAAATCATTTGGCGTATCAAAACAGTAGTGTAACGCAATAGTTAATTCTACTACACCCAAACTAGCACCCAAATGCCCAGCTTTTATAGACAATGTATCCCATATAAAACTTCGCATCTCTTGAGCTAATACAGGTAACTGGTTTTTTGGTAAAAGACGTAAATCTTTGGGTGAGTTAATTTGCAAAAGCATAATAAATATAAACTAAAAAAAATTACGGCTTACAATGACTCGAACATTCTCTTTTAGTCTCACAATGAGTATTTTCTACACATTTTGTTTTATCAGACTCCGTGCAACCATGTGGGCAATCTATAGATGTAGCTGATAATGAAGCTGTATATTTACCAACACTTTGTATTGCTACGATTAGATTTTGTGGATTAGTTAGTTTATTGTCATAAGACACATGAGCCGTTTTTTTATCAAAATCAACAGTAGCCTTTTCAACCCCTTTTGAATCAGATAGTTTCTTTTCAATATTCATGGCACAATCATCTGGGCACTTCATACCCTCTATGGTAATATCAGTCATAGAATTAGCCTTTACAACTTCTTTTCTACAATTAATCATGAATAAACAGATTAATAAAACCAGCATACTTGTCAATTTTTTCATAGTAAACAGTATTTAATATTTGAATACAAAAATAACTGAAAAATATTGATTGTAGATTATTATTAATTGATTATTTTTGATGTCTAAAAAAAATGCAAAACAATACCCCAAAAGAATTAGGTTATCATTTCCCAGCAGAGTGGGAACCTCATAATGCCACATGGCTTAGTTTACCACATAAAGAAGCATCTTGGACTGGTAAGCTGATGGATGTTTATCCTAGCTATTGTTTGTTTATAAAATATCTGACCCTAAGCGAAAGGGTTTGTATCAATATAAGGGATGAACAAATGAAAGATTTTGCTAGTATTGAATTACAAAAATTAGCCGTAGATTTATCCCAAATAGATTTTTTTTTTAATGAAACAAATGATGCTTGGTGTCGGGACCATGACTCTGCATTTTTAACACACCCCACAAAAGGCAAGGCTGTTATAGATTGGGATTACAATGCATGGGGGGGTAAATATCCACCGTATCATTTAGATGATGTAGTCCCTACAAAAATTGCTAAAACGTTAGACTTACCAGTTTTTTACCCTAAGATAATAATGGAAGGCGGTGCTGTAGAGTTTAATGGATCGGGGACTATTCTGACTTCAAAAAGTTGTTTGTTAAATAAAAATAGAAATCCCAACCTATCGCAAAGTGATATTGAAAAATACCTGAAGGATTATTATGGACAAGAACAAATATTATGGATAGAAGACGGTATAGTAGGTGATGATACTGATGGTCATATTGATGATACTGTGCGTTTTGTGAACGAAGATACCGTGCTTTGTGTCGTTGAGGACAATGAATTAGACGACAATTATCACATCTTAAAAAATAATTTAGAGACTTTAAAAGGGTTAAAATTAACTAATGGAAAATCATTGAATATAGTAGAATTACCCATGCCTATGCCTGTGTATTATGACAATGTGAGATTACCAGCCAGCTATGCCAATTTTTATATTTGTAATAAATACGTTATCGTACCCATTTTTAATTGTGTGATGGATGATATAGCCTTAGAAATAATTCAAAAATGCTTCCCAAAACGAGAAATTGTAGGTATAGATTCTGTTGATATTATTTGGGGACTAGGTAGTTTTCACTGCCTCAGTCAGCAAGAACCTGCTTAAATAAGAAATAAAAAAATGGTTATAATAACATTACAACGTGCCAAATGCATTGGCTGTAATTATTGTGTAGAAATGGTCACATGACACAGTTTAGAATGTCTAAAAAAGATGGTAAATCCGTATTGCTGGGTAGTAATGATAACAAAGGGTTTCATACCCTAAAGTCTTCAGACGAAACCATTTTGGAGGCGAATGAAAATGCAGCAAATGCGTGTCCCGTGAAAATAATTTCTGTAAAAATGATATGACAAAGCAACAATTAAGAGTTTTGTACAAAAAAAAAAGAGCAGAACTTTCTGATATTGAAAGAGAAAATGCCAATAAGGCTATACTGCAACAACTAAAAATATTAGATATTTGGACTAATGATTATTTCCATGTATTTCTTCCAATAGAAAAGCAATTGGAAATAAATACTTACCCTATTATTGACTATATATTAAGTTTAAATAAAAAAATAATTGTACCAATTTCTGATTTTAAAACCAACACCATGATTAGCTGTTTGTATGAAAAGCAAATAGGACTAAAACATAACCAATTAGGTGTACCAGAGCCTACAATTATAAAAAAAATAGAATGTAACCAGATACAAGTTATCCTAATTCCTTTGTTTATAAGTGATAAACAAAACAACAGGGTAGGTTATGGTAAAGGGTTTTATGATAAATTTTTAGCAGAATGCCCTGTTAAAGTTTTAAAGATAGGGTTAAATTATTTTTCACCTATAGATAAAATAACTGACAGTAACCATTTAGACGTAATGTTAGACCTTTTGATTACCCCAAACAAGGTGTATTCATTTTAAGATTCTATAAAAGAATTGACTATTAACAATACCCAAAAAAATTTATTCTCAGATAGTCAAAAAAACGGCACCCTACTTACTATAGTGTAATATTTGTTTTTATTTTTAATCTAATTTAGACTTTTTTTAAAAAATACTACACTATGCAAGTGTCTGTTTTATTTGAACATTAAAAAAAAATAAACCTGACTCTGATGGGGTTTGGATAAGTTTAAAATTTGGACTGATCGTCTTTCTATTTCTTCTCTAGTTTTTCTAACCGTTTAGTTAATTCTTCTATTTGTTTTGCTTGGTCTTGTATTGCTTTTACGCTTATGGCTATAAAGTCGTTGTAGCGTACACTATATCCACCAGCACTGTTTTTTGATATTATACCGTTATTGGTATCACTAGCATTGTTTAGGGCTATTTCTACTTCTTGTGCTATAAAACCGTATTCTGTTTTTTTAGATGCATCATTGTTTCTAGTATAAGACACTGGGTGTAGACTCTTTATAAAATCTAACCCTAAGGCATCTTTTATATCTCCCTTTAGTCGTCTATCAGACGTGATATTCCATGCTACAGCTATATTTGCTGATCTTATATTTTCATTACCCATAACTACCTGATTACTAGTAGACGGAGAGTCTGTTTGAGCATTGGCACCTATTGTTACATTATTACTCCCATCATTTATATTAACACCAGCATCGTACCCCATAGCTGTGTTATTATTACCAGTCATATTCCCATTCAATGCGTAGGTTCCATAAGCCGTATTATTATTCCCTTCGGTGTTGTCGCTCATTGATTTTACTCCGATGGAAATATTATTTGATCCTTGCGTGTTACTAATCAATGAAGCGTACCCAAGAGCAATATTAACCCCCCCCCCATTATTAGCCTTCAAAGATTGTTCTCCAATGGCTATATTATAACCCGATGTTCTATTGTCAATTAATGCATCTACTCCTATGGCAATATTCCCGTAACCTGTATCGTTCATAAGCAGTGCGTTTTTACCTATAGCTATATTATTTGTTCCTCCATTAGCTTTTAAGGAATTATAGCCTACCGCCGTATTATCTAAGCCACCGTTATTAGCCAATGCACCCACGCCGTAAGCAGTATTGTTAAGAGACAACAAACCTGCGTATTCATTTTCTCTTTTAAAAACCACATCAACAGCATCTGTTGTGCCTATAAAGTTAGTGCCAGCCACAGTGCTAGCATTACCTTGAATGTTCCATGAGTTACTGACCGTCCCCGTCCATATAGGTGTAGCTGTAGTACCAGTATTTATTTCCAGTTGATTATCCGTAGTGTTGTACACACATAGACCAATAGCTGGAGTGACTATACTGTTTCTTTGAGTTAAGGTAATTCTTGGTGGTAGTAACCCCTTAACATCCGCACCCATTGATGTGCTAGGCACATATAGATCTAGTAGTGATGAGGCATCTGGGGTATTGGTATTGATACCTACTTGACTAAAAAGAGTCGCAGTCATTAATAATAAAGCTGGACTTAATAATTTAAATTTAATACATCTCATATTTTTAATTTTTAAAATAAATAAAATAGTAGTTTGTCAACAAGTATGCCACTATTTTAATTATTAGGTTTGGTTGTGGCTAAGAAGCCTATGAAACGGTCTGCTTTAGACCTCGCAAGAATAAAATTGACTTTTTATTTTTACAATACTTGCAAAAATGTGAGGTTTTTTTTGTGTAAAAAAAACATTTTGGGGATATAGTGGGGATTAAAAAGAAAAAAACCAACATAACTAATTTATTATTAGCCATATTGGTTGTTGTGTTGTGACCGAGGAGGGATTCGAACCCACGACCAATAATTTAGGAAACTACTGCTCTGTCCATCTGAGCTACCCAGCCTAAAAAAAAAATATATTATATAAAAAAGTCGAACAGATTAATGAACGACTTTTTTATATTTTTATACCATAAAATTTAAAAAAAATTATGCTTCTAATGGTGCAATGGATACATAAGACCTGTTATCTCTTTTTTTCTTAAATACAACTTTACCATCTATTAACGCATATATAGTATGGTCTTTACCAATACCCACATTATCTCCTGGATGATGTGCTGTACCTCTTTGACGAATAAGTATATTACCAGCTTTTGCGTACCTGACCACCAAATATTTTTATGCCTAAACGTTTAGAATGTGATTCTCTACCATTTTAGAACTACCAACGCCTTTCTTGTGAGCCATTTTAGTTTATTTTTGTTGTTACTAAATTATTTTTATAGATTTTATCTTAATTTTTAATCTAAGTTATTAACCAATAGAAGTGATTTGAATCTTAGTTAAATATTGTCTATGACCATTCTTCTTTTGATAACCTTTTCTTCTTTTTTTTTCTTAAAGACAATTACCTTGTCTCCTTTCATATGTTCTAAAATTTTGGCTTTTATAACTAAGCCATTTATAGCTGGGGTGCCTATTGTTACTACTGCACCGTTTTCTGTAAGAAGTACTTTGTCAAAAGACAAGTCATCACCTTCATTACCTTCTAAACGATGAACGAACAAATATTGGTCTTGTTTCACTTTGTACTGAAACCCCGCTATCTCTACAATTGCATACATGATTTATATATTTTTTTATTTAATAGTTTGCAAATATAGGTCTTTATACCTAGAATACAAAACAGTTATAAGAATTTTATTACACTAAAAAATCATGCTGGGTCTACATCAATCTCTACCCTTACAGACCTATATGTCGCTATGGTATGTAGTATAGTTAATTTATTATTGATTAATTCTTTTGTTTTTAGTACAGAGTTTTCAGGAATTATTTTAATTAATATTTGTGTGATGTATTGATTTTTAATTCTACCAATAGCTGGTGCTTCTGGTCCTAAAAGATGTTTTTCGTTCAAAAATGGTTTTAATAATTCTACGAATTGCATTGCTGTTTTATCTAATTTATCTTTTTTTTGATGCTTGAATGTTAGCCTAATTAATCTAACATAGGGCGGGTAGAGATGATTTTCTCGCTCATACAAAATTTCCTTCGCATTTTTCTCATAAGCAAAAACACTTGCGTTTTGCAGCACGGAGTGGGAGGGCTGAAAGGTTTGTACTAGAACCTTACCATTTTTTAGCCTTCTACCTGTACGCCCTGCTATTTGGGTTACCAGTTGATATGCTTGCTCATGGGCTCTGAAATTAGTAAAATTTAGCATGCTGTCGGCTCTTATTATGCCTACTAAATCTACGTTTCCGAAATCTAACCCTTTGGTTATCATTTGTGTACCTACCAGGATATCTATTTCTTGATTATCAAATTGTTCTAATAATTTTTCATACGCATACTTTCCTCGCATGGCATCAGCATCCATACGGGCTATTTTTGCGGTAGGATATAACGCTATTAATTCTAATTCAATCTGCTCTGTACCAATGCCTTTTGTGTTTAATTCTGAGCTTTGACAGGCATAGCATTTTTGTGGTTTGGCTTGTCTGTGTCCGCAATAATTACATTTTAATTCATTAGAAAACTTATGATATGTCAGGGCAACGCCGCAGTTTTGACAATATGGTGTGTGTCCGCAGTGGTTACACTCCAAAACGGGGGCAAATCCTCTACGATTTTGAAACAAAATTATTTGCTTTTTTTGTTTTAGGGTATCTATGATTTCTTCGTTCAAAAAATTACTGACACTACCTTTCATTTCATTTTTTTTCAAAGCATCGGAAAGGTCTAAAAGAGTAATGTCTGGGTTTGATACCTTACCATACTTTTTAGTTAAGGTTACGTAGCCGTATTTACCTTTATTAGCGTGATAAAATGATTCTAAAGAAGGGGTTGCAGAGCTTAATAATACTTTAGCAGTAAACTGCTTACCAAAGCTCAAGGCACAGTCTCTTGCTTGATAGTATGGTCTATTCTCTTTTTGTTTATAAGCTGTATCATGCTCCTCATCTACAATTATTAAACCTACGTTTTGTATGGGTAAAAATAAGCTAGATCGTGTGCCTATAAATATTTTATATTTATTGGTTAAGCAATTCATCCAAATTTCTACCCGTTCATTTTGATTAAATTTTGTGTGATAGACTCCCACCTCATTTCCAAAAAAATCTTGTAATTTATTGATTAGTTGTATCGCCAAGGCTATCTCTGGTACTAGCAACAGAACTCGCTGTCCAGTAATCAATTGTTCTTCAATTAATTTTATATAGATTTCTGTTTTACCACTAGCTGTAACGCCGTGTAGTAGAACGGTGTCCATAGTTTTAAAATATTCCTTAATCTCTAAAAAAGCTTTATTTTGATTGTCCGTTAATTTAGCTGTTTCATTAACATTATTAGAATAATAGGCAATTCTATTGCTGTTTTTTTTGACTATTTCTAGTAGTTTTTTTTCTTGTAATGATTTTAGAGTAGCATTAGTTGCGTTGGTTAATTTTAATAAATCAATACTTTTTATTGGTTTTTGAGTTTGTATTTCTAAACTAATTAATTGCAGCAAAACAGCTCTTTGTTTAGGATATTTTTCTAACTCTATTAGTTTTTGATTAAATATTTTTTTATCATTAATGATTATTTTATTGCTCTGAAGATAATTATCAACTTTGGGTTTATATTTTTGAATTATTTTTTCATCCAGCTGTACTAGTCCTTTGTCTATAAGTGTTTTTAATGTCGGTATTGCTAGTTTTTGAGCTACTATATTACTAATTTCTTCCACAGAAATTATTGTTGTTTTTTGCAATGCAACAACAATTGTTTTTTCTACAGAATCTAATTCATTAAAATGAATGATTACACTATCCTTTAGTCGTACAAATGTCTCGCTTTCAATCTTTAATGTTGCTGGAAAAACGTTTCTAAAAACATCCCCCAAACTACACATATAATAATTACCTATCCATTCCCACAATTTTAATTGAGTGGCGGTAACTAAGGGTTCCGTGTCCAGAATAGCACTAATGTGCTTGGTTTTGTACAGTTCTGGTTTATGGTTATGGATTTTATAAACAATACCTGTATATAATTTTCTATTACCAAAAGGTACTACAACCCTTTGTCCGATGATCATTGATTGATTACCTACAAAATGATAAGTAAACACACCTGTCAATGATAATGGTAATACTACATCAACGTAAATGATGTCATCTGTTGTGTTAAAAAAATGAGATGCCAATTGTGTGTTTAATTATTTTTTTTTAGTTTATAATTATCATCGAGCCATCAATTAGCTTAAAATTATCTAGTTATAATAAAATCTAATGATCTATGTTGTGGTCATTTTTTAAGTGATCAATCAATAATTTTTTAGCTCTGAATAGGGTTACTTTAGTATTAGGAATAGGTAGATTCAATGTCTCACTGATTTCTTTATATGTTTTATCTTCTAAATACCTTAGCTCAATGATACGCTGGTATTTTTCAGGTAATTTTTTTATGTTTTTTAATACTGCTTCATTGTTTTGTTTGTTAATTAAATTTTGTTCTGGCGATGGATTATTTTCTCTAATCTCTAGGTTTAAATAATCATTATCTAAAGACACGTTAGGATTCGTTTTTTTTCGCATATGATCTATCAGAGTATTTTGTGCTATGGAAATAATCCATGTTTTAAAATTAAAATCCTCTTTATATAAAGCTAATTTAGATAATACTTTAGTAAAAGTTTCTATTGTAATATCCTCCGCCTCATTATTGTCTATTTTTTTAGCTAATACATAACTATAGACATCAACCCAAAACCACTCTATAATATTGTTTTGAGCCTGTCTAACACCTTTTTTAGCTTCTAAAATATTTTTCAACACCTCATTCGGTGCTTTTTTCAGTTTCAAAATTTAAACAAATTATTTTTTTCGATGAATATTTTCTTTCAATGTATAATACTTGAAAAATGTAAAGGTTAATATAGCTCCACAAAATGCTGACAATACAGAGTATAGATGAACTCTGTTAGTGTCTGAAAAAACTGATAGATGATAATTCATCAAAACTAAATTATACCCTAGCATAGCTATAAAAAAAAAGGTTAGAATGAGCATTATATTTTTCATTTGTAATTTTGGTTTAATTTATTTTTTTAGTTAGCCACATCGCTATTAAACTTTATACGCATCAGCCTTATTTCCTCATCGGTATAGTCGCTACCAAACTCATCTAATAATAATGATAGCTTATCAGACCCTGAATTCATTAAAAAATCATGAATCTCACCCTGCTGATCTTCGTCCAAAAGGTCATTTATATAATAATCTAAATTCAATTTAGTACCCTGATAAACAATACTTTCCATCTCTGATAGTAATTCATCTATACTCAATCTTTTAGATTTCGCCATTTCTTCTATATTCATTTTTCTATCTATACATTGTATGATATATAGTTTATGACTAGACCTGTTAGCTATATTCCTGATTATCAGGTCATTCTCTCTCAAAATGTCATTGTCTTTCACATATTGGGCTATATAAGTCACGAAATCTGTTCCAAATTTTTTAGCCTTACCCTCACCTACACCATATACTTGAGCTAATTCTAGGACACTTGTTGGGTATTGCGTTGCCATATCATCCAAACTAGGGTCTTGAAATACGGCAAAAGGGGGTATATTGTATTTTTTGGCTACTTTTTTTCTCAATTCTTTCAAGTGGTCTAATAATTTTTGGTCAAATGCACTGGTTATACTTTGTGTTGATTCTGAGCTTTGTTGCATCAACAGATTATAATCTTGGTCTTTGGTTATTAAAAATGAATAAGGTTTTTTAATAAACTCTTTTGCCTTTTCTGTCAGTCGTAAAACCCCGTAGGTTTCTATTTCTTTTTCTAAAAACCCGTGTACAATTGCCTGTCTTAGTATCGTTTTCCAAAACTGATCTTCTTTATCCTTGCCTATGCCAAAAAATTTCTCCTCGTCTAGTTTGTATGATTTTGTTATTATACTTTGGCTACCCTCAACTACTTGCACCAAATCTTTTAATTTTAATTTTTGTCCTGTTTTTTGCACAACATCTAACATTAAAGCTAAATCATTTTTTACCTCTATCATTTCTTTTGGGTTACGGGTGTTGTCATCCATATCCCATCCTAATCCTGTTTTTTCATCAAATTCTTCCCCAAAATAATGCAACAAATACTTACGCCTAGACATCGATGTTTCTGCATAAGCAACCACCTCATTGAGTAATTGCATACCAACTTCTCGTTCAGAGACTGTTTTTGCTGATAAGAATTTTTCTAACTTTTCAATATCCTTATAATCATAAAATGCTAGGCAGTACCCTTCCCCTCCATCTCTACCTGCTCTACCAGTTTCTTGGTAATAGCTTTCTAGGCTTTTGGGGATATCATAATGTATAACAAAGCGTACATCTGGTTTGTCTATACCCATCCCAAAGGCTATTGTAGCAACAATGACATCAGCATCTTCCATCAGAAACATATCTTGATGTTTACTACGTAGTTTAGCGTCTAAGCCCGCGTGATAAGGCAAGGCATTAATTCCGTTTACCTGCAATAGCTTTGCTACTTCCTCTACCCTTTTTCGGCTTAAACAATAAATAATTCCAGATTTTTTATTGTAATCTTTGATGAATCTAATTATTTGTTTTTCAATATCTATCTTTGGGCGAACTTCGTAAAACAAATTAGCTCGGTTAAAGGATTCTTTAAAGACCTTAGCCTCCATCATGCCTAATGTTTTTTGAATATCCTCTTGTACTTTGGGTGTAGCAGTTGCCGTTAGAGCTATTATTGGGGCTTCGCCTATTTTATTGATAATTGTTTTCAGGTTTCTGTATTCTGGTCTAAAGTCATGCCCCCACTCTGAAATACAATGTGCTTCATCAATACCAAAAAAGATATTTTTACGGTTTTAAAAAAATCAACATACTCCTCTTTTGTAAGAGACTCTGGTGCTACATAAAGTAATTTTGTAACACCCGACTTAATGTCATCTTGAACTCTCTTTATTTCAGATTTATTTAACGATGAGTTTAATACATGAGCAATACCGTCATTGTCAGAAACACCTCTTACAGCATCTACTTGATTTTTCATCAGTGCTATTAGTGGGGAAACAATTATTGCTACACCATCTTGAATGATTGCTGGCAGCTGATAACACAATGACTTACCACCCCCCGTTGGCATCAGAACAAACGCATCATTTCCGCCTAAAATAGTCTGTATGATTGCCTCTTGCTGTCCTTTAAATTGATTGAATCCAAAATAGTGTTTTAATGCTTCTGTTAGATTTTTAGATTGTCCTTTCATCTTTTATTGTGAGACTTTTGTTACTTTTGCCACACTAAACGTACAACAATATTTTGAATCACGAATTATACTCATTCATAAAATTTTATTAATTGGATAAAAATCATTTAATTGACATTGGGAAAAAGCTATTTGAGATAGAAATTAATGAACTAATTACTATAAAAAATAGTATCGATAATTCTTTTTATCAAGCCATTAGGGAAATAATGGATGCTCCCGGCAGGGTGGTAGTGGTAGGTATTGGTAAAAGTGCTCATATTGGCGCAAAATTTGTTGCCACATTAAATTCTACAGGTACGCCAGCTCAATTTTTACATGCTTCGGAGGCTATTCATGGAGATTTTGGCTTATTAAACACTAATGATGTCGTTATTTGTCTTTCAAAAAGTGGGAATACTCAAGAAATAAAAAATATTCTACCCATATTAAAAAACAATTCCAAAGCCATTATTGCCATTACAGGTAATCTACAATCAGAGTTGGCAAAATATGCCGATGTTGTCCTAGGTGTAACTATCTCTCAGGAGGGTTGCCCTAATAATTTAGCCCCCATGGCTAGCACCACAGCACAGTTGGTCATGGGAGATGCAGTAGCTAAAGCATTGATGGTTATGAAAAATTTTCAACCAGAGGATTTTGCAAAGTACCATCCAGGCGGTTCGTTAGGTAAAAAATTATTATGGAAGGTTGAAGATATTATTGATACAGCTCATAAACCCTTTGTGATGGCAGATGTAGAAATAAAAGAAGTCATCGTATCACTATCCTCCAGTAAATATGGTATTACCGTTGTAAAAGATAATGAAAAAATTGTAGGGGTTATTACCGACGGAGATTTGCGTAGGATGTTACAGAATTATGATGATTTTAAACATTTAAAAGCATCACAAATAATGACCGCTAATCCTAAAACAATCCAAAAAACAATCCTAGCAAAAGAGGCTCTTTTACAACTAAAAACCTATGAAATAGGGCAGTTAATCGTCATGGATCAATTAGAATATTGTGGGGTTATAGATATTCATACATTAATAAAAGAGGGAATAGAACTATGAATACAAAGATAAACATGTCTTTTCTGTCACATATCGGAGAATTAAGGAAACATCTTATTCGCTCTGTCATTGCCGTATTGGTTGGGGCAACAATTGTTGGGTTGAATAAGGATTTTGTTTTTGACAATATATTATTTGCACCAATATCTAATGATTTTATTACTTACAGGGTTTTTAACCATTTGGCTCACAGCATGGGGCTACCAAGTTTTTTTGAATTACCTGAAAAATTCCCGTTAATCGTACGCAAAATATTTGGTCAATTCAATGCCTACATGAATGTGTCAATAATCGGAGGTTTAGTGTTAGTATTCCCTTATATTATTTGGGAGATTTGGCAATTCATTAGCCCAGCATTGAGTGTTGTAGAAAAAAAATACTCGTCCTTATTCATTATCACTACATCAATACTTTTTTTAGTGGGCGTACTGTTTGGTTATTACATTTTGACACCAATGGCTATGAATTTTGGCTATTTTTTTCAGATTAGTAAAAAAGTAACTTTCCTTCCTGATTTGGCGGATTATATTAGTATTTTATTGCAAACCTGTCTAGGTATGGGTTTCGTGTTTTTATTTCCTATATTAATATTTTTCCTTACCAAAATGGGCATTATAACCCCAAAATTCCTAGACACATATCGCAAACATGCCTTTATTGTTATTTTGATTATTGCAGCATTCATCACCCCAGCAGATGTCATTACAATGATGGTAGCCGCATTGCCCTTAGTTATTTTATACGAGTTGAGCTATTATGTATCCAAAATAGCCTTTAAAACCAACAAATCTAAGGACTTAGTTATTAAAAAATAAAAATAATATGACAACACAGGCTTCAATAAATAGCTAAAAATTGTATCTTTAGCTTGGTAAAATATAAAACTATATAGCATGACTGTACCGCAATATGTAGAGAATATAAACAAACGCTACCAACTCGGTAATGCCACAGAGCATACGTTTCGAGGTGATTTACAGCAACTGATTGAAAGTACTGTTCCTGGTATTGCAGCAACCAACGAACCAAAACGACAAAGTTGCGGAGCACCCGATTATATATTAACAAAAAAAGATATTCCTGTTGGTTTTATAGAAGCTAAAGACATTGGCGACAAAGATTTAGAGGGAAATAAAAAAACAGGAAACAAAGAACAATTCGACCGTTATAAAGCTTCTCTTAATAACTTACTATTTACCGATTATTTAGATTTTCATTTATACCGTGATGGCATTTTTATAACTAAAATAGCCGTTGCCGAAATTCAAAATGGAAAAATTGTTGCATTACCAAATAACTTTTCATCTTTTGAAAATTTATTAAAAGACTTTTGCACACACATTAGTCAATCCATAAAAAGCTCAAAAAAATTAGCTGAAATGATGGCGGGCAAAGCTCGCCTGCTTTCCGAAGTAATTGAAAAAGCACTAACAAGCGACGAAACACATAACGAGGATAGTACACTTAAAGACCAGATGAATGCCTTTAAGGAAATATTAATACACGATATTACGCCTAAAGGTTTTGCAGATGTTTACGCTCAAACTATTGCTTACGGTATGTTTGCGCTTCGTTTGCACGACCCAACATTGCCTACATTTAGTAGACAAGAAGCATCTGAATTAATTCCAAAATCAAATCCTTTTTTACGCAAATTGTTTGGATACATTGCTGGTCCTGATATTGACGACCGCATTAAATGGATTGTAGATAGTTTGGTAGACATATTTTTGGCGTGCAACGTAGCAGAGATTTTAAAAAACTATGGTAAAACAACAAAAATGGAAGACCCTATCATCCATTTTTATGAAACCTTTTTAAGTGAATACGACCCTAAACTGCGCAAGGCTCGTGGCGTATGGTACACGCCTGCGCCAGTTGTAAATTTTATTGTGCGTGCTGTTGATGATATTTTTAAAACAGAATTTGATTTACCACAAGGCTTAGCCGATACCAGTAAAACTAAAATAAACGTAAACATACAAGGCAAGCAAGTTGAACAAGAAGTACACAAAGTACAAATACTTGACCCTGCAACAGGTACAGGCACATTCCTTGCCGAAGTAGTAAAACACGTTCATAAAAAGTTTGAAGGACAACAAGGTATTTGGAGCAATTATATTGAAACCCATTTATTACCACGCCTTAATGGCTTTGAGTTGTTAATGGCGAGTTACGCTATGGCTCATTTACAAATGGATTTATTGTTTACGGAAACTGGCTATAAACCTACTAAAGAACAACGCCTACGCATATACCTAACAAACAGCCTCGAAGAAAGCCACCCCGATACAGGAACGTTATTTGCTAATTGGCTAAGTGTCGAAGCTAACGAAGCCAACCAAATTAAACGAGACACACCTGTAATGTGTATTATTGGTAATCCGCCATACAGTGGAATATCCTCAAACAATGGCGAATGGATTAGCAAACTGATTGAAGATTACAAATATGTTGATGGTGTTCATTTTAATGAACGTAAACATTGGCTGAATGACGACTATGTAAAATTCTTACGTTACGGTCAACACTTCATTGAGAAAAACGGCAGTGGCGTTTTGGCTTTCATCAATCCTCACGGATTTTTGGACAATCCAACTTTTAGGGGTATGCGTTGGCATTTACTCAAAACCTACGATAAAATTTACACCATAGATTTACACGGTAACAGTACAAAAAAAGAAACTGCACCCGATGGTTCAATCGACCAAAATGTATTTGATATTATGCAAGGTGTTGCAATAACCGTATTTGTAAAAACAGGAAAGAAAAAAACCAATGAATTAGGCAAAGTATTTCATAATGACTTGTTTGGCAAGAGAGAAGATAAATATGAATTTTTAACTACTAACTCCTTAAAAACAGTAAAATTCAATGAGATAAAACCTGAAAAACCCAATTTGTTTTTTATTCCAGTAAATCATAAAGCAATTGCAGAATTTAATCAAGGTATTCAAATCGGAGAGCTTTTTTCAAAACAATCAATGGGAGTTACTACTGCAAGAGACCATTTTGTAATTGATATGAACAAAGCGGTTTTATTAAACAGAATGAAGGATTTTTCTGATTTATCAATTGATGATTTAAGTATAAGAACTAAATACTTTGGCACAAAATCGTCAGGAAAATATTTGACTGGAGACACACGAGGTTGGGAATTGTCAAAAGCAAGAAAGGAATTGAGTAATGAAACTCACGATACTAACATTAAACATATTTCATATAGACCGTTTGATAAAAGATTTATCTACTACACCAAGAAGATGGTTGATTGGGGAAGAGAAGATGTGATGAATAATTTAGTTGCAAGTAATTACTCACTTGTTTGCGTGAAAATTGGAAGAGATGAAACTGCACATAATTATTTTATATCAAATTCAATAACTGACAAGAGTTTGACTTCTTCGTTAGACAATGCTAACATATTTCCACTGTATTTATATCCTAAAACTAATGGACAGCAAACAATTGGTCAAATTACAGAAAGAGTTCCAAATCTAAATATTGAAATTATAAATGAAATTTCAGCCAAATTAGGTATAACATTCACAAACGAAAAGAAAAAAACAAAAAATACATTTGCCCCAATTGATATTTTAGACTACATATATGCAGTTTTACATTCGCCAACTTATAGAGAAAAATATAAGGATTTTTTAAAAATAGATTTTCCAAGAGTGCCTTATCCAAAAGATGCAACAACCTTTTGGCAACTGGTAAAACTTGGCGCAGAAATAAGACAAATACATTTATTGGAAAGCCCAACGGTTGAGAAATACATCACGCAATATTCCATAGATGGAAATAACGTTGTAAGCAAACCACGCTTTGCCTCCTCCCCTTCGGGGAGGTCGGGAGGGGCTGTTTACATTAACGATACTCAATATTTTGATAATGTTCCCGAAATTGCTTGAACTTTTATATTGGCGGTTATCAACCTGCCCAAAAGTGGCTAAAAGACAGAAAAGAACGCACACTTCAATTTGATGATATTTTACATTATCAAAAAATAATAGTTGCCTTAACTGAAACCGATAGGTTAATGAAGGAAGTTGATAAAATAGTGATTGAATGAGGGTTTTTTAAAATGAACCTCAGAGCTACCAAAGGGTTATGAAAGAATATCTAAAACCACTGGATGATGAATATTACCTTAGCGAATATGGCTTTCGGGTGTTTACCGAGAAATATCATTTGCGAAGAGGCTATTGCTGTAAAAGTGGTTGCAAACATTGCCCGTATGGTTACAATAAAGCAACAAATGGTTTTGATAAAATTTAGCTAACAAGCATAGCATAATTTACTTTATCTAAACTAAAGGGTATTAATTTAAACGTTAATTGAAAGCTAAAGTTAATCTTATAATCAAAAAAAAAGATACTTTTGCTGTCTCTATATATAAAATTACACACATAATGGTATTTAAAAATATAATATTCATTTTTATCTTAGTTTTGGTTACTAATTCCTGTAACCGATCTTTTGAAAGAGCTTTGGATAGTAATGATAAGGATTTTATGCTGAACACTGCAAATCAGCTGTACGAGAATGGGAAGTATGGTGATGCCTTGGTATTGTATGAAAAAGTAGCCCCGCTAGCTATTGGCACACCTGATGTCGCATTAATTACCTACAATAGTGCTTACGCTAACTATGCTGATAAAAACTATAAATTAGCGGCGCTACAGTTTAAGAACTTTCATAATTCATTTCCTAAAGACTCTACCGCTCAGGATGCCTTGTTTCAGTCCGCCTACTGTTACTATTTAGGGTCTGGTGAGTATAATCTGGACCAAGAAAACACCAATAGTGCTATTAAGGAATTACAAGATTACATCAACGTATATCCTGATTCTGACAAGGTATTGAGTTCTAATACTTATATACAAGAATTACAAGATAAGTTAGAAAAAAAGGCTTTTGAAGGGGCTAAAATATTTTATAATACGGCTCAATACAAGGCTTCAGCACAGGCTATGAGTAATATTTTGGAGGAATATCCTAGCACAAAATATAAAGAAGAGGTTCTGATTTATATTTTGCGTTCTAAGTATGAGTTGGCGATGAAAAGTATTCTACAAAAAAAAGAAGCTAGAATAACCGATGCTAAAACAGAACAAAAACAATTGTTGTTACAATATCCTAATTCTAAATACAAAGATGAAGCCAATGATATGCTGGAGGATTTAACTACTGAAATGGCTAAATTTAAAAAACTAATAAGTAGACCATCTTAAAAACACAAATAGACGAGGCTACGATGGGTTTTCTATTTTTTCACTACAAAAACTAACCAAATAAACGCCAAAAAATATTAAACAAGAGGCAATTATTTTTATACTATCTAAGTGATCTACACCAATTATTATGGCACAAATAGTTGCGACAAATGGCTGTCCAAAGATGTAGATACTTACCGTTGTGGGGCTTACTGTTTGCATAGCAGTCAATATACTAAGGTAGCCAATACAAGTAACCAGAAATACTACATAGCCTATGGATAGGTAACAATCTAAAGAAAAACTAGCCCAATCTGATACTAAGAATTGATCATAAGTAAGTGGTATAACCATTAAAAAACCAAAAGTATAAAGCCATTTGAGTATTGTGATTGTGGAATATTTTTTAATCAACGGACGGATAATTATTAAAAAATAACCATAAGATAATGCACTAGTAAACAACAATAAATTGCCTAAAACTGGATTTCTAGCATCTTTTACCCCCGTATGATTGCTCATACTAATTAGTAATAAGGCACCAGCTAATCCTAGACAAATTCCTATAATTTTGCGTCCTGTAACCTGTTCTTTTAAGATAAAGTAGGACATTATCAAAACCATTATCGGGTTTAATGTCATGATGATGGAGGCACTGATGGGTTGAGAGTAGTCAATACCTTGAAAAAGAGTTAATTGACAAATAAAAATACCAAAAAAAGAGCTGAAAAACAATTTTTTCAAATCTTTTTTTGATACCTTTTCCGATGGTATAAAAACTGATATTAACCAAAAAAATAACATCCCTACAAAAACTCTTGATAGCAAAAAAACAAAAGCATTGATGTACTTAGGCATAGGTATCTTTGCTATGATAAAATTTAACCCATAAATAACTGTACCTAAGGTTAGTAGTAAATGAGGTTTGAGCGTTTTAAACATTAAAATGTATATTTAACTGAGCTAAATTATTTTTCTCATTGCCTATAAATATTTTATTATTATCTACAATTACAGGTCTTTTCAAAAAAGTATAATCCTGAAGGATTAATTTTTTATAGTCATCCTCTGAAAGTATTTTTTCTTTTAGCTTTAGTGTAGTATAATTTTTCGCCTTTCTACTGAATAAGGATTCATAACTACCTGATAATTTAGCCAAATTGGTTAATTCTGTCTCTGTTATTAATTCTGTTTTAATTTCTTTTTTTGTAAAATTACTCAACGGTAACGCTTTTAAAATACGGTCGCATGTGCTACATGTTTTAAGGTAAAAAATGGTTTTCATGGAAATTTAAATTTTATACACCACCAATACTAATTAGCTTTAATTCTAAATATTCCATAATGCCATCTGCTCCAGATTCATGTCCCATGCCACTTTTTTTCCAACCGCCAAAGGGTAACTCTGTGCCATGTGCTGTCCATTCATTAATGCCCACTACGCCAAATTCTAAATTTTCGGCATAGTAAAGTGCTTTGTTAATGTTGTTGCTAAACACATAAGCAGATAGTCCATACTCTGTATTGTTGGCATACATAACATCCTCTTCCTTAGTCTTGTATGGCATGACAAGCATCACAGGACCAAATATCTCTTCCTGAATGAATGCTTGTTCACTATTTACCTCTATAAGGCATGGGGTAACAAAATAACCCTTTTCTAGCTTATCTCCACCACATACAATCTTGGCTCCCTCTTTTCTAGCTTGTTGAATAAAATCTAACACAAATTGTTGTTGTTTTTTATTAATCAATGGCCCTAGATTGTTTATGGCACCTTTGTTTTCACCCAATTGTATTTTTTTCAGAGCTTCAGCTGTTTTGGCTACAAAATCATCATAGATGGACTCATGTACAATGAACCGCTGTGGAGACATGCAGGTTTGTCCACAATTTCTTAGTTTTTAAGCAACAGCTGTTGCTACTATTGTATCTACAGAAATATCATTTTCTATAATCACTGGTGCGTTGCCTCCCAGCTCTAAAGATAATTTGGTGTATGTTTTTGAAGCTCCGTTCATTAATGAAGCTCCAACGCTAGTGCTACCTGTAAAACTAATCTTTCGTATCAGTTTATTACTCAACATTGCCGCACCTATTGATGCCGCTTCTCCGATTATAAAATTAAATACACCAACTGGAAGTTCTGCCATTTCTATTACTTTTGCCAAATTAATGGTAGATAATGGTGTGTGTTCAGACCCTTTTAAAATGACGGTACACCCAGCTGAAAGGGGCGCCGCACAGGCTCTAGAAGGGTTGTGTATAGGGAAATTATAAGCGGTGATAATCCCTACTACACCTATAGGTTGGTAGACGGTATAAGCTCTTTTGTCTAGTCTATTAGTGGGTAGCGTTTTACCATACGTGCGTTTACATTCTTCCGCATACCATTCAAAAATATTAGCAGCAACCAACCACTCACTTCTTGCTTCAATGTATGGTTTACCTGTTTCTTCAATTGTTTCTTGGGTAAAACTACCAGTATTTTCCCTTATTATAGAGGCTATTCTTTTCAGATATTCTGACCGATAATATGGCGTATATTCTTTCCAAATCAGAAAGGCATCTTGAGTCGCTGTTATTGCTAAATCAAAGTCTTGCTTATTACCGTAGGTTATATTTGCTATAATTTCTTCTGTGGCAGGATTTATTAACTCATAGCTATTTCCATTTATGGCATCACACCATAAACCATTTATAAACATTTGCTTCATTTATGGTATAAAATTTGAATAATTAAAAAAAATGTATATATAAAATATTGCAAATATAAATTATTAACCACTATAATTTATTTTTAGAATCATTTTTAATAAAATTATTTTCACTAGATTTGAGTACTAAATAAATCGCTTTGACAGAAGATTTTATACAATACCTATGGCAATACCGATTGTTTGACCAAAAAGAATTAAAAACTATTGATGGAGAGTTTATAACCATACTAAAAACAGGCTTACTAAACCGTAATGCGGGACCTGATTTTTCTGAAGCAAAGATTAGAATAGCTGAAAATATTTGGGTGGGAAATATAGAAATACACCTAAAATCATCTGACTGGGATAGACATAATCATAGTCAGAACAAAGCCTATCATTCCATAATATTACACGTAGTGTATGATTATGATAAGGAAATACCCTTTCTAATTGAAAAAAACATCCCTACGCTGGTTCTGAAAAGCCTTATCCCAAAACATCTAATTATTAACTATAACAAATTACAGACCATACCATATCAATTTGTACCCTGTGAAAAAGATTTCAAAACAATAGATGATTTTACTCAAAATAATTTCATAGAAAAATTATTTATTGAGCGATTGGAAATGAAGACTGACGCTATTTTTGAACGTTTAAATGTAGAAAACATAAATTGGGAGGCATTATTTTTTAAACAATTGGCTTATAGTTTTGGTTTAAGAATTAACGCAAATGTTTTTTTAGATTGGGCTAAATCTTTTGATTTTTCGGTATTAAAAAAATGTAGTAGTAATTTAATTCAATTAGAGGCTTTGTTTTTTGGGCAAGCTGGTTTTTTAGATTTAGATAACAATGCAGATGTGTATTATCAAAAACTGAAAAAAGAATACAATTTCATCAAAACAAAACATCAATTAACACCAATTAATAGTGTGCTGTTTAAATTTTTTAGGTTACGCCCACCTAATTTCCCTACAGTAAGATTGGCACAACTAGTCGCTGTTTATTTTCATTTTCAAAACATTTTTATGCTTGCTATTGGTAGTTCTAAAATGACTAATTTATATCAACTATTCACAGGTATAGAGGCATCGATGTATTGGGATAGTCATTACACTTTTGGAGACTTATCATCAAAAAATACAAAAAAAAAGATTACAAAAGATTTTGTGCAAAATATTGTTGTAAACACAATTATACCCATAAAATTGTTGTATGCTAAACATATTGATAAAACCGTGACGGATGAATTATTGGATTTGATGAGAGAACTGCCTGCTGAAAAAAATACTATTGTGGAGGAGTATGAGTTTATTGGTGCTACGATTACCTCTGCTATGCACTCTCAGGCTTATCTTCATTTAAAAAAACATTATTGTGAAGCTAAAAAATGCTTAAATTGCACCATTGGCAGTAAATTACTTACTAAAAATATTAGTTAAAAAAATGATAGATCAGCTAAAGACTTTTTTTGAAAACAATGGCTTTAATGTTGTAGAGCGTATTGCGGATAGGTTAGGTGTACGGGCGTCAAAATTAAGAATTATGTTTATTTACTTAGCATTTGTCACACTTAGCTTAGCCTTTGGATTATATTTAGTTTTCGCTTTTTTTCTTTGGGTTAAAGATTGTATTATAAAAAAAAGAAAATCTGTGTTTGATCTATAGATTTTCTTTATTTTGCTTCTTTGAACGTCTTAATGTCCTCTATTTCTAGGTATGGGTCATTATATCTGTTTTTATTCTAGGTTTTGTATCTACTAATATAAATTTTTCTGTGTGTAAAAAATATTTTTGGTTGCTATAAACCTATTATAGCGTGTGTGTGTTTAATCATCATCTTCACCATCATCTACAAATTTATCATCAAAGTCTTCCTCTTCTTCCTCATCATCAATGTTTGCTAAAATATCATCATCATCAATGCCTACGTCATCTAAATCAGAAATCATCAGGTCATTACTACCTTTTAGTTTTTGTTTTGGTGCTTTTAATGGCATTTTGCCAAATCTGTAAACGGTAAGGGGGTAGTTAAGGGTTGCTTCTTTGTGCTGTATCTCTAATAATTCTACAAAAAATGTCCACATGTCATAAAAGTCATAGACATAAATCATTCTGTCACCTACTTTTGTTAACATTTCTTTGATGTAGACATCTGCCATAGTTTCTGCATCTCGGTCATCAGACATGTCTTCTAGTGGTATTTCACCGTCTTGACTCCAATTTTTATCCGATTTGTAAAACGATGATAATTCTTCTGATTGAAGGCTAAACGCACTTTTTATGCCTTTGTGCAATGCCCACAGGGTTTGATTATCCTTTACTTCTATATCTCTAAAAACGTCTTCTTTGGTGTCTAAAATTACACGAATTTTATAAATCATACTGCTTACTTTGGTGGTGTTTTTTTGGTGTTATTAATTGTAAATTATTTTTTAGTGGGCAAATTTAATTTTTTTCCGTAATTAATCATAAAAATATAAGCAGAATTGTAATTATTTTCTATAATTCCTTCTAAAATGGCTTCTTTGATGGCTTCTTTGATTAATCCTATCTCTCTTCCTGGTTTTATACCAAAGGCTTTCATTATATCTTCTCCCGTTATTGGGGGTTGAAAATTACGTATTTTATCTCGTTCCTCTACTTCTTTTATTTTAATTTCAACAACAGAAAAATTTTGCTTAAATTTTTGCCGCTTTGCTTTATTTTTGGTTGTGATATCCGCCTTACAAAGGGTTATTAAGTCCTCAAAATCATTTCCTGCTTCTAATAATAATCTTCTGAGTGATGAGTCTGTAGCTTCTTCGGTAATCAAAGCTATTGGTCGAGAGCTAATGCGTACTAATTTTTGTACATATAGCATCTCTTCACCTAACGTTAGGCTTAGTCTTCTGAATATTTTAGGGATCATTTTTGACCCTACAAATTCATGTGAGTAAAATGTCCAACCCAGTTCGGTATGAAATTTTTTGGTAGTCGCCTTACCTACATCATGCAATAATGCGGCCTAACGCAACCAGATATTTTGGGTGTGATGGCTAATGTTGTCTACCACCTCTATGGTGTGATAAAAATTGTCTTTGTGCTTTTGTCCATCAACCTCTTCTATACCCTTCAGGGCTATTAATTCTGGTAATATGTAGTTCATTAAACCTAAATCATCCAATAATTTTAAACCCACAGATGGTTTTGGTGTTTCCATTATTTTTTGAAACTCTACCATAATTCGTTCTATAGAAACTATTTTCAAACGATAGGCATTTTTTTTGATTGCTTCTATCGAATTTTCATCTACGGTAAAACCCAATTGTGCAACAAAACGTACGGCACGCATCATACGCAAGGGGTCATCTATATAGGTCATATTAGGGTCAGATGGTGTTTTAAGAATTTTTGATTCTAAATCTTGTACGCCTTCAAAAGGGTCTACTAGCGTGCCAAAATCTTTTTTATTTAGGCTAATCGCTAGAGCATTGATGGTAAAATCTCTCCTTTTTTGGTCATCACCTAACGTCCCTTTTTCTACAAAAGGATGTCTGCTATCTTCTGAATAGCTTTCTGTTCTTGCTCCTACAAATTCTAATTCTAAATTTTGATACCGAAACATCGCTGTTCCATAACGCTTAAAAATGGTTACTTTTGATCTTTTATCTAGGTTTTTGGCTATTAATTGAGCAAATGCTATACCGTCACCCTCGGTTACAAAATCTATGTCTTTAGGGTTATTTCTTTTTAGTAATAAATCTCTTACAAAACCACCCACAATATAGATTTTATATCCATTAGCATCTGCAACTTCAGATATGGTTGCGAATAATTGATTTTGTATGGCTGTACTAAGGTTCATTATACTGACTAAAAGGTAATTCTTATAAAAGACAAATGTATAATTTTTCTTTTATACAAAACTATTCTCTGATTATTTTTACGCGACTATCTAAGCCTAATTTTATGATGGTAGATGGTTGGTTTGTTATTTTTTCTTCATAAATTAATTCTACCATATAATCGACACTTTCTTTAATGATGATTGAGATTTCATTAAATGTTTGAGGTGTTTTATCTCCAGAAAAATTGGCTGACGTGGAGACAATTGGTTTACCTAATTTGGTTATTATTTTTTTACAAAAGTCATGTTTTGTTATTCTTATTCCTACGGAATTATCATCAGCTATGATTAGGTTAGATAATCCTTTTGGGGCATCGTAGATGATGGTTGTTGGTTTTTCCGCATAGTCTAATATAGTCCAAGCAAGATCTGGTACATCAACTATTTTTTGTAGTCTACCTTCGGACTCTACCAAAACAATCATACTTTTTGCTAAATTTCTTTTCTTTAATTGATATATTTTTTGAATAGCATCATCATTTGTTGCATCACATCCTATACCCCAAATAGTGTCTGTTGGGTAAAGTATTATTCCTCCATTTTTTAATATTTCTACTACTTTTTCTAATTCATTGGTCATTTACGATAACATTAATACATTTGTTTGTCATTAATTTGTAAATATAAAACTTGAGAATGAGACTAAAATATAAGCAATTGGAATATAAAACACTTGCTACTAAGTTTAACCCTATCCCTACAATATTTATTTTTATTTCACTTTAAATTTTTGTAATAATATAGGTACTTTAATGAATCTATAAAGACTTATGAAGCGTAAATCTACACAAACTATTATGAAAAATTTAAATTATTGGCTTCTATTTTTGAGACTTTTATTTCTAAAATGAGGCGATATTAAAACGGTGAAAACACCATCTGTAAAAATTTCTAGTCTATTTTTTTTTGAGAAAATTGGATTTGTGAAAAAATTAAAAGGCTACTTTACCTACCTCAGCACCTAATTTACAAATTAAAGTTTTGCGTTGCTCATCAATATTAAAATTTACCACGTTTTGTTGATCTGTAAATTTATCTAATAAGATAGTGTTTTTTAACTCTATTGTTTTTATGTTTTCCACATTGGGTATTTGAAAATAAATCCACATGGCACTGGCTAATGGTTGACAGCCAGAAAATGTGATTTCTCTTGGAATACCATTTACGGTTACTGTGATATGTTTTTTTATATACTTGTCTGCCGCAGTTAAAAAACTAGGTTCAGATGCCTTTATGTCAAAAATAGTTTCTAAATATTCTGTGCTTATTTTAGACGAAAATTTTATTACTTTTGTAGTACTTGTATACTCTACTTTTGTGGTAGATACATGAAATTCATGAGGTGTACTAAGTGCTGAAAACGCTGAAAAAGCCAACACTAAACACAATAATGAAACTACATAATATTTAGCTTTATTTTTAGCCGTCATGGTATTAAGTTTTATGGTTAATCATATTTTATACATTAGCAAAATCAATGCCAGTTATATTTTAAACAAATTTTATAGTCTGTGTTTTCCTGAATCTATACCTTCTTTTATTTCTGGATTTATTTTTGTATAACCTGTTTCTTTTAGATAAACATATAAAGGCTCTGTAGTCTTGGTGCAATCATAGCCACAATTTTTTAAGGTATTTTTTGAGTTTTTAAAGGTCGCTGTTGTCTCTACCGTTGCACTAATTCGTAAAAAAACAGGTATTGCATATGGCGGTAATTCTTTTTTTAAAAACTCATATAATTGACTAAAATCAAGCGCCTCCAAAGGTTTATTTAATGTCAATAATGCCATGCCTGCACGCCCACTAGTATCTGGAACTTCTACGCCATAGACTACACTTTGTGATATTCCATCAAAATTATTAATTATTTCTTCTACCTCTGTGGTAGAAACATTCTCCCCTTTCCATCTAAATGTATCGCCTAATCTATCTACAAATTGTGTGTGTTTAAATCCTTGACCTCTAACTAAATCTCCCGTATTAAACCATGCGTCACCTTTTTTAAATACGTTTTTTAATTGAACTCCTTCAGATTTGCTTTTTTCAGTATAGCCATCAAATGGGTATTTTTGGTTGATTTCCCCTAATAATAAGCCTACACCTCCTGTTTTTACTTTTTTATAATATCCTTTTGCGTCTAAAACCGGTGCATCCTTTTCTTTATCATATTCTACTATGGCATACCCTGTTATTGTATATCCCATTGTTCTTTCAAAATTAAAAACATTAAAAAAAGCGATATTTCCTTCACTTGATGCGTAAAATTCTGCGACTTGTTTAATCCCAAACCGAGATGTGAATTCTGACCAAATACCTGCACGTAGACCGTTGCCTATCATTTTTGTTAATGTATTGTTTTTTTCTAACGGGTGTTCTGGGGAATTAAGTAAATACTTACATAACTCCCCTACATAACCAAAAGCTGTTGCCTTGTATTTATTTATATCAGGCCAAAACTCGCTAACACTAAATTTATTTTTTATAATAATAGATGCTCCACCCGCCACTACTGACGTCCAGCAAACAATCATTGCTGTTGCGTGAAATAGTGGTAATGCTACATATAATCTATCTGTAGGTTTTAACCTTAGGGTTACTAATCCAAATGCACTATAACCCTTTATCCATCTACCATGACTGATTATTGACGCTTTTGGTAGCCCTGTAGTACCCGGCGTATAGATATACATACAGGGGTCTAGATATTTTATTGTAGTACTAGGTTTTGGTTCTTGCTCAGAATAGAATTTAGACTCTATGTCAAATTCTTTTAATGTTGTTTTTTCTGAAACTGCTGAGTATGAATGATGTGGTATGAAAAATTTATTGTCTTCTGGCACATCATTTATATCACTGGCTATTTCTTGGTAATCATCAATGAACTCCGCACCAATCAATATGGCTTTTGATTTAGCCAAATGTATGCTATGTATCAGTGTTTTGTTTTTCTGAGCTGTATTTATCAAAGCCGCTACACAACCTATTTTTGATAAAGCCATGCTTACAGCTATTATCTCAGACCTGTTTTCTAACATTACAACTGCTACATCACCCTTTTTAAACCCTAATTTTGTAAAATTATCAGCCAATTTATTGATCCAATTGTTCAACTCATCATAAGTATAGGTTTTATCCAAATACATAATGGCATTGTTATTCGGATATTTACGAACTGTTTTATAAAAAATAGAACCTAATGAAACCTGAGACTGTGCTGATAGACTACGATTAAGTATAATTCCTGTTAATATTTTTGGTAAACTTGGAATAATTTCAGGTAACTTTTTGACTATTCCCGCTAGTGTTATAAGGTCTTTATTGGTGTTTGACATTACTTAACCTGTTTTATTTAAGCTCTTGAGAATTTCTGTTTAACAATCTTCGAGCTATAATTAATTGTTGGATTTGTTGCGTACCCTCAAATATATCTAAAATTTTCGCGTCTCGAGCCCATTTTTCTAAAAGTTCTTTATAAGAATATCCTAATGAGCTACAAAGCTCTACAGATTTTAAGCAACTCTGCACACCAATACGGGCCGCCTTTGTTTTACAAACCGAAGCTTCTAAAGAGTTGGGCTTCCTATTATCAGCCATCCACGCGACTTTTAATGTTAATAGTCTTGACGCTTCATAATCTACTTCCATTCGGTAAACTTCAGACTCTACAGCCTTCAGGTTATTCATTGGTTTTTTGTAATCCAAGTTAATTTTTGAATCTAAAATCTCTTTAAGTCTTTCTAACGAAGCTTCTGCACAACCCAAAGCTATAGATGCTACAAATGGGCGAGTATTATCAAAAGTTTCCATAACACCAGCAAATCCTTTTTTGATATCAATTTCAGGATTCCCTAATAGATTTTTACCTGGCACCCTACAGTTAGTAAACATAATTGCTGCGGTGTCTGAGGCTCTTATTCCTAGTTTTTTCTCTACCCTTATTAGCTCCATACCTGGTGTACCATGCTCTACTACAAAAGACTTTATAGCCGCTCTACCTAGAGCCTTATCTAGGGTAGCCCATACTACTACAGCGTTTGCTCGCTGTCCAGAGGTTATAAATATTTTTTCGCCATTTAAAATATAATCATCACCATCTTTTTTCGCAGTGGTGGTAATTGCCGCAGAGTCAGATCCCACATTGGGTTCTGTAATAGCCATAGCGGACCATACTTTACCAAATCTACTCAATTGTTCTTTATTTGCAACAGCACTAATTGCCGCATTCCCTAAACCTTGACGAGGCATGGATAAGATTAACCCTGTGTCGCCATAGCACATTGCTTGTATATTAACACAGTTAGTACTATTTCCGCCATTTTTTAATGACGTATCATTTAATTCTTTTTTTCCTCCACCGGCGGTACTAGAGCCTGAAGCATCATCCATAGCATTTAAAAGTGCAGCAAGCAAATCTAACTCTTTTGGATAAACATGTTCATTTACGTCATATTTCCTAGATATAGGACTCATAAATGATTTTGCTACAATATAAGCCGTATTTAAAAGATTTTTATGTTTTTTTGGGATTTCTAAATTCATTTTTTATTGTTTTTGCGATTAAATTAATTTCAGAATTTTATGATTTTAAATTACAGATGTAAACCGTTTATAGCAATCGATACGGCACGTAAATCTCTGTACCATCTTTGCACGGGAAAATCTCTAATAAAGCCATGTCCGCCTAGTAACTGAACGCCGTTACTACCTATCTGCATACTTTTTTCACTACTCATAAAATGAGCTAAATAAACCTCTTTTTAAAAATCTAAGCCTTGCTCTGCCCTAGAGGCGACTCTTTGTGTTAAGATACGCATACCATCAGTTTCTATTTTTATATCTGCAATCATAAATGCTACAGCTTGCCTATTACTGATTGGCTCTCCAAAAGCGTGGCGTTCGTTAGCATATTTAATTGTATAATCTAATACTGCCTGACAACAACCAACGGCTAAGGCACACCATCCTAATTTACAATAATTAATAAATTCTTCGAAATTAAATTCATTACCTAAAATTGCATTTGCGTCTATCTGCACGTTATTAAATGTTAGCTTACCTAGTTGAGCGGAATTCAACCCCATGCCTTTGTCTTTGGTTATTTGTAAACCATTGGTGTTTTTATTGACAATAAAAATTTGACTTTGATCATCTAATTTAGCCGCAACCAAAAAAAATTCTGAACTCTCTGCCAGTGGCACCATGTTTTTAACCCCATTGATAAGGTAACCATTACCGTTTTTTTTCGCAGTTGTTTCTAATTCAAAAGGATCGAAAAGGACTGTTGGTTCATTTACAGCTATGGAAGATTTTATAGGGTTACTTCCTAGAAATAGTGGTATAAATACTTTTTTCTGATCCTCCGTACCCCATTTGGTTATTGCATTCAAAACACTTTGTGGTGTTAAAAAAGCTAATGCTTGACCTAGATCACCGTACGCTAATGTTTCTGCTATAATCATTTGTGTTAACGCAGATTTTTCTTTCATTATCCCGCCATAACTTTCAGGCACTTGGTTATAAGCTAGTTCTAATTGATTAAATTGCGTCCAAAGATTAGCGTCAATAGCTCCAGCTTCATCTGTATGTTCTGCGGTAGTTCTCATTTTCAGAGCAAACTGTTGCAATGTGTTTTGAATTAAATTTTGTTCATCGGTATAATTTAAATCAAATAGACCCTTTGTAGATCTTGGCTTTGTTGGGTCATATGGTTTGGGTTTGGGTGTAAACTTGTCCCCTATTTTTAGTCCATTGTATGCACTAAAATAGATTACTTTTTGGGAGATACTCCTTAATTTTAAACTTTCACCTGTTTTTGAATCTAAAAAATCGTTACACCTAGTTAAAAATCTTGCTAACCTGTCAGTTTGTGTTTTTTGTAATGTTGCCATACGGATTTCTATTTTTAATTATTACAATACAAATATACATAAAAATACTATGCCTGCATAGTGTTTTTATGTAATAACTGTATAAATATTTTTTTATTGCTTAATTTTCAGTGATTTCTCCAAAATTCCAAGTTAATCCAAATCTCAAAGTATTGTCTAAAGCACTGTTAATTTTACTTGTAGGGATTAGGTATGAGAAGTCTAAACCAAATGAATTATACTTAAATCCTGCACCTACAGATAGGTGTTGCCTTGCTCCTTTCTCTAAACTTTCATGAAAATAACCTGTTCTAAAGGCAAATGAATCACTGTAATTGTATTCTGCACTAGCGGAGTAGGTAAACTCTTTCAGTTCTTCGGCGGTGCCGCCTGGTGCATCTCCAAAAGAGCTAAACATAGCTCCTATAACGCTTTTGTTAGGCTGTGTACCATCAGCTTGATTACTTGGCACTAATAGTTTATTTACCTCTAACCCAACTGTAACTTTGTTGTCTGGGTCAAATTTAAAATCATAAACAGCTCCTACGCCAAGGTTGGTCGGTAAATAGCTAGAATTGTTATTGGAGTTTGAATAATCTAATTTTTGCTCTATATTTTTGATTGCAAAACCAACACGCATCCTTCCTTCAAAGTCTTTGTATGTTTGTGGATCTCCTTGATAAGTACCTGTAACGTCTACAGCAAAGGTGTTTGCCGCTTTGGTTTGTGAGTCATTTAAGCCATTAAATAAATCAGATCGAATATACCTTGCCACAACTGCCATACCGTAGTTTGGTGTTAATTTTAACCCATAAGAAACGTCTAAGGCAAACTCATTAGGCTTCGCAATACCTGTAGAGCTGACTGTATTATCTACATTTAGTTGAGTTAATTGCACTTCGCCTAAATTAAAATAATAAAGACTAGCACCAAATGTACTTGTTTTTTCTGGGTTCAGATAGGTGTGGTATGCTCCGTTTAATAAAAAAACGTCATTTGTAATATTGCTTAAGTAAGGTGTGTATGAAACACCTATGCCTGAGTAATTTTTATTAAATAAATATTTTGAAGCATTCCAATATTGAGAAAAGGCATCCGATGAAGTTGCTACTCCCATATCGCCTAAACCACCCGCTCTAGCATCAGGGGCTATTCGTAAAAATGGTGCACCAGTATATACTGGCTTATATATTGTTTGTGCTGATAAGTAACTAGCCGTTGCTAGAATTAATACTGTTGCTATTTTTTTCATAAAATATATTTAATTAAACTTAGGGTCAAAAATCATTCCTAAAAATTGATATACGGTTAGTTTTTATTGCAAAATTACTAATTTTTCTATTTGAGTTGTAGAGCCTTTGCATGTTTCTGTATTTATTCCCTTTGCATTTAATCGGTAAATATACACACCTTTGCCTATTTTATCACCAGAATCATCCAATCCATCCCAACCAATGCCAAACTTATCTGTTCTGTATCCTTCTCTATAAGGTTGAGAGCTTACGTTTTGATGAATTGTTTTTACTAATTTGCCAGAAATGGTAAATATTTGCACCGATACGTCTAGTGCTTCACTGCAGTTATGCTCAAAATGAAAATATGTTTGAGTAGTAAAAGGATTTTACCAATTAAGTAATTTGTTTATTTGTAATTGATCTGAGCCTTCTTGTACTACTGTAAATTCCAAAGTTTGTATGGTAGAATTATTGTTAATGTCCCATATTTTAAAGGTAATTGTATGTTTGCCTAAAGACAAACTGGGTAGACGGTATTGGATTCTGCCTTTTTGATAATCTTTTAATGCCGTATTGGTGCAGGGGGTATTCTCTCCTCCCTCGTAATAGGTGTTTAAAATGATTGTATTAGAGGTGTCTGCGTCTAAAATAGCTGTAATGTCATGCCCAACGCCTAGCCCTGTGGAGTTTATGCCCATATTGTCTGTAACACAGGCTAGTAAATATGGGTTTTTATTAGTTATGCCTCCGTTGGCGAAATTCAAATTATTCATGTATAAATTTACCACTGGGGGGGTTGTGTCTTTTATTGGGTTAGGGTTAATGCCTCCAATTTTTATTTTATCATTAAATGTTACTGCATCTATTTTATTATTTTCTGCATAAAGCAATAACTTGGCTTCTCCTACAGTATAATTAATGTCTTTTGGAATATAAAATTCTAACTTAAAAATACCCGCCGTTACTTTTGTTTTACCTTTAAAAACAGCATTTACCTGTTCTTTATAATTCAGCACAGGCGTCAGTGTCCCTCTGTTATTTAGGGTTACTTTGTTTTCTGGTTTATCAAATAACGTCCCTGTTAATTCACCATTAAATATTGTATCTAAATTATTAGACGTGTCTAAAACTTGCCCTTCAATGGTTACTAAATCCAAGGATTTCAGTGTATCACTAAAAGTGGTAGCGTCTACATTGTTTATTTTTGTTATTTTTATACCTCTTGGTGGTTTAGCTAACGACATGGCTGGGTCTCCTAACAGCCCCACTCTTAAATAATCTAAACTACTAGATGCACTAGCGGTTTTAGCCAATCTTAAAGCCTCTCCTATTGGCACATAACCATTACCGCTGTCTTGAAATAACTTTTGTGTAAGTTTCTCATTAAATACTTCTCCAAAGCCCACACCAATGGATCTACTAGTGGTAAGCATAGCTACGGCTCCACCATTTTTATTTTTTATCATTAATAGTCCACCTGATGTTAGTGTTGGGTTATCATAAACGGTAAAATCACAGGTTACCGTCATTACCACCGGCAGTCTAGTAGTTAATGTATTGAGGTTTTGTTGTGCATTAATATCAGCTAAGGTAAATATTCTTTTTTGACTCCATCCGTTTAATCCGCCATGACTAAAATAGCTAAGAAGTAATACCCCCGACTCTATACCATTATTTATACCATCATTAACCTGTGGGTACCTTTGTCCTCCAGCAGTATTTACGGATTGAAAAGAATCTGAATACAGTTTGCGTAATGTGTATAAGGGTTTTTGTGTTTGGAGAAAATTAGATGTACTATTTTCTATAGTGGTATGGAAGGGTACACCAGATTTATCATCATCTACAACACTAATTATTTTTGTACGCCAATCACCAAAACTACTTGATTGTCCAGGTAACGCTTGGTAATAAGACATAATTTTGTCTGTCATAATTTTTGATTCAGCCAGTGAAGAGGCGGGTATTCTACCTATAGCAATATCCATCAATGCAGAATTTGGACTTAATGCTAATGTTAGTTTATCCGAATCGTCTAATATAGCAAAATAATCATCGGTAACATATGACTGTGTACCACCTGGTGTGCCATCTAGTTGATCGCTTTTTGAGCTTTGATAGGATGGTACAAAATTCGTGTTATTCGCTATCCTATCCTTATAATCATACGATGTACTACCGAACATTAAGGCAAATTGTAGATTACCGTTATCTTTTAAATGTTTAAAAAAATCTCGAAAGGCTGTTATATCTTGTCCTCCGGAACTAAATTCATTATACACCTGGTTAGGTGTAACTACAGCAACACTGTATCCAGAAATAGTTTTATGGTAATTAGCTAATCGATTAGCATCTGTTAAGAAGTTAGGATGTGCTACAATAATGTAATTTACATCCTTTAATCCATGTAAATCTTGATTATCTACATAGCCAACATACGTTGGTGTAAGCAATTGGTTGGTGTTAAAAGCTACAAATTCATTAAAAAAAACAGTGCTAGTAGATTGATAATTGAAGGAAAATAACCCATTAATATCTTGATTAACCATATTTTTGGTATTTGTAATATCAGAGACATCCCAAACACCACTTATAGTAGAATTATTTATGATATTAAATTGATAGATGTTACCGTCATTCAGATTTTTATACCGTCTGAATTGTAATTGTTTGCCATCAAAAATTAAATTTTGAATATAATTCATTTCTATATAATCTAGGTAAATAAGCCCCGAAGGATTGGTGGAATTGTCTACCGTAAGGTTTACCTTCAAATCATTTCCACTAGCTAAAACCTGCCCACCTATGTAATCTCTGTCGCTAAATTCGCCAAGATCTTTGTTGGAATTAATCGTTAAATCTGTAATATAATTATCATTTAATGAGAATTTTACATTATTATTGATGGCATTTATATCTAAAAAAATACAATAAACATCAACCTTTGAATTTAAGTCTCTGTTTGGTATACTGAAATTAAAATCTTGAGAGCTATTTGTGTTGAAGTTTCTGCCAAACCATTTTCTACCCAATTGATTTATGTTTTCTAAATCTTTTTCATAAAACTGAAAACCATTAGATTGCGTGAAGGCATCAATGGGTACACCAGTAGTTTGATGGTCTTGCACCCGCTTACCTTGCCCTAAATCTGTATTAATAAAATAATATGATTGTTCTTCATATAGATTATAAACATGTGCTTCGTTCATGTCGCCTGTACGTGTCATTACGTGTGGTCCTTGTGCATAAAAAATAGCATAATCACCCGCGTTAAAGGCTCCATCCTCTCCCCCAATTACCTGTATTGCATTTTCTTGTAAATCGTCGTACCTAAAGTCAGAGACTGTTTCTGACAATAGCTTACCTCCATTGCCGTAAATTCTCAAATTTTTAGGGTCAAAATCTGTTGGGATATTGTTTTTCTTAAAAAAATCAAAGTCTAATTTATAAACACCTGTTTCATTCAAGGCTATTTTACGCCAAGTTCCTGTTTTTAAAACACTTTGCGTACTTGTAATACTTTGGTTTTGAGCAACTCTTCGACTATTACTATTATCCGATTTTGTTGAAAGGTTAATTGTGAAAGCTGTTAATTTTTTAAACACATTGTCTTCTTTTATAAATATAAAAGGTATAATTTCTATGTAAATATATTTTTTATTTTGGGCAGATATTACACTAGCTTGGTAATTTAATTTTTGAGGTATTTTATCTTTTTTTAACAGATTAAGCTCTTCATCGCTAAGCGTTACATATTCTAAATTAGAAATCTGGACTTTTGCATCTTCAAAAACCTCTCTTTTATAGGTGAAATTAGGTATATGGTCATTACCTAATGAAAAATATTCATCAGAAAAGTGTGGTTTTTTAATGGTTGTATTGTTACTAATTGTAATATCTTTAATTCCATCCCACTGGAAATTAACTGGCTGAGAGAAGCAAAGCATCGTGTAAAAACAAAAAATCAGGCTATGTGAAAATCTTAACATAGGATTGTGAAGGGATAGATTAAATAAAAAATATACATTATGTAGCAAATATATCTATAATTAAGTATATTTATAGCAAATTTTTTTTTTTTACAATAAAATACAATCCATGTCGTTTTAACTTTAATGACACTTAGATAAATAAAAAAAATTGCTAAAATCAAAGTATTTTATTTTCTTTGTGAATTATTACGAACGACAGAATAGTTAATGATTTAAGATTATGAATAAAACAAAAATCATACTCATTTTAATAGCATCGCTATCATTGAGTTTTTACAGTTGCGGGGGCTCTAGTACAGGAAACGGTGGCGGTACCAAAAAATTCACTAGTAGGACTGGCTGGAAAGAAAATGACTCTAAGGGTTGGTTCTTTACAGGTAAGAAAAAACCAGAAAAAACGAGTAATGGAATGGTATTTGTAGAGGGTGGCACTTTTACTATGGGGCTTGTAAAAGATAACGTTATGAAGGATTGGAATAACAGCCCCACCCGTTTGCATATTCGTTCTTATTATATTGGTGAGACAGAAATCACAAATTACGAGTACAAAGAATACTTAGATTGGTTACAATATACATTTCCTAGAACAAGTCCTGGGTTTAAAGAAATAATGACTGGTGCTTTGCCCGATACGTTGGTTTGGATTAACAAACTAACTAGAAATGATATTTATACAGAAAGTTATTTACGTCATCCATCGTTTAATTACTATCCAGTAGTTGGTGTGTCTTGGTTACAAGCGAACCGTTATTGTGACTGGTTGACTGATAGAGTGAATGAAAAAGAATTAATGGATCAAGGTGTTATTGATAAAAAAGCTTATACAGATCCAGTATTAGTTAGTGGTAAGGATCATTTCAGCACAGAGGCATATAAATACAATCCAAAAACAGTATTCGAAAGCGGTAAAGTAATTGATACTATAAAATTGAAAAATAAGGGCAACGTTAGAAATAAAAACCCTAGAATCAGTTCAAATATTAGTACCTTTAGCAACCTAGTTACAAAATACAGACTACCGACAGAAACTGAATGGGAGTATGCGAGCACTAGCTATGTCAGCTAAAAGAGAATACAATAAATATAAAGGAAAACCAGTATTTGAAAATACAATCAGAAGTCGTAGTGGTAAATTTAGTGGTATGTATTTGGACAACTTTAAAATCGGTCGTGGAGATTACGGCGGTATTGGAGGCTGGGATAATGATGGTGCGGCAATTACATGTGATGTAAAAAAACATCCAGCAAATGACATAGGTTTGTATGGTATGTTAGGTAATGTAGCGGAATGGACTGCTGATGTATATAGAGCCACCATTGATGATGAAGGTAGTGATTTTAACTATTATAGAGGTAATCAATACCAACAGATGGTTAGTGATAAAAAAGGTGGCTTTGAAAAAATAGATAACGATAAGGTTGTTTTCGATACCTTGGCTGATGGTAAACGATTGTACAAAGGCTTGCCAGGAGAATTTAAAAAAGTACAAAAAGAAGATGCTAGAAGTCATAGAGATGGAGATAATATGTCTTCACTAGATATTAGAGGAGCTAAAGAAGGTGCAGGTTTTGATAAAAATGATAAAATGTACAATGCTCCAAGAAGAGATTTTATTGTAGATGATAAAGGTCATGTGATAATAAAAAAAGATGGTCAAAAAAGATCTACGGATGTTACTGATCAATCTAGAGTAGTAAAAGGAGGATCTTGGTTAGATAGTTCTTACTGGTTAGATCCAGGGCAACGTAGATATTTTAATGAAACAGAAGGCGCTAGTTGGATTGGTTTCCGTGTAGCTCAAGATCACTTAGGAGATGCAAATGGAGGAAGAAAATCTGCAAAAGGAAGAAAAATATTAGGTAAATAAATTAAATATTAAGAATAGATAAAATCCCAACTTAACAATTGGGATTTTTTTATTCCTAATAAATTTTAAATAACTTTTAAATTTGATCTAATGAACATCGAAAAATTATACGAATTTTATACCAAAACTTATAATATTTCTATAGACTCTAGAAAGATAACACCAGGCTGTATATTTTTTTCTCTAAAAGGTAATAATTTTAATGCCAATCTATATGTTTTGAAGGCAATAGGTATGGGGGCTAGTATTGCTATTGTGGATGAAGAACAATATGCTGATGTTGCTAATAATATATTTTTAGTCAATAATACGCTAGATACTTTACAGCAATTAGCCAAATATCATCGTTCAAAGCTAAATATCCCTGTAATTGGTCTAACAGGGAGCAATGGTAAGACTACCACTAAAGAATTAATTTCAGTTGTTTTATCTAAAAAATTTAAAACATTATTTACCCCTGGTAATTTAAACAACCATATAGGTGTTCCGTTAACATTACTTAGTATAAATCCTACTCATGAGGTAGCTGTGATAGAAATGGGGGCTAACCATCAAAAGGAAATAGAATTATTAGCTAGCATTAGTCAACCAACCATTGGGTATATTACCAACTTCGGTAAGGCTCATTTAGAAGGCTTTGGTGGTTATGAAGGGGTTATAAAAGGTAAATCTGAGCTTTATCAATATTTAAAACAATACAATAAAACAGCGTTAGTAAATTTAGGAGATGAATTACAAAAAAAACAATCCGGCGGTTGTAAAACGATAAGCTTTGGTACAGATAATTCTGCCAACTACCTAATTTCATTAGGTGCAGAAATAGATTTTGTTTCTGTAGACTATCTAACTACTAAAATTAAAACCCAGCTTACTGGGCAATATAATTTTACAAATATTTCAGCCGCTATTGCTTTAGGTTTAAGTTTTAATGTATCCATTGATGATATAAAAAACGCAATAGAAAATTATATTCCAACAAATAATAGATCTCAATTAATTCAAAAAAATAATTGTAAAATAGTACTGGATGCATATAATGCTAACCCAAGCAGTATGGCAGTAGCATTAGCTAATTTTGCTCAATTTGAAGGCTCTAAAACGGTTTTATTAGGTGATATGTTTGAGCTTGGCATAGAAACAGAAAAGGAACATCAGTTTATTACATACACGGCTTTGAGTTTTAATTTCGATAAAATATTAACTGTAGACCATGCGTTTTATGCGTGTAATATAACGGATGATAATTTAATCTTGTTTGAGAATAAAGAAAGCTTAATTAATTATCTACAACAAAATAAAATCACCACCACCAATCTTTTAATTAAAGGATCTAGAGGTATGGCTTTAGAGACTGTTTTAGATTATATCTAGGTTTATTTTTCTACCCCAACATAAATCCTTGTTTGTAAACTATCTTTTATTTTTGAATTAGTTTTAACGTATATTTCCCAAGATTTACCTGTAAGTTTCATATTATTTTTCTTCACATATGAATTTATCAAATCATATGTGTATTGTACCGATGCGTGAGAACCTTGATGAATAGATACCAATGCTGTAGCTGGGGGGATGTTTAAGTATTCTAAATTATTGTCATCTTTTTTCTCCTGCACATCATCTGTTTGACTCCCTTCTTCACCTCCGGTATCCTGGTCTACATTACCCGAAAATGGCAAACCACAAAAATAATTAACCTTTTGGTTAACCACATTTCTTGATAAATAATAAATAGTAGGCACTCCTATCTCATCAGCCTCTATCAAAGAATTGCTTGTAAGGTATGTATTTATCTTGGCACAATAATCATTCGTTTTTTTATAAATAGTCAATACATCTAAATTATCATTCTGAAAAATACCAATTAATTTTCGTCCTTTATAATTTTCTAAAACGACCTCGCCTAGTCGTAGGTTTTCACCTTTTGTTACTTTGATTGATTGGGATTCTATTTTATTTTTTAAGTTTTGTAAGCTAATTTTAAAATTATTTTTTATGGTAAATTGTGCTAATAAATTGTAATATCTCTCAAAATAAGCTGTCTCATTGGTTTCTAAAGACCAAATAACAATAGTTTTATTGTCTGTTTTTTTTTGAAAATTAACCGTGCTTTGAAGTGTTAATTGTGTGTTTTCAAAGGTATAATCGTTCTCAATTGATTTATACATTTCTATCTCTGTTGTTTTAAATTTACCACTACCAAAATTTCGCAAATTACTTAACCAACTAAAACTCCCCTTCTCTCCTCTAGTATTTGAACCATATTTTATAGCTGATTGTTGTTTTTTGAATAATTCATTCCATGATGTGAATGTTTTTAAATCATCAAATTGTTGAAAAATTATTTCAACAGGAGAGTTTATCTCTTCAGTGACTTCCATTTCCAATTTGTTGGGTAAAAAAATAGGTCCTATCATTAAAATGATTAATAAAACTAATAATATTAAAGAAATTTGTTTCATTGAACGAGTGAAATAACTGTTTTATGTTAATTTATATATATATTATAAATTCTCTAATGGCTTAATTATTTTTTGATACATCGTATCTTTATATAACTTAACACTATCTTTTATCTTTTTTGATATTTTTTTATTCTTTTTAAGCTCTTTGATAGAGTCTAATTGTTGTTGCTTATATGTACGCATCAAAGAATCTTTTACCAAAGCTAGATTAGCCATACTATCCTTAGTTGCTTCTTCAGCTTCTTCAAGCTCTAATGGATAATTACCAAAAACAGAGGCCAATCTCATAGCACTGTAAACGGCATGATTGTATTTATTACCCATAGCTATTATTACGGTGGAGTCATCAGTCATTCGTACAAAAACAGCATTGTTTCCATGCCACCATCCATTATGATAAAGTAATTTTTTGCCATCCTCCCATTGCATAATACGCATACCTAAACCATAGTTTTTTATGCCATTATGCTCATTGCTATAGCCTTTAGCAACAGCATCTTTGAGTCTTTTTGGTAAAAAATTATTCGTGTACATTGCTAGATCTAATTTTAATAAATCTCTTGGTGTAGAGTAAATATTTTTATCTCCATACACGTCATCCAAATAATTAAATGGGTAGATATGCTTATTCCACATATATGATTTACTTGCTTTGACAGTATCATTAATACTAAAAACATAAGTATTATTCATGCCTAAAGGATCAAAAACCATATAACTCATTGCTTGGCGATAATTTAGCTTAGTTATTTTTTCTATAATAAGTGCTAATAGGGCATAATTGGTATTACAATAGGTAAAACAAGTTCCCGAAGGGCTTATTAATTCAGGCTTATATTTAATTAATAAATCTAATATATCTTGATTGTGTAGTATTTTTGTGCTATCCCACCATTTAGGATCAGCTGTAAAATAAATATAATTTACCAATCCTGAACGATGGCTTAATAGCTGTTGAATAGTTACATCTGGATAAGGAAATTGAGGTAAAATGGTATTTATCTTTTGTTCTAAGCTTAGTTTACCTTTTTCTATCAATTTTAAAATCGCCGTAGCTGTAAATACCTTACTAACAGACGCTATGTGTATGGGTGTCTTCGCATTATTAGGTATATTACGGGCAATATCAGCCATGCCTCTATAATTTTCATAAATTATTTTACCTTTTTTGGCTATTAATAATCCTCCACTTAGATCATTTGCTTCCCAAAAAGTAGCATAGTATTTGGTCAAAATAGTTGTATAATTTGATATTTCTATAGGATTAATGATTGATTTTTTAAAAACATCATCGGTGTTAATCGCATCAAACCTAGGCACATTGCTTTGTGTTGGTCTAAAACTAAGTGAAATATTATCTCTTTTGCAACTTATAATTATAATTAGTATAAATAATAGGGTTAATTTTTTCATCAAAAAAATACATTTAACGGTAACGAAAGAGCAAATTAATAAAAATTAATTTAGATTGTGCATAACATAACGCATATAATTATATATATACAACAATATAGGCGAAAAATTGTATTTTTACCATAAGCTATGCTTATAAAAAAATAATTTACTCATAAATGAAGCAAAACAAAATAACATTTCGCAAAAAACTATTTGCTCACTATAGATTAATTATTTTGAATGAGGACACATTACAAGAAAAATTCTCAGTGCGGTTAAATAGGCTCAATGTATTGGTTATAGGTGGTTTATTTTCTATTAGTTTAATGTTTTTCACCATTTTAATATTGATTTATACACCAATAAAAATTTTTTTTTTGTCGGATATGAAAGACATTGTACAATATAAACGACAAACAATAGAATTAAGTGATAAGGTAGAGAATTTGGGGAAAAAAATTAAAAGTAACGAAGCTTATATGACCAATCTGCACAACATTATTACAGATAAAATACCCGATTTAGTCTTAGATACAATAATACGAAGTGCTGAAAACAGTGTTTCTTCTGATGACATAAGCTTAGTCCCATCAAAACAAGATTCATTGTTGCGTGATGAAGTTAAAAATAAATCTGTAAAACCCAATTAAGTAATTAAACAAGGAAAATATATGAAATAAAAAATCCAGTTGAGTTAACAACTGGATTTAAAATTTTTAGAATCGTTGATTCTTATTTTTTTACTGCATCTTTAACGGCAGTTGCAGAAATAGCCACAGCACCGCACGCATCTTTAACAGTACCAGCAGCAGCTTTAGTAGCATCAACAGCACCAGCAGCAGTTGCTTTAGTAGCATCTATAGCAGAAAGACCAGTTGCAACAGAAGCATCAGCAGTAGCATCAACAGCACCAGCAGTAGCATCAACAGCAGTAGCATCAACAGCTCCTTCTACTGGAGCAGACTCTACTGGAGTAGCTTCAACAGCTCCTTCAACAGCAACTTCTTCAGCTTTTTTCTCACAAGATACAAATGTTGAAGTAGAAGCAAATACTACAGAAGCAACAACAGCGAATTTCAAAATTGATTTTTTCATTTTTTTTTGGTTTTTAAGGTTTATGATTTATTTTAATTTATAATGTCAAATTTAAGTTAGATATGTTTATTTTTGCTTGAAAATGGGTTGTAATCTTTTTGTAAATTAATTTACAAAAAGCTAATTGTCTGAAAATAAATACTTTAATTAAATTTAAGAATGTCAGAAAATGATATTTACTTTTTTGAATTGCTTAAAAAAAATGTTTCTGAACGTTTTTTACAAGAGCATTCTGCCTCTAATCTACTTATTTCTGAGTGGAAGGGACAGGATATTATAAATTTTCAAGAAGATTTACTCAAAAAGGTACGTGGAAATGTAAGTGAAAAATGGTTTTACACCTATTTTAAATCTCCAATGGTAAAATTACCCAGAATTGACATGCTCAATTTACTTTCAGAGTATGTGGGAGTGAAAAATTGGTCAGAATTTAAAGCTAGTAATAAAATTGAACCTACAATTGCTTTTGCTTCAAAGCCTTATGAACCTTTAATTATAGATAACGACATAAGATTAACGGAGGCTCAAAAATATGATAATCAATTAATTGAAAAAAAATCTATTCTTTTTAATAAACGAACATATTTATTTTTAGCATTAGCTTTATGTGGGATATTGTTTGGTATATACAACCTAACTAAAAAAAATGTATTTGATTTCTGCTTTGTAGACGCTGATAGGAACAGTCCTATAAAAACTCGTGTAGAATTAATTATATTAAAAGCTGGTGAGTCACCTATATACACTATTGCTGATAAAAATGGTTGTTTCAAATACGAGACCTATGATAAATCTTTAAAATTAGTCATCAAATCACCTTACCATAAGCAAGATACTATTTATAGAAAAATAGCAGGAGATCATCACTCGGAAAAGGTAGAGTTAAAAACTGATGATTACGCATTAATGTTATATTATTATTCAAAATCAAAAGTGGGTGACTGGCAGCAAAGAAGGGCTTATCTGAATAAAATAATAGATAATAACGCTATTATTTACCAAGTGTATGGTGATGAGAACTTTGGCGTAGATCAATTATCTAAATTAGAATATATAAACAAAATGACACTACCTACATCTACCCTTAAAAACTTAAAATTAATAGAAATACAAAGACGACACGATAAAATCGTGAAAATAAAGTTTGAAGTTATTAACTACGAAAAATAAATTATAATGAAAAAAATAAAAATTAATACCAATTTATCCCTAGGATTGATTTGTTCTATTTTTTGCCTTCTGATTTCCTGTAAAAAAGATAAACCCTTCCGCTAAAATGACACGGATGGTTTTGATGTTAACAATACCAGCTTAGAGACCGCAAAGATGGCTGATTCTATAGGGTATCCAAAACCATTTGTTACAAAAATAGGACAACAAAAGTTAGATGAATTGTATGACTTGGCTTTAATAACAGCTAATCCTTCTACCCAAAACCTACTTAGATTAGAGTCTATAAAACAATTATACACTTTTTTTGGTGCACCAAATGACACCTTAGTAAGCGATTTATTAAGTGATGAGGCACTAAGAGTAGCTAATGGTTATAAAATAAGTGATTTTAAAATTTTAAATAAATTAACTTCATTGAATGACAGTATTCAGAAGGGACAGGCTAGTTTTAGAATAGACTATATTAGCCATAAAAATATTATTAACTCTCAACAAAAAAAACTTGATTTTGAAATACAAAACGCATCAACTAAAGAGGCTTTTCTAAGAGATTTAGTGCAATTAAAATTTTAAAAAATAACTACTCAACCTTTTATAGATACACTAGGGGTTGAAAAAATAAAATTATGAAAATTGGTTTGTTTTTTGGGTCATTTAACCCCATACACATTGGTCACATAATTATAGTAAATCATTTATTAGCCTATAGTGATTTGAATGAGGTCTGGTTTGTGGTTACGCCTCACAATCCACATAAAAACAAAGCAACCCTTCTGGATGATTATCAGCGTTTACACTTGGTGCGTTTAGCTATAGAAGATTATCCTAAAATGAGGGTTTCTGATATAGAATTTGGTTTAGAAAAACCTTCTTATACCATAGATTCTCTAACCGTATTAAGTGAAAAATACCCTAACCACAAATTCAGTCTTATTTTAGGAATGGATAATTTAGAAAGTTTTGATAAATGGAAAAATCATACCGAAATTTTAAAAAAATATAAACTATTAGTCTATCCCAGGCAGGGTTTTGAAATACCTGAAAAAATGGAAAATAATGCACAAATTAATATCACAGACGCTCCAATCATACAAATATCTGCGACATACATCCGTAAATTAATTAAAGACGCAAAGGATTTTAAACCTTTGTTAACGGAAAGGGTTTTTTCATACTTAGATGGCAGTAATTTTTATAAATAATATATTAAACATAAAATCTATCAATATCTAAAATCATTATATTTGCCCTAAATGTGTACAATTGAAAATTAATAAATAATCCCATGAGCAACAATATTATTTTTGGCAAGAGAAATTACCAATTCATGTTAATAGGAATAGCCATCATCGCTATTGGTTTTTTTTTAATGACAGGTGCCGAGGCTAATACTAGACCTAATGGAGAATTTGACCCCAATTACTGGAACCAAAATATATTTAGTTTTACCAGAATACGTTTAGCCCCATTTTTAGTTTTAGTAGGATTCGTAATAGAAATTTATGCTATTTTAGTTAACCCAACAGATATAGAAAAGAAGTAATGACTTATTTACAAGCTATTATTTTAGCCATAATAGAGGGAATTACTGAGTTTTTACCCATATCATCCACAGGACATATGGTAATTGTGTCCTCATTCATGGGTATATCCAATGATGCCTTCACCAAACTATTTGAAGTGGTTATTCAGCTTTCGGCTATTCTTGCAGTAGTTGTTTTATATTGGCGTAAATTTTTTGATTTTAGTAAAATAACATTTTATATTAAATTAATTATTGCCGTGATACCCGCCCTAATAATTGGTGGTTTGTTAAAAAAACATATTGATAAAATGCTGGAAACACCAATAATTATAGCTATTGTGCTACTAATTGGTGGCGTGATTTTGTTATTTGTTGATGATTGGTTTAAAAACAAAACATTGATTGAGCAGGAGGTTGAAATTACAAATAAACAAGCATTAATCATTGGCTTTTACCAAACCTTAGCCGTTATTTTTCCAGGACTTAGCCGTAGTGCATCAACTATTGTTGGTGGTATGCAACAAGGATTAAATAGACAATTAGCCGCCGAGTGTTTCTTTTTTCTAGCAGTACCTACAATGTCTGCCGCCACTATAAAAAGCCTTTACGACGTCTACAAAGAAAGCCCTAACATGCTTAATATTAATAATTTATCTATTATAGCCGTAGGCAATATCGTTTCCTTCATTGTTGCTTACTGCTCAATTTCTTTTTTTATTAAATATCTAACAAAAAATGGTTTCAAGATTTTCGGCTATTATAGAATCATTTTAGGTTTAATTTTGATTGCCATTTATTGTTTTTCAGACAAAACACTAACCATAATGTAGCATGGATAATCTGCCAAACTATTCTTTAGAAGATTACCTAGAGGGTCAAACTTTGTTAATTGATAAGCCATTAGGTTGGACATCTTTTGATGTTGTGAAAAAAATTCATTGGAGAATACGTAATCAATTCAATATAAAAAAAATAAAAGTTGGACATGCAGGGACACTAGACCCTAGAGCGACTGGTTTGTTAATCGTATGTACAGGCAAGGCTACAAAAAAAATTTCTCTAATACAAGACGCATCTAAAGAATATACGGGTACATTAAAACTAGGTGCTACAACACCTTCTTGTGATACCGAAACCCAAGAAGATACTTTCTTTGAATGGAAAACCCTTTCTGATGATGAGATAATTAATGCAACAAAACAATTTATTGGTGAAAACATAAGCCAATATCCACCTATATTTTCTGCTATAAAAAAAGACGGAAAACGATTGTATGAATATGCTAGAAAAGGAGAAGAAGTGAAAATAGAACCTAGAAATATTATTATTCATGATTTTAAAATCACTAAAATAGATTTACCTTTTGTAGCGTTTTGGGTTCATTGTGGTAAAGGAACATACATACGTTCATTAGCACATGATTTTGGTAAGGCATTAAATTCCGGAGCCTACTTAACTGATTTAAGACGAATAAAAATAGGTGGCGATACCGTCGAAAATACAATTAATTATTTAATTAAACAATTAAAATCATGTGATTTGGAAATGCCACAATAATTGATTAATTTAGATTTATTATTTAAAATAAAAAATACTATGAAAAAAATATTTCTATCAGTAGTTGTTGCTTTTTTAACCATTAGTATGAATGCTCAAGTAATTGACGTTAAAGAAACTACAGCTAGTTTTTCTACTGGATCTCAAAATGCTTTAACCACGACAATCTATGCCAATACCAAAGATGATGTAGAAAAAGAATGGAAAAAGGTATTAAAATATTATAAATATGACAAGGTAAAAGAAAACGGTGACGAGATTTTTGGCAATAATGTGGTTTTAAGTAAAGACTGGGGAGATAATACAGTAGACATCTACACTACTTTTGAAGAGAACAAAACAGATAAAACTGTAAAAATGAACGTAGCGATAAACCTTGGTGGAGCTTATCTGAAGTCATTAGATCAAAGAGAAAAATACGTTTTAGCAGAGAAATTAATTAAAGAGTTTGCCCTAAAAATAACCAAAGCTCCTTTGGAAGAAAAAATAAAAGATGCAACTAAATTATTAGAAAGATTCACAAAAGATCAAAAAAATCTAGAAAGTGATTTGAAAAATTACAATGGTGATATAGATTCTTACAAACAAAAAATAATAAAAGCTGAAGAAAATATTAAAAAGAACGCAGAAGATCAGGTTAAGAAAAAAACAGAAATAGAGGCTTCTACTAAATTTTTAGACGAAGCTAAAACGATACTAAGTGGGGTAAAATAAAACTTTTAATGAAATAAGCCAATTATAAAAAGTTGGTTTATTTTATTAAAATAAAAAAAGCGAATCTAAATAGATTCGCTTTTTTTATTTATTTTCTATAAAATTATACTTCTACTTGAGAGATAATTTCAAATTCATAATCAAATTCCACTTGTCTGTGTAACCGTACTTTGGCCGTATATTTACCCAATCTTTTAATGGTATTACCTGGTATCTTAATGTGTTTTTTATCAATAGAAATGCCACTTTTAGCTAATGATTGCACTAAATCTAAGTTATTTATTGAACCAAATAATTTATCTCCTTCACCAACTTTAGCTGGTATTTTTGTGTCAATTGCTTTTATTTTATTAGCAACATCTGTAGCTGAAGCAACAGATGCCGCCTCTTCAGTAGATTTTTGTTTTAGTGTTTCTTCTAATGCTAAAATTGCTTTTGGTGTTGCTAAAGATCCTAGTTTTTGTGGTATTAAAAAATTTCTACCATAGCCAGGTTTTACCTCTACAACATCAAATTCAAAACCTAAATTATCTACATCTTTATTTAAAATTATTTTCATTTAATCTGTTTTTTTTTAGGTTATTATTTAAGTTGATCGCCTATATAAGGCATCAATGCCAAGTGGCGTGCACGTTTGATAGCTTGTGCTGTTTTTCTTTGAAATTTCAAAGAAGTACCAGTCAGACGACGTGGATATATTTTCCCTTGCTCGTTTACTAATCTTAGTAGATAGCTAGCGTCCTTATAATCAACATATTTAATACCATATTTTTTAAATCTACAATATTTGTTTTCTGTTTTTGTATCAATATCAAGTTGGCTTAAATAGCGTATTTCGCTTTCACTACCACTTGCAACTTGTTTTGCTAAATCATCAATTGCCATAGTTTCTTATTTTTTTATGATTGTACTTTGTTAGATGCTGATTTTATTTTCTCTCTACGTTTGATAGCCCATGCTTTTGCGTGTTGGTCTAGTTTTACAGTCAAAAAACGTAAAACTCTCTCGTCACGTTTAAATTCAACTTCAAACCTCTGAGCCAAATCTCCTTCGCCTTGAAATTCAATAAGATGATAAAATCCATTTCTTTTTAATTGAATTGGGTATGCCATTTTTTTTATGTTCCAATTTTCTTGATGCACAATCTCTGCCTTGTTTTCTTTAAGAAAATCGACATACTTTTGTACTGCTTCCTCCACCTGAATATCAGATAGAACGGAGTTAAGATGAAAACAGTTTCGTAATTAGTCATAAATTATTTTTTTTAATTTGAACGGCAAATATAATACTTATTTTCCAGTTTAATAGGATTTTGAATTATAAAAAAATGTAAGCATTATGGGTTTGTATAATCTGATTTTACAAGTATTCATATATTTAGCATTTTTTTACCAACGATTAGTGGTTGTGTGAAATGTTAAATTAAAAAGGTTTTATAGGGCTACCCATCCACGCAGAATTATCTTGCAATTCCTCACCCTTCATGACTAGTGATAATGGGGCTATGTGCACATTTTTGCCTATTTTGGTGTCATACAATATGATGGATCGTGTGCCAATGGTAGATTTTTCACCTATTTTTATTCTACCTACTTTCATTACTAAATCTTCAAACAAATGACTTTGTGGACCACAATCATAATTCATTGCTACGTCATCTCCTATTTCCACCATATCATACTCGGTTATATCTGTTGTGTTTAACCAAACTCTTTTACCCGTTTTCGTACCTAATAATCTTATCAAAACTGGTAACCAGGGTGTGCCTTTTAGATATTCTAATAAAAACACAACGGAAAGTGCTTCATAAGTAGAGGTTATAGCTTCGCTAATCCAAACACTCCAAGTATAAATAGGGTGTTGATTGGGCTTATATTTACCTATAAAAAGCCATTTTAAGAGAATTGTAATAGCGAAGGTAGGTAAGCCTATGAAGCCTAAGTAATAAAAGGGTAATTGGTATATAATTTGAAAAACGGTTTCATTGGTTACCAAATCATGACAGAAAGCAATAAAAAATATACTGCAACAGAGTATTACTGTTTCTGGTATAATGATTCTTATAGCCTCTACAAAGGCTCTGGCGTTTTTACGAGAGCGTGATGGTTTGGTTGTAAGACTAGCGTCAAATGGCTCACTTTTTTGCCTTTGTGGTAATGGTATAGCGGGTGAACCAAACCAATCTTTGGCATCATTATTCTTTAATTGCACTACAGTTGGTGGTGTTGAAAGAGCGCCTATTAGCATATTTGAGGGCAAGGTATAACCTTGTGGAATGAGGGCACTATTTCCCACAAAACTATTTTCGCCTATAATTGTATTGTCTAAGATTAATTGTTGTCCACGAACATCAGCCTCACCAAGGGTTACGGCGTCGGCTACAAAGGCACCCTTCCCTACCCTAAGCATGGGGTGTGATACACTACTAGCAGTAGATATTTCTGAGTTTGAACCTACTTTAGCACCTAGAGCTCTAAAATATTTTGAGATATAAATAGTTGCATAAATAGGGTGTAAAACTATTAAAGACATAGACACTAACTGGTCTGTCAACCATTTACGCACATAAATGAGACTAAAAACAGGATATGTGCCTGGTTTTATATTTTTTTGTAAAATACGTGTCAAAAATACAGTTTCGAGAGCGAAAAGCACCAAGTAAAGCAAAGCTAAGGGTGGGACAATGTATATGTACGAGAAATCATAATCATCTACATTGTTGTCTACCTTATTGATGATAATCAAGGAGGGTAATAAAGGTATTAGGATAGTGAAGGGGAATACCAAGGTCATTAATAAATAAATAAATCTGTATTTTATCATTTGCCATTTAGTAACCTCTAGAGGCTGTGGTAGGTCTTTTTTTTTTTTTGTTTCTAATAACACTGCGGGGCTACCACCCCAAACTTCAGCTTCTTTTATAGTATTACCTGCTGATAAATGGCTTAGATCTTGTAATTCTCCCCAATCTGCTATATGTGCATCTCCAGATACAATGGCACTACTACCCAGATAGCAATGGTTACCAATGGTTATGTGGCGTAGTTTCAGTAACCCATCTTCTACCACAGCATTGTTTAGCACCACATTACTACTAATGCTTACATCTTCGCCTATAGTTACTAAATCCTCCGCCCCTATTACAAATTCACTCATTTGTGCTGTTACACCTACTTTTACGCCCATTGTGCGTAAAAACAATGGATACAATGGTGTTCCGTTAAGGAATTGAATAGGGTTAAGTTTTTGCATAGATTTCACAAACCACCAGCGGATATAGTAGCTACCCCAAAGTGGATAGTCTCCTGGTTTAAATTTACCTATCAATAACCATTTAAAAACAACACTCAATACAATAAAAAATGTAGGCATAAAGGCAAATAGAGCCAGCGCTGTGGGTATGGCATAAAGTAGCAGTCCTGTTTCTTGCTCTACATAATAATACCCTAGGTAGGGTAAGAAAATTTGCATGGCAAATAGTCCGTAAATGATTAGAAGCAAAAAAGTTTGTACAATCCAGGCGGTATAAAATCGTAAGTTAGGAATGGGATTAAAAACTCTTTTTTCAACATTTTCACAGGTTTGTTTGTCTTCCCAGTATTTCGCTAGGCTACTCAAAGGACGGTTCTTATAAATGTCCTTTAATGAAGCATTTTTTAATCCACCATCTTTGCGTAATTTGGATACAAATATGGTCGCTAATAGGCTGTGTCCACCAAAATCTGTAAAAAAATCTTTTGCTAAATCTATTTCCCTGTCAGGGAAATTACTTTTCAGTAAGGTTATAATTTTATTAGCAACAGAGTCATTTTGATCTAATTTAACGGTTTCTTTTTGTTGTATTTCAATAGGGATTGGTAATTTTTTCCGATCAATTTTACCACTGGATAGACGAGGCATTTCATTCATTACCATAAAAACCTCTGGCAACATATAGGGTGCTAAAAAATTTGAGATTGTACTACGGATGAGGGGCTCATCAAAAGTGATTTTATAATGCATCAGGACATATCCTACAAGATGATCATTTTGATCAGCGTCTTTTTTGATGGCAACTACAGCTGTTTTTACCCCCTCTATTTTGTTTAGTTGCAATTCTATCTCACCTAATTCTATTCTATAACCACGTAGTTTTATTTGGTCATCTAACCTTCCTTGAAAATCAACTGTACCATTGGGGTTAATAATTGCTGCATCTCCTGTTTTGTATATTACAGTTCCTGGCAAAATAGCTTCAAAAGGGTTTGGTATAAATTTTTGAGTGGTAAGTTCTGGTAACCTGACATATCCCTCACAAACACCCGACCCTGTTACTACCAATTCTCCCTGTTCACCTATTGGAACAATTTCATTTTTATCGTTTAGAATGGCTACATTATAATTAGGTAAAGGAAAACCAATAGTTATAGCTTCATTTGGGTTCAATTCTATCATTGTAGCAGTAACTGTAGTCTCGGTAGGTCCGTAACTATTGTATAATTTTCTACTAGGGTTATACCACTTATCCACTACATGCTGGTTACAAGACTCTCCACCAGCATTAATTAATCTGAGCGTAGGCACATTATTTTCCATCACAGCTAAAAGACTTGGCACAGCATGAAGAACGGTGATTGCATGGTGATTCAGAAAATTACTCAGTTCATCTATGGCTTTTGTAGTATTCTGATCTGCCACAAAAAGTGTTGACCCTACTAAATAGGCTATCCAAACCTCCTCACACCACATATCAAAAGATACAGAAAAACCCTGATAAATCCTATCTTCATTTTTTATTTGTAAAACACTATTTTCGGATCTTATTAAGTGGCATATTTGCCTGTGTGATATTGGTATACCCTTAGGCTTACCTGTGCCGCCAGAGGTATATAATACATAAGCCCAATCATCTGGTCTAGGTAATTCTATAATGAATTTATTAGCATCTTGATTAACAATATCATCAATTACTAAGCACTTAAAGCTATTGTTGTTTGGCGTAAAGCACAAATTAGCCCCAACCTCTTCCAATACTGTAGCCACACGCTCTTCTGGCATTTCAAAATCTAATGGGACATAAGCTGCACCTACCTTTGAAATGCCTAAAATAATAGCATGCAAGTCTATGCCTCTTTGCCACCAAACACCTACCCTACCACCGCGACCAACATTATTTTTATATAACAATTGAGCAACTTTATCACTCAACTCATCTAGTTCTTGGTAGGTTATTTTTTGATTATTAAAATTTAATGCATTTTTTGTAGCAAAACCTATAACAGTTTCTTTAAAAATGGAAACCAACGTCTCATCTTTCAGACAACTAACATCCTCTAATCCCTTTATGATACTCAGAGAATTATTCATTTATTTTTAAATATTTAGTAAATATAATTAATTTTATTAATTCTGGATTAATAAAATTAGACATTACACTAGGTCGCTTTTATATACAATTTACACCAAATGCACAACGGGTTCATTTATACTTTAAGATTAGGGTTAATCTTGTTTTTGAGAAAATAAATTACGATTTATGTTTAAAAACTTGACAAAGCCATATTTAGGACTGTATATTTGCAGTCCTAAATTTGTATAAAAAATGAAAACTTCAGACTTCGATTTTAAATTACCAGAACATCTGCTTGCAGAAAATCCTTCAGCAGAAAGAGATGATTCTCGGTTGATGGTTATTCATAAAAAAACAGGTGAAATAGAGCATAAACAATTTAAAGATTTAATCAATTATTTTGATGACGGTGATGTTTTCATACTAAACAATACCAAAGTTTTTCCAGCCAGATTGTTTGGTAACAAAGAAAAAACAGGTGCTCAGATAGAAGTTTTCTTACTGAGAGAGCTAGATGCTGATACTAGACTTTGGGATGTATTGGTAGACCCCGCAAGAAAAATACGTATTGGAAATAAACTTTTTTTTGGTGAGGATGACAGCTTAGTAGCTGAGGTTGTGGACAATACAACATCAAGAGGTAGGACGTTACGTTTTCTTTTTGATGGTGATTATAGACAATTCCGAGATAAACTAACACAACTAGGGGAAACTCCTTTGCCAAAATACATTAAACGAGATATTGAAAAATCTGACTCAGAAAGGTATCAAACTGTTTACGCAAAAGAGGAAGGGGCTGTTCTTGCACCTACTGCTGGTTTACATTTCTCTAAGCATTTACTAAAAAGATTAGAAATAAAAGGTGTTGATTTTGCAGAAATAACCTTACACGTTGGTTTAGGAACTTTTGCTTCTGTAGAGGTAGAAGATTTGACTAAGCATAAAATGGAATCAGAACAATTAATTATACGCCAACCAGCAGTAGATACGGTTAACAATGGCTTAGCTAATGGTAAAAGAATATGTGCTGTAGGGACTACGTCCATGCGGGCTATAGAGAGTTCCGTGTCTGCTGATGGGCATTTAAACCCTTTTGATGGTTGGACAAATAAATTTATTCACCCACCCTATAATTTCAGAATAGCCAATTGTATGATTTCTAATTTTCACACCCCAAAATCAACACTTTTAATGATGATTGCTGCTTTTTCTAATTATGATTTGGTTATGAAAGCCTACAAAGAAGCCATAAAAGAGGAATATAGATTTTACTCTTACGGTGATGCCATGTTGATTATTTAAAATAAATACAAAGCCTTATCAATACCTTAAAAAAAGATATCCGAACGCTTAGTTTGGCTCAATTAAAAGATTTTTTTGTCACTATTGACGAAAAGCCTTTCCGTGCAAAACAATTGTATGAATGGCTTTGGAGTAAAAATGAACATGATTTTGATCAAATGAGTAATTTATCAAAAGAATTAAGAAAAAAACTAAATGCTAATTTTGTCATCAATCCGATACAAGTAGATAAATTTCAAAAAAGCACTGATGGTACAATAAAAAATGCAATAAAACTATTTGACGGAAATATTGTAGAATCTGTACTCATCCCATCAAAAAGCCGTACAACTGCTTGTGTTTCTGCACAGGTAGGATGCAGTTTAGATTGTAATTTTTGTGCCACATCAAGGCTAGACAGAGTTAGAAACCTAACCGCTGCCGAAATAGTAGATCAAGTAGCATTAATAGACCAACAAAGTAAAGAATATTTTGACAGACCGTTGAGTAATATAGTTTTTATGGGTATGGGTGAGCCATTGCTTAATTATAATAACGTCGTAGATGCGGTGAGAATAATCACCTCACCTACAGGTATGGGAATGTCTCCAAAACGTGTAACCCTTTCTACATCTGGTATTCCAAAGATGATAATGAAGTTGGCTGATGAGAATCTGAAAATTAATTTAGCTCTTTCTTTACATTCTGCACAAGAAAATGTGCGAAATGACATCATGCCATTCAGTTCAAAATTTCCATTAACAGAGGTTATGGAGGCATTAGAGTATTGGTATGAAGTAACTCAGAGTCGTATTACGTTAGAATATATCATTTGGAAAGGAATTAATGATAATTTTCAAGCCATCGATGCGTTGGTTAAATTTTGTAAAAAAGTACCAAGTAAGGTTAATTTAATAGAATACAACAGCATTGATGACAGTAGATTTCAACCAGGGAATTATCAAATTAATCAAATGTATTTGACCGAATTAGAAAAAAATAACATTATCGTAAACGTGCGTAGAAGCCGTGGAAAAGATATTGATCTTTGCATGTGGGCGACTAGCAAATAAAAATCTAAAAAATGCCTAAATACGGGTTTTTATTAATATTTATAATCTTTTTTAATATGATGTCAGCACAAAAAGTTATTGTTGACACCATTTCCTTGGCAGATCAACCCAAGATAGAATTACCTAAAAAACTAGACGAAACATCTGGATTAATATACACTGACGGTAATTTATGGACGTTTAATGATAGTGGTGGCAAATCTGAAATCTATAAAATAGACGCTAAAACTGGTAAAATATTACAAACAGTAAAATTGAAAAATGCCGAAAATATAGATTGGGAAGACATCACATCTGATCAAAAGCATATCTATATTGGCGATTTTGGCAACAATAATGGAGATAGGAAAGATTTGAAAATTTATGTGGTTAAAAAAAAAGACATTAAACCTAATGATCAGAAACAAAAAGTAACTGCTAAAATCATTAATTTTAACTATCCTGAACAAACCGATTTTACATCAAAAAATAAACATACGACTAATTTTGATTGCGAAGCAATGGTTTTTTATAACAATAAAATACATATTTTCACCAAAGAATGGACTAACTTACAGACAACTCATTATACATTAGATATAAAAAGAGATATACAAGAAGCAAAGAAGATAGAGACTTTTAACACAGAGTTTTGCGTTACAGCGGTATGCATAGTAAACATTAATCGTACAAAAAATATTTATTTTACAGGCTATACGCCACAAGGCTTTGTATATATGAGTAAGATTAACAATATAGCTAATGATTTATTCTTCACAAATCCGTTTCAGTTAAAAAAATATTTTCTAGGACTATCCCTATCCGCTGGTCAGGTAGAGGGGTTAACCGCTTCAGACAAAGAATTACTAATCAGTTCTGAAAGTTTTGACTTTGCAGGATTTCATGTACCGCAAGCCTTATATCGCCTACCTTTTTAAGCCCTAGAACTATCATGAAAAACAATAAATTTATCTACGGCATGGTGATGGGTATTTTGGGCATTATGCTGTTCTCATCAAAAGCTATTTTAGTTAAATTTGCCTACCGATCTGGTATAGATAGCGTTAGTTTGCTGCTATTCAGAATGTTATTTTCTTTACCCATATATCTAGTCATATTATTTTTCCATAGAAATAAAGAGCAGATTATCTTCACACCAAAATTAATTTCAGCACTATTTTTTTTAGGATTTGTAGGCTATTACTTGGCTAGTTATTTTGATTTTGAGGGATTAAAATACATTGATGCCAGTATGGAGCGGTTAATTCTATTTAGCTACCCAACATTTGTGGTTGTTTTTGCCAGTATTTGGCATAAAAAACCAATAGAAAAACTACAAAAAATAGCCATAATATTAACTTATATAGGTATATTAATCATGTTTATACCAAATCTACTAACCAATCATGAACAAAAGATATCTATGCTTGGTGCTTTTTTCGTCCTACTTAGTGCCATTACTTACGCATTATACCTTGTGGGTAGTGGTGTGATGATGCTTAAGCTGAACGCCACAAAATTTACAACTTATGTCATGATTGTATCATGCCTATGCGTTATTGTTCATTATCTATTTATACTACCTGTACATAAAATATTTACTTACCCCCCACAAATTTATTATTTAGGTATGATTATGGTAGTTTTTGCAACTGTAATCCCATCGTTTTTATTGTCAGAGTGTATTGTGAGAATTGGTGCTGATAAGTATGCCGTGATAGCCAGCTTGAGCCCTGTATTTACAATTATTTTTTCAGTAATATTATTAGATGAAATTCTAAGTATCTATCAAATAATTGGCGCTTTAATTATTTTAACTACAGTTGTTTACATGAATTACCGCAACGCAATGAATCAAAAAAACACATGATAATCATCCATGATATGTTTGATAATTGTTTTTTGAAAATAAAATTTAAGTGAAATAGGAATTTGAAAATAATAACTGGGTTAACTTACCAAAATATATTTAACGTAGAGCATTAGATTTTATTAAAAAAGCGTATATTAGATTTATTATTTTTAATAACCGATATTTAAATAAATAATTACGAGAAATTTTTTTTGGTTATTTTTCTTTTTTCTTTCTTGTGAGAAAAATTCTGGGATACAATTCAGAATTAAAAATGAATTAGGGGAAAATATATCTCGCTGCTAACTAGGTGCTAGGATTTTAAAAGGTAATAATTCTTACTCTAGTCGTTCGTATAAATCTAGATGGGGTGAGACAGCAAATGGCTATACCACTGAATAAAAATAAGTTAATGGTAGCTTTCTTGGATGTCAGAATTGTAACCTAGAGTTTTATGGAAAAAACACTAGATACCCACATTCCACTAGAGCTGGGGCTATTTTAGAGTCTATAGATTTACTAGGCTTATCTTTAACCGATATATTGATAGAGCATCCTTATGGAGAAGAAAAATTAAAAGGAAAATTACTTCCTAAAGGAAAATATACCTTAATTATAAAAGAATTTGACCCTAATGTTATTCAAACAATAAACGTTAGGGTTGTAAAAGATGAGTAGTTAATTAACAATAAACGAAATAATATGTTTGAAATTGAATTCATTAAAGAATATCCTACTAGAGAGATTATTACATCTAATTTTAATTTTACAAATGGATTAGGTTTAGCTAGATTCTTTTCAATATTTTTTCTTGTGGGAAGTGTATTTTTATTTATTATAACAACGATTATTTTAAAAAACATTTTCCCTAGTCTGTTTTTTTTTAATTATTTCATTGTTATCGTATTGGATGTTTTATAAAACTAATATTAAGATAAAAGAAAGAAAAGAAATATTTTCAAATGGACAATTAATTTACGCTAAAGTTAAAAAACACGGTCGACAATTTAATATATTTAAATCTAAAAGTGATTACTGCGTTGTTGTTGCTATTAAAAATGAAAATATTTAATAGTACGTGCTAATCAAGGTCTTTTGAAATCAGCATGTATAGGGGACGATATTTTGGGTCTATCCTATAATGGTAAATATTTCTTTGGGCAGGAATTAGGCGTTCAGTTTAAGGGTAATTAAAAAAGTTTTTAAGTAAAATAATGTTAGCACAAGAAGGGTGCTAAACGTAACAATATTTGTTTACCAACTTTATACATATATTTAGACATACGTAATTTTACGCCAGAGACCGCCTTTTACATGTTTTTATTTATACTAAGTAATAGTTAAATATTATCTGCTGCTATTCTTATTTTTTTCAGATAAATCATATAATGCGTTCTTAAAATCTATTTTTTCAGCATCCGAAAACTCAACTTCTTTTCCATTGCCGTCTATACCATCTATTTTATGGTATATCCAAGGCGGTGATTTGTCAAAATATTTCTTAGAAAACTTAGCCCAAGAAATATCTAAAATAATAATTTCTATTTTTTTTTCGTAATGAAACGTCTTTTTTTATTTTTATTTTCACAAAAAAAACCCATTAATTATTTTTTGTGTGTTTTTGTTTTAGAATAATTATAAACACTTTTTTATTCAAAAAATTTAACGGTTTGCGTGAAATAAGTGAGATAAAGTTTTACTTTGCACAACAATTTTTATTGTATTTCTGCAAGCAATAACGCTAAAATAATTAATGTGGAGCGACAACCACCATAAAAACGTAAATAATTATGCCTGAGCTAGAATTAAAATTGAAAGAAAATACCCCCCATAAACCCGTTGTAAATGCTTTTTAGAAAATAAAAAAGTGTAAAAATGGGTGTTTAAAAATTGGTTTTTATTATTAAAATTAGTTTTAAAGCCGTTTATCTGTTATATATTAAGGTGTTTTTAAATCTTGAATTAATAAGACCAGCAAATGATAAACTATTTGTCGGTGTCTCTTAAATTAACCACTGCGAGTATAATTTTCAGCTATTTGGGCATACAATCCCGTTTGGATTTGCAGTTTTGGAGCGAACAAAACAGACCTAGCAATGAAAGCAAATACGCCTTATATATAGCTAAAATAACTAATAGGTTTAAATTATATTTTTTATATTTGCCTGTAGTACTTAATTTAATCTAATTATCATAAAATGGTAGATGATAACATAATACATTTAGCTGGAGCAAATATTTATCAGAAAGACTTTTTGGTACTAGAGAATGTGAATTTCTCTTTGGAGAAAGGGCAATTCGCCTATTTAATTGGTAAAACTGGTAGTGGGAAAAGTAGTTTGTTAAAGATATTGTATGGTGATTTAGAGCTAACACAAGGTGAAGGCGTTGTGGCAGAAAACGACTTACGGAAATTAAAACCTAAACATATTCCGAATCTTAGACGAAAATTGGGTATTGTATTTCAAGATTTTCAATTGCTACCAGATCGTACAGTAGAAAAAAATTTAAACTTTGTTTTAAAAGCTACTGGTTGGACAGACCCAACCGAAATAGCAGACAGAATACACGAAGTGTTAGAAAGTGTAGGGATGGAGTCTAAAAAAGACCAAATGCCACATGAAATATCTGGTGGTGAACAACAAAGGGTTTCTATAGCACGTGCATTGCTAAATCACCCTGAATTAATCCTAGCAGACGAGCCTACAGGAAATCTTGACCCTGAGACCTCTAAGGAAATTATGAGATTGGTATTACAAGTTTCTGAACAGCGAAACTGTGCTGTGTTAATGGCAACACATGATTATAGCATGATACAGAACTTTCCAGCCAAAACTTTTAAATGCGAAGAAGGAAGGGTAGAAAAAGTAGAACAACAAACCTTGTTTTTAAATAAATAGTATAACGCGTGTTATCTATCCTTATACCAACACATAATCATCATATTGCAGAATTAATAACCGTATTAATTAAAGAATTAAGAAGATTCCCTAACCCTTGGGAGATAATTGTTCTAGATGATGCTTCTACCAATTTTAGCATAGTAAATAGCAATATTAATTTTTTAAAAAACAAACAAAATATTAATTATAGCATTTTGCTTAACAATGTAGGCAACACGCAAATTAGAAATTACTTAGTTAAAAAATCTAATTATAACTGGTTACTATTCCTAGATGCTGATGTATTACCAGTGTTTTCTAACTTTATAGAAATGTATTGTAATAAAATAACACAAAATAGCTTGGTAATAACTGGTGGTATCTCTTATGAAAATGAGCTTCCCGAGTCTACTAAAATATTACGTTGGAGTTATGGTAAAAAGCATGAAGAAAAAAATGCCTTAGAAAGAGTTAAAAAACCATACAATACATTTTTAACAGCTAATTTCTTGGTCCATAAATCAGTTTTTGAAAAAATACAGTTTAGGAAATTAGATCAAAAATATGGTTTAGAAGACGCTCTATTTGCTTTAGAATTAAAAACTAATAATATAAAAATAACACACATTGACAATCCTGTTTATCATTTAGGCTTGGATGACAATTCTGTTTTTTTACAAAAAACAGAAGTCGCAGTGAAAAATATGGTTTATTTGACCAATAAAAATCCTGAGTTGGCGGATAATTTTTTATTGGCTCGGAGTTATAAATGGCTTAAAAAATACAATTTATATTATCTTTTTTTGTTATTCTTCCAACTTATAAAATCATTAATTAAAGCTAATTTAGAGTCTAGCTACCCAATAGTATTGTTATTTCAGTTTTACAAATTGGGTGTTTTTTGTTCTTATTCTAAAAACAAGATCCATTCTTTTTCAAAATCCTCAATAGATTTACCATAAATCTCTATAAAATCAGATGTTTTCCATAAGGTTAAAAATTGCTCAAAACCATAATTATCTATTAGATATTTTACCACACTACCACTTTGTGGGTAAGAAATAGCTCCTTTTTCTTTTGTGAATTTTTTGTTAGAAAATAGCGTGGTGAGGGGTATTAATTTATTTTCTTTCTTTAAATCAATACAAATTTTATGTAAATCTTTACTCAACCAAGAATCATCTGCCCAAACGGCACTACCCTCTTTTAGCCAAGTTTTTGTATTACTGCCCCATTGCGTAAGCGTTAGAATATGAAAATATTCATGAGAGCGGTGTGTCATGCCTATTTTTTGTACTATGACGTTACTTCTGATATATGAAATACCGTTGCAATAATTTTCTGTAAGAGCCTTTACCCCATTGGCATCATCTAACAGAAATATTTTCAATGGTTTTTTAAAGTCTATGATTTTTGATTTTTTTTTAGCCTGTAACATTCCTCTATTTACAAGATTAAATAAAGAATCTTTTTGTTTTTCAGCTAAAGAATTTGGCAGAAAATAAATGTTATAATCTTCATTTTCTATTTTTAACCAATCATTTCTGTGAGCTAAAAATTTTTTATCTATTCTACCAAAATAATTTACAGTACTGCATGATGTGAGAAACAATAAGATGAAAATGAGGGAATAACGAAGCATTTTTATAAAATAGTATTATCAGAACAAATGGTTTAGCTTAGTATTAAATTGAATAAAAAAACCAAAATTAATTTCCATTAACCTTGGTTTTAAAAAGCTTATTGGTTTTAATAACTTTACAAAAACTTACCTAAAAGGCTTGCAATACCTGCCGCTTGACCACCACCTTGACCACCAAGTAAGCTGCCTAAAATACCAGATATAGCGTCACCGCCAACACCTTGTTGGTTTCTTTGTTGTCCCATAAAGCCCATTACTATGGGTGCGACCATAGCTAGCATACTCATTACTTGACTAGTATCCATACCACTTTGCTGACCTATTTGTTGTGCCACAGCACCTTGATTGTCTCCAAGTACATGACCTAAAATTTTGTTACCCTCTGTATTATCGTCGTTACCTAAAAATCCAGCTAGGTTATCCAAAATACCTCCATCATGTTTGTCTAATGTCGCATTTAATCCAGCACCACCATCGGCTTGAGAGTTGTTTTGCATAGCCCCGATAAGTGCAGGAATAGCCATAGAAATAGCTGATGATGCTTGAGAATTACCAACACCCATTTTTTGAGACACGCTAGAAATCAACATTTGACCAACAGTACCTTGTATTAAACTTGTTAAATCCATTTTGTTTTGTTTTTTTAATTTGTTAATTAATTCTAGTAAATTTATAACTAATAATTAATATCTCATCGTTAAATGTTTATTAATTCAAACATTATTTTATGGATTGCCTTATTAACACTAGCTTGGTCAATAAATCTTCTAAATGATCTATTTGCAACATATTTGCACCGTCACTTTTGGCATTTTTTGGGTCTGGATGCGTTTCTATAAATAAGCCATCCGCCCCAACGGCAATACCCGCTTTGGCTATAGTTTCTATCATATCTGGTCTACCGCCTGTAACTCCTGTGTTTTGATTGGGTTGTTGTAATGAATGTGTTACGTCAAGTATTACTGGTGCATATGCCTGCATGGTGGGTATGCCACGAAAATCTACTATTAAATCTTGGTAGCCAAATGTTGTACCTCGTTCTATAATACCTATATTATCATTACCCGAATCTTTTAATTTATTAACAGCAAATTGCATGGCATCAGGTGATAAAAATTGACCTTTTTTCAAGGTGATGTGTTTTCCCGTATGTGCTGCCGCAACTAATAAATCTGTTTGACGCACTAGAAAAGCAGGTATTTGTAGCATATCTACATAGCTAGCGACTAGTGCGGCGTGTGCGTTTTCATGTATGTCTGTGGTGGTAGATACATTAAACCTTTCCCCTACTTTGGCTATTATCTCTAAGGCTTTCTGATCACCAATGCCTGTAAAACTATCTATTCTAGAGCGATTTGCTTTTTTAAATGACCCTTTAAATATGTATGGAATATTCAGCTTTGTGGTTATTTCCATCACCTTTTCGGCTATCCACATAGCCATGTCTTCAGTTTCTATGGCGCATGGACCTGCGATTAAAAAAAAATTATTGGCTTCTAGGTTTTTTATTTTAGGTAAATTATTTAGCATAATGTTTTTACGGTTTTAAAGTAGTAAAATTACACATTTGGTAGTATTTTAGCATTATGTCAATCCTTTTTTATAGTTTTGTTATTCAAATAAAAACTTATGAGTAATTGGATGGAATGGTTGGGGTATGTAGCCTCTGCGTTTGTAATAGGCTCATTTTTGGTTAAAAATAACATCCGGTTATTGCGTACAATTAATTTAATTGGGGCATTATTATTTACCATTTATAGTACCAATGTGGGTAAAATACCTTTAATTATACCTAATATTTTTGTTACAATGATTCAAATATATTATTTGTATATAAAAAAAGAAGATAGTTGAAAAAGCGAATCGTGGTATCAGTATCTAACAATATTTTTGGGGATCAAAGGGTTCAAAAAGTTTGTTCTACTTTATTAAAAAATGATTTTGATATTCTAATTATAGGTAGTACTAACAGGGGAAAGCCTTTGTTGCAAATACCCTTTCCAATCTTTCGTTTACCCCTTATTTTCCATACAGGTTTTTTGTTTTATGCTGAGTTTAATTTACGATTATTTTTAAAATTATTATTTTTATCCAAAAAAAATACTATTTTTTTAGCAAATGATTTGGATACTTTACTTCCTAATTATTTAATTTCTAAATGGTTTAGAGTAAAATTAGTTTATGACAGTCATGAATTATTCACAGAGTCGCCCAGTTTATCAAACCGTCCAAAGGTAAAAAAGGTTTGGAAGCTTTTAGAGCAATTTATTTTACCTAAAATAAATAATTTTTACACAGTAAGCGATGGCTACGCCCAATGGTTTTACGCCAACTATAATAAAACACCTATTGTGGTGAGAAATTTACCTTTTTCATCAATTGATATTGTATCAAATAATGAGTCAAAACAATCAAAAATAATATTGTACCAGGGTGCATTAAATATTGGGCGTGGCTTGGAAGCTATGCTGAGTTCAATGCCTTATTTAATTGAATATGACAATGATGTAATGCTTTGGTTGGCAGGTGAAGGATCTATAAAACATCTACTTCAGGCGAAAATTAATGAATTAAATTTAAGTAATCACGTTGTTTTCTTAGGACAATTATCACCCGTTGAATTAAAAAAAATTACACCAAAGGCTTCTATAGGTTTAAGTTTGGAGGAAAATTTAGGTTTGAGTTATTACTACGCTCTTCCTAATAAGATTTTTGACTATATACAGGCTAGTGTGCCTATTGTAGCAACTTATTTGCCTAATATTGCGTCTGTTGTTATTCAAAATAATATTGGCGAAATCATTCCATCTCATGAACCAAAAGACATAGTTAAAACAATTATTAATGTTCTAAAAAAAGGAAATGATTATGGCGAAAACTTGAAAAAAGTCGCAAAAAAATATACTTGGGAACATGAAGAAAAAAAATTAATGGATATTTACAATAATTTAGTTTAATTATACGGTATAATGATACTTTTGTGCTTCAATTTTCGACTTTTTGAAGTCGAATAAATATTTTTTTCTTATAAACACTATAACTGCATGAGACTAACTGCCGGTTGCTACCTGAAAATGAAAGCCACAATGCCTACCCCTACTGTTTTTATGCTAAAACCTAGAAATAAAAAAGGGCAATTTGTACTAACCGAGGAATGTATTTTGACTCCACAAACAGCTGTAAATGAGTTTACTGATAGTTTTGGGAATCTTTGTCAGCGATTAACTATTCCTGCAGGCGAATTTACAATCAAAACCCAAATCACTGTAGATGCGGTAGATGATATTGTGGTTAATTTTAATGCTAATACAGTGCCTGTAGATGAAATGCCAGAAGATATTTTACAGTTCCTACTGCCCAGTAGATATTGTCAATCAGACAAAAATATATTTAATACAATGGCACTGACCATTGCCAAAGGATTACCTGAGGGTTATCAGCAAGTTGAGGCTATACGTTTGTGGATAAGAGAAAACATTACCTACGCCTACAATACCTCAGATGCATCTACCTCAGCAGTAGACACGCTACAGACCAAAACGGGTGTTTGTAGAGATTACGCTCACTTAGGCATTACTTTTTGTAGAAGTTTGAATATACCAGCACGTATGGTGGCAGGGTATTTACACCAACTGAAACCGATGGATTTACACGCTTGGTTTGAAGTATATTTAGAGGGTGGTTGGTATATTTTTGATGCAACACAATCGGTGCCAATGGGTAATAGAATAAGCCTAGCCTATGGTAGAGATGCTACAGATGTGGCTCTGGCTACTCATTTTGGTTTTGTGGAACTATTGGAAATGGATGTTTGGGTAGGTGAATGATTTATTGCTAAACAATTTTATACGTCATGCTTATCTTTCCTTGTGTACAACAAATTTGAGTAATGCTAGTTGTTTTTACAAATAATTTTTTGTGACTCAATGGTAATGCTATTTGTTGGTGAAGTTTTATAATTTCAGCAGCACTAGAGCTTGGCTTTAAGGCGTTGATTAAAATTAAATTGTGTTCTATTTTATCCTCTTCATTGTATAATGTTGAGGAGGATTTCACATAAATACCTTGCTCAAAAAACTCTATATGTTTTTTTACTTGATCCCAAATCAATGTTTTCTTATCATGATTGACGTTATCAATCATCAGCATTGTAAAGGGTTCTACGTTTTCTAAATTTACTTTATCAATAAATTGATCTATAGATTGGTAATTTAGTAATTCTAAAATAACAATACCTCTGCTTTTAGCATAATTAGGCTTTCTTTGGTGTGGTAGAAAGGCACCGTTTAATACACAAACTGTGTACTGAGCAGATGTATATACCCATGTGCCACCAGACACCTCATCTATGGGACATTGTATGGATTGGTTGAGGATGAATTTGTTTTGTAATGTTGTTGAAAAAGGTCTATTAAAGTACTCGTCTCTATTGTGTGTCAGTATATAAGACTCATCGTTAAATGCAATAAAACTGACTATACACATAAAAATTATTTAAAAATATTATACAAAAGGACTAAAATCTCCCTTTCCTTCTCTTAAAATGATCATCTCACCTGTAGAAATATCTACAACAGTAGAGGCTACATTGTCACCAAAGCCACTATCTATAACTAATGTCGCCAGCTTGTCATACTTTTGAGCTATTAGGTCTGGATCGGTTGTGTATTCTATTAATTCATCTGCGTCATGTATAGATGTTGAGGCTATTGGGTTGCCAAGTAGTTTCACTATTTCCTGTGGCACATTATGGTCAGGTACTCTGATGCCTACTGTTTTCTGGTTTTTGTAGGCATTGGGTAGATTGTTACTGGCATTCATCACAAAGGTAAAAGGTACTGGAAGAGTTGCTTTTAGTGTTTTGAATAGATGTCCATCTATTGGTTTTGTGAAGTTTGACAGATGGCTTAGGTTGTTACAGACAATAGAAAACTTTGATTTTTCTAGTTTTATTCCTTTTATTTTAGCTAAATTTTCCATTGCTTTCAGGTTATAGATATCATGACCTAGTGCATAAACGGTATCTGAAGGGTATATGATAATCCCGCCTGATTTTAAAACTTCTACCACCTGCTCTATGGCTCTTGGGTGTGGATTATTAGGATGTATTTTAAGTACTTTAGCCATTTTTTAAGCTAGATTTACGAATACATTCTGTACGTCGTTGTCCTGTTCTAGACGATCTACTAGCTCTAATACCTCATCTATTTGTTCTTCTGTGAGGTCTCTGATCATGTTAGGGATGCGTTGTAATTCTGATTTTTCTATTGGTAATTTTAATTCCTCTAGGGTTTCTTGCATCTTGCCAAAATCTTTAAAATCTACGTAAATAATATAAGTATCTTGTTCTTGATCGAATTCTAATTTATCCAAACCACCGTCTATGAGTGAAAACTCTAAATCTTCTTCGTTTTCTACTAAGTTTCTTTTTATAAAGAATACACCCTTTCTGTTAAATATAAAATCGTGCATATTAGACATCCCTAGACTACCACCTAGTTTGTTAAAGCACAGCCGCACATTGGCTACGGTACGCACAGGGTTGTCTGTGGTGGTTTCTATGACAAAGGCTACACCATGTGGACCAATGCCTTCATAGACAATCTCCTTTAAATCTTCGGCATCTTTTGATGACGCTCTTTTGATTGTCGCATCTATTCTATCCTTAGGCATCTGCACCGCCTTGGCATTTTGTATGGCACGGCGAAGGGCTAGGTTGGCATCAGGGTTGGGTCCAGACTGCTTGATAGCCATATTTATCTCTCTACCTGCTTTAGTAAATGCCTTTGCCATTTTATCCCATCGGGCAAATTTTGATGCTTTTCTATATTCAAATGCTCTACCCATTACTTTTTTTTATCTTGTCCGATGGCTTTATTGGTGTTCGCTATGGCTTTGTTATTTTTATAATCTATCCAGCCTTTTCCTTTTATTTTACGCATCACGTTGTCTATATTTCGCATGATGATGACATTGTAAACACCTTTGACAAAATTCTTTTTGTTTTTAGAAATAGACCTAAAGCTCATGGAAAACCCAGGTGTTATGTATTTCATATAATGCCAATACCCTGATGGTATGAAAAGGGTTTCGCCATGGCTCAGGTTAGTTATAAGTGGTGTTATATTTTTCAACGCTTACCATTTATCAAAATCAGGATTGTCAAAATCTATGTCCTCTCTACAAATGGTTGTGTAGGGTATCTCATACATGTATTTACTTTGATTAGGTGGCACTAATACACATTGTTTTTTTCCATTAAAATGGAAGTGCATTAGATCTGACCAATCTATATCATAATGCATGAATACATTGGCTCCTTCGCCACCAAAAAACAATACAGGAAAGCTTTTCATAAATTTTAATCCAATGTTTGGATATTTAAAGTATTGCATCAGTGAGGGTACTTCCTTTAATATATTGTAGAAAAATATTCTGAGATCAGAAGTACTTTTGTGTAGTAAATCAATGTAATCTGCCATACGCATTTTAGCAACTGGCTCATTTACCTTTTTGGTATAATCTACTGGGTCACTATTGTACAGTGGGACTATTTTGTCTGTCGCTACTTCTTTTATAAAGGCTAAGTTCCATTTATCATAGGCTTACCAATCTTCTATTAATCTTTCTATTACTACAGGTTTGCTTTTTAAAACGTAATTTTCTAAAAAATCTTTTTTAGAAATTGTTTGTACCCTGTCTATTTGTTGGTATTTAAATGGCATTTTAAGGAAAATTAGTGTGCAAATTTACATAATTATTCTATTTGGTGTTGTTTTTTTTAAGTAAGGTCTTATATAAATCTTCATACATAGGTAAGATGTTTACTTTGTCAAAACTTATGGCTTGTTGTTTGGCTTGTAGTCTAAATTGTTTCAGCATTCCCTTGGTTTTTAGTATTTCTATAGCTCTGTCAGCCATGGTATCTACATCACCCACGGCAACAGTATAGCCAGTTACACCATTAATGTTTACCTCTGGTATGCCTCCTGCATTAGATGATATTACGGGTACACTTGAGACCATAGCCTCTAATGCCGCTAACCCAAAACTTTCTTGCTCGGAAGGTAATAGAAATATGTCTGACACGCATAATATATTGGCTAGGTTACGTATTTTTCCTACATTTTTTACGCTATCCTGTATATTATATTTTGTCACTAATTCGGTCGCAGCATCCCAGTCTGGTCCTTCACCAACAATGATTAATTTAGATTTTACCTTCTGTTGTACTCTGTAAAAAATCTCTACCACATCCGTCAGACGCTTAACCTTTCTTAGGTTAGATACATGAATCAGTATTCGCTCATCATCTGCAGCAAAGTTATGTCTTGGACAGGGCTTATTAGGGTTATGGCTATAGAGTGTATTGTCTATAAAGTTAGGAATTACCACAATTTCATTCTTAATATTAAAAACCGTCAACGTATCTTTTTTAAGACTTTCTGACACGCTAGTCACTATGTCTGATTGATTGATACTAAACTCCACTGCAGATTTATACACAGGATGTTTACCCACTAGAGTAATGTCTGTACCGTGTAAAGTCGTTATTATAGGTAAATAAATGTTCTCTTCCTTCAGCATTTGCTTAGCCATATAGGCAGCATATGCGTGTGGTATGGCGTAATGTACATGAAGTAAATCTAACCCATAAGTCTTTGCTATCTGAACCATCAATGTAGATAGTGCTAGCTCATACGGTTGGTATTCAAACAATGGATACCGTTCTACGTTTACCTTATGAAAAAAAATATTGGACAGCGTAACATCTAGCCTTGCAGGCAAACTGTAACTGATAAAATGCACTTGATGCCCCTTCATGGCTAGTTCCATACCCAGCTCTGTTGCTGCAATACCGCTACCACCATAGGTGGGGTAGCATACAATACCTATTTTCATTTGTTTTCTTATTTTTCTTTTAATAAAAATAAATTATTTAACCTAATTTTTTAATTATCTAGATCAATTGCTCTCTATTGGCTGAAAATCGTTTCTAATGAATCGTTATCAAAATTAATTCCTTCCCAGCCTGTTTGTATAAAATTACGAATATTTTGATGATCAGTAGCGTCAGGATTTTCTAAAACGTCTTTTCTGTAATAATCTCCAAAACAGCTTAACGTTTCTGCTACAGATAGGCTGTTCAACTTGGCAAAGGAAAATAATTTGCATGAGCCATTGTTTTGCCCTGCTTCATTCACCACACTTCCGTTTATAAATTTAGTAGGTGTAAAAGTGTATATTGCATCTATAACAGCCATGGTGTCATTAAACATTATATTGTTTGGTTCTTTTTTTAATTTTGAAATGAAATTTTCTAACAGCATCAATATGTTTTTTTATCTAAATATTTTTTTTCCTTTTTTTAAATTCCTTCCGCCATAACAATAGCTTTGCGTAAAGCAGTCAATTTGTTATTTACCTCCTGCAGTTCATTTTCAGGCACAGATTGAGACACAACCCCTGCTCCTGCTTGAAAATACAAATGGTTTTGTTTACTTATAAACGTCCGTATAGTAATAGCTGTGTTGATGCTCCCATCCAGACCTATATACCCCAAAGCTCCACCATAGATTCCACGGTTTTGGGTTTCGTAAGTGTCTATCAGTTGCATAGCTTTATATTTTGGCGCACCAGACAGCGTACCTGCGGGAAAAGTGTCAGCAAAAACATTTAACGTATTTAGTTTTGGATCTAGTACTGCTTGTATCTTAGAAACCATGTGGATAACGTGTGAAAAATATTGTATTTCCTTCAGTCTAGTGATTTTTACATCGGATGAATTTCTGCTTAAATCATTTCTTGCCAAATCTACCAACATCACGTGTTCTGCATTTTCTTTGGGGTCTTTTGCTAAATCTATTGCCAGTTGTGCGTCTTTATGAGCATCACCTGTGCGTTTAAAAGTCCCCGCTATCGGGTCTATCTCTGCTATATTGTTTTGAATAACAATTTGTGCTTCTGGCGATGAACCAAATATTTTGTACGAGCCATAATCATAGTAGAATAAATACGGAGAAGGGTTTATGGAGCGTAAAGCTCTGTATACATTAAACTCATCTCCTTTTTAAATTTTTGTTGAAACTGACGAGAAAGTACTATCTGAAAAACATCACCACGAAAGCATGACGCAATACCCTTTTCTACCATTTCTCTATAAGCCTCATCCGTGAAATTAGACGTAACCTCACCCATTGTTTTGAAAGGATAACGTGGGGAATTTTTGTCTAACAATAAATCTTTAATGGCTTTAAAATGAGTATAAACATCCTCGTTTAGGTATTCTAAAAATGTAATTTCATTATTATAATGATTAAAAACAATAATGTTTTGGTAAAATGCAAATCTAAATTCTGGAATGGAGGCATCATTACCTGTACTATTAAATTTTATTTTTTCAAAATGAGGCATAGCATCATAAGCTGAGTAACCAAAAAAGCCATTGCATTTAGGATGTGGTGTACCATGAATGGTGAATTTTAAAGAGAATTTTTTGAATTTTTCTGCCAAATCTTGTCCTATCAATTGATAATTTACCGTTGATTGGTTTGGGAATAATTCCTCAACATTGCCTTTTTGTACCACAAAAGATGCTATAGGATTCAAGCATAAAAAAGAATAACTATGCATGGGTGAATGATAATCTGAGCTTTCTAGCAACAAAGCATTAGGGAATTGATCCCTCAGCTTCATATATGCCTGTACAGGCGTTATTACATCTCCTAAAATGGTTTCTTGTTGTATTTTTAAAGGCTTCATCAGTTTATTTTTTTGCATTAAAAAAAGGCTTGTCCGTAAAGACAAGCCCTGAATTTTTTTTATATAAAAGGCTTTCCCGAACGTTTGTTAAGGTTGTGTTGAAGGACACCAACTGTTGCTTATATTTATTATCATTAAATATGATTGATTATTGTGAATGACAAATTTAATAAAAAAAACATATAACATTCAATAAAAAAACTAAAACATACCTCATTCTAATGAAAAATACACAAATTGCTACACCAAAATTAATATTAATGTTAGTATCTTTGTATTCGAAAATATTAGAAACAATATAAATGCAGTTGACAAAACAAGCCATCATAGATTTAATTAAGACATTAGAAATAAGCCATTTAGTGAAAAATGTGCAAGTTATGGGACATGATGTAATCTTAGACGTAGATTCTCCGTCACCTACCATGCATGAACGTAAACGGCTAGAACAGGTTATTAAATCTTCTATTAAGGAAAACTTTACAGACGTGAACAATGTAACCATAAATTTATCTGTACAAACACCTGAAAAGCCAGCCTTAATAAAAGGACAAGAAATACTAGGAATTAAAAATATTGTAGCTATAGCATCGGGTAAGGGCGGTGTAGGTAAATCTACCGTAACCGCAAACATAGCTATATCCTTACAAAAAAAATGGGATTCAAAGTTGGTATATTAGATGCTGATATTTACGGTCCATCTATGCCTACCATGTTTGACGTAGTAGATGCTAAGCCCTACTCTGTAAATGTGGATGGACAAAGTAAGATGGACCTGATAGAGAGTTATGGTATTAAAATTTTATCCATAGGCTTCTTTTCAGGAACTAGCCAAGCGGTAGTATGGCGTGGACTGATGGCTACAAAAGCCTTAACCCAGATGATACGTGACGCACACTGGGGAGATTTAGATTTTTTATTGTTAGATTTACCTCCTGGCACAGGAGATATTCACCTGTCCATCGTGCAAGAAGTACCAGTAACAGGTGCGGTAATTGTAAGTACACCACAGGTAATAGCCCTTGCTGATGCTAGAAAGGGCGTAGCCATGTTTCAAATGGATGCCATAAATGTACCTGTTTTGGGTATGATAGAAAATATGGCATATTTTACCCCTGAAGAATTACCTAATAACAAATATTATATTTTTGGACAAGAAGGAGCAAAAAAAATTTAGCTAACCAGCTAAACATACCATTTTTAGGAGAAGTACCCTTAGTGCAAAGCATTAGAGAAGCTGGAGACGTAGGTAGGCCAGCAGCATTGCAAGACAATACATTGGTTGCAAATACCTATACAGAAATCACAAAAAAAATAATTGAAAGCTTGGTCGAGCGGAACAATAGTTTACCCACAACAGAGGCTGTGCGTATAACCACAATGGCAGGCTGTGCTACAAAAAAATAATTTTAAAATTATGACTGACATCACAACAATAGAAGAAAAAAATACAAAAAGCATTAGAAGAGATTCGTCCCTATTTACAATCAGATGGTGGAGATATAGAATTAGTTTCTGTGGAAAACAATATTGTAATCGTAAAATTACAAGGAGCTTGTAACAGCCGCTCTGTGAACCAAATGACGCTGAACTCTGGCGTTGAAATGACAATAAAAAAATACGTACCGGAAATAACAAAGGTAATCAACATAGCTTAAAAAAAGAATATACATATCATTATGTCAAACGAAATAAAACACGCAACCATACTATTTGCAGGAGATTCAGGTGATGGAATGCAACTTACAGGAAGCCAATTTACCAATACCGTAGCCCAAATGGGTAGTGATATGAGTACGTTTCCAGATTTTCCAGCAGAAATACGTGCACCAATGGGTACAGTGGCAGGCGTTTCAGGATTTCAATTAAAATTTGGTAGTATAGATATTACATCTCCTGGTGATGTTTGCGATGTTTTAGTGGTAATGAATTCAGCAGCATTAAAGAAAAACCTAGACAAACTAAAACCTCATGGTATTATAATTGCTAATACTTCAGGTTTTGATGCTAAAAATTTGCGTTTAGCTAAGTATGAAACGAATCCTTTAGATGGTATTAAAGCTGATTATCAAATACATGAAATAGATATTTTATACCAGACACTAGAAGCCTTGAAAACATTTACCCTACCTACTAAACAAAAAGATCAAGCAAAAAATATGTTTGCCTTAGGTTTTGTTTATTGGTTATACACGAAACCTTTAGACTATACCATTCAATTTTTAGAACAAAAATTTGGAAAAGATCCTGTAACTTATCAATCTAATCTCGCTGTATTAAAAGCTGGTTATAATTTTGGAGAGATAACCGAGTACTTTTCGGAGCGTTATACGGTAGGTGCGCTGAAAATGCCTACTGGAACATATAGAAATATCACAGGTAACCAAGCTCTTTCTATTGGTCTAATAGTCGCCGCTAAAAAATCAGGCTTAGAATTATTTTTCTCAGGCTACCCAATTACACCTGCTTCTGACATCTTACATACATTAGCTAGGTATAAGCACTTTCCTGTAAAAACAATTCAGGTAGAGGATGAAATAGCCGCTGTAACATCATGTGTAGGCGCTTTCTATGGTGGTAACTTAGCCGTTACAGCATCCTCAGTACCAGGTATAGCTTTAAAAGCGGAAGGTTTAGGTTTAGCCATGATGTTAGAGTTGCCAATGGTTGTTGTAAATGTACAGCGTGGCGGACCATCAACGGGGTTGCCTACAAAAACAGAACAGTCAGATTTAATGCAAGCATTGTATGGTAGAAATGGTGAAGCACCAATACCTGTGGTTGCGGCAAAATCACCCTCTCATTGTTTTGAGATGGCTTTTATGGCAACAAAACTAGCCGTAGAGCACATGACTCCTGTATTTTTATTATCAGATGGTTATTTTGGTAATGGCTCTGAACCATGGAAATTTCCACAAGAAAAAGATTTAGAGTCAATTACCCCTAATTATCCAGATCCATTAGATAAAGACAATTATTTACCCTATAAAAGAGATGAACGTTTGGTAAGAACTTGGGCTTTGCCAGGCATGAAAGGGTTTGAAAACAGAGTAGGCGGATTAGAAAAGGAAGACTTGACAGGTAATGTATCTTACGATGCCGAAAATCATCATAAAATGGTAAAAATACGTCAAGCAAAAATAGATAGAATAGCTGACTTTATACCAAACCTTACTATAGACTCTGGGGTTAAAAAGGGTAAGGTATTATTATTAGGCTGGGGATCTACCTATGGGTCCATCCGTTCTGCAATGAAAATGCTTTTAGATGAAGGCGTTTCTGTAGCACATGCACATTTAGAATACATCAATCCATTGCCTAAAAATGTGGGTGAAATTCTAAAACAATTCGACATTGTGATTGTTCCTGAATTAAATAATGGGCAATTGGTAAAATTAATTCGAGAAAAATTCTTAGTAGATGCCAAACCATTGAATAAGATAAAAGGATCACCCTTTACCTCTAATGAGATTTATGACGCAGTAGTTGATGCTATTAAATAAGCAAATACAATTATTATACATAAAAATAAATAATAAAATAACTATGAAGAAAATAATACAATTAAGTCTATTTCTTTTAATAGGACTTTCATTGGCATCATTTAACTACACAAAAAAAGATAATTTTGGTGGAAACCCTGGTGAGTTTTTGCAATTCCGTATGCACTACGGCTATATAGACGCAGGTTTTGCAAATCTTACAACATCCGAGGCTGTAATGAATGGAAAAAACTGCTACCGTATAGTTGGTAAAGGCTGGACAACTGGCGTTACAAATGCAGTTTTTACAGTAAACGACACCTATGAAACATACATTGACAAAGCAACAAATAGACCAACACGCTTTATTAGAAGAACAAACGAGGGTGGTCATACGAAAAACACTTTTATAGACTTTAGGTCCACAGGACTTACAGTAAATGATTTGAAACACAAATTGGTAAAAAACTACAATACTAACGGGGACATACAAGATGTCATATCTGTGGTGTATAAACTACGTAGCTACCCTAATGCCAATATGATAAAAGGTAAATATGTAGATTTAAATATATTTATGCATGATGAATTACTTAGCTTTAGATTAATGATTCTAGGTAGAGAGAAGGTAGATAGTGATTTTGGTCCAATCAGCTGTATAAAATTAAAACCATATGCTAGATCTGGCAAAGCCTTTAAAGCAAATGAAGGCATAAATGTTTGGGTAAGTGATGATGCCAATATGGTGCCTATAAGGGTAAAAGCAGACCTAATGGTTGGATCATTAATTGCTGATTTAAACAATTACAAAAACCTAAAAGTACATCTTAAAACACAACCTTAAGAAAAATTTAAAAATTACTTTTATAATAGATTCTAATTTTTAAACATGAAGTATTAATTTCACATCATTTGTTAATGTATTCATTTACCCATCTTACTAAAGTCTCTACCCATAAATCCGATAGATTCATACATGGCAAATATGTAAATTGAATGCCACCATGGGCTAAAAACTCTTTTTTACCCTCCATTGCTATTTCTTCCAATGTTTCTAAACAATCTGACACAAATGCGGGAGTTACTACAGCTATTTTTTTCTTACCTTCGGTCGGTAGCATTTCTAAGACTTTATCCGTGTATGGCTTTAACCATGGATCTCTACCCAATCGTGATTGGAAAGAAACAAATGTTTTTTCTGAAGGAATGCCTAAATATTCGCTAACTAATTTTGTGGTAGTATAGCATTGATGACGGTAACAGGTCTTATGTGCCTCTGAAGGGGTATAGCAACATACACCATCTATTTTACAATGATTAAAGTTATCTTTTTTTAGAATATGACGCTCTGGTAGACCATGATAAGAGAAAAGTAATAAATCAAAATCTGAAGGTAAATTATGCTTTATGCTTTCGCCTAAGGCTTTTATATAATCAGGATGATTATAAAAACTATCTAATGTATTTAGCTTAACTGTAGGGAATTTTTTAGCAATAACGTCCTGAGTTTTTGCTATTACCGTTTCCGTACTACTCATCGCATAATGAGGATACAAGGGAATTAAAAAAACCTCATCAACACCTTTCTGTACCAACTCATCTAAGCCATTTTCTATAGACATTGACCCATAACGCATGGCTAAAACTATTGGGATTGTTGGTTTGTTTAATTTTACTTCCACTTTTTGTCTCAATTTTTGAGAAATAACGACTAATGGCGAACCGTCTTTTTGTCCAAATCTTTTGATAAGCTGCCGCAGACTTTTTTTACCTGGTAGGTAATATTAACGCTTCTACTACAAATTTTCGCACCAAATAAGGAGAGTCTAAAACCCTTTCATCCATCAAAAACTCTCTCAAATAACGTCTTACGTCACTGGTTTTAGTTGACTCTGGCGAGCCTAAATTAACTAATAACACTCCTTTTACCATAAATCTCGATTTATTTTTTCATTTTTGTATGAAAATCAAGCAAATGTAATACTCCTATTTGTATTATACCAAGATTTAATCTGATTCAATCTAAATAATATGGACAATCTATCACAACCTGAAAAAGAAAATTTCTCTTCCGAAGAATTAGATTTAGACGTAAAATTTCGTCCACAACGCTTTAATGATTTTGCTGGGCAGGCACATATTTTAGAAAATTTAGAAATATTCGTAAAAGCAGCAAGCCTTCGAGATGAGGCACTAGACCATGTATTGCTCCACGGTCCCCCAGGACTTGGGAAGACTACTTTGGCACATATTATAGCCAATGAACTGGGCGTGGGTATAAAAATAACTTCTGGTCCAGTACTGGATAAACCAGGGGATCTAGCTGGATTATTAACCAATCTGGAAGAACGAGACGTATTATTTATAGACGAGATACATCGTCTATCACCCGTGGTGGAAGAATATTTATATTCTGCTATGGAAGATTATAAAATAGATATTATGATAGAAAGCGGTCCAAATGCACGTACCGTTCAGATCAATCTTAATCCATTTACACTTATCGGGGCGACGACTCGTTCAGGGTTATTGACGCCCCCTATGCGGGCTAGATTTGGTATTAATTTTAGATTTGAATACTATCATTTAGAATTATTGAGTAGTATTGTAGAGCGTAGTTCTCGTATCCTAAGTACACCAATAATACCCAGTGCGACCATAGAAATAGCTGGCAGGAGTCGTGGTACACCACGCATCGCTAATGCCATTTTGCGTAGAATAAGAGATTTTGCTCAGATAAAAGGCGATGGAAAGATTGATTTGAAAATAGCCCAATTTGGTTTAAATGCCCTAAAAGTTGATCAAAATGGATTAGATGAAATGGACAACAAAATACTTTCTACTATTATACAAAAATTTAAAGGCGGTCCTGTGGGCATTACAACAATAGCTACAGCTGTGGCAGAAAACCCAGGTACTATTGAGGAGGTTTACGAGCCATTTTTGATACAGGAAGGCTACCTAATGCGTACACCCCGTGGGCGTGAGGCTACCGAGAAGGTATACAAACACTTAGGCTTATTAAAACCAAATACAAGGATTGACAACACCCTTTTTGATTAATTTTGAATTTAAAAACAAGAAAAGGAGTGAATATATATCACACCTTTTCTTGTTTTTTTAATGAAGAGATTAATAAAGGATAACTGTTGTGCATTTAGGAATATACTAAAAAAAAGATTGTTCATTTGATTAAAAAAAACCGTATATTTATTTGATTATCATAGATATAAACACATGAACGATCTGATTCAAAATTACGGAATTATTTTAAAAGAATTGACACATACTTGCGGACATATTCAATCTAGCAAAAAAATAGAAAGAAGTGTCTTTAATAAAAGAAGAAGATAGCTTTTCCTTATATTTAAAAAAATTAGGCTTGTTTTAAGTGCTAATTTTTACGAATTTACAGCTGTTTTTGTAGTAGATTATAGGTCTATTGAAATTTGTAAAATAAGCAGAGCTCTGCGTTCTTAAATTTGCACAACTTCAGAAATAAAACCTGCTTTTTGGCAATTGACAGGGCAAATTACAATCAATGTAAATTTTGCCAAATATTTTCAAGGTTTAGCCACTAGAATAGCCTCTAAAATAAATTCTTTTACAATGATTCAGTACCTGAATTTTTTGGTATTCAAAAGAAGTTTAAATAAAATTAAAGTCAATTTATGCTAAATGCACAACAGGTGTTAGTTAATATAAAGTTTATAGATTTAATGGGTAATGTAAAATAGGTAACGTAATTGTATGCCTATTTTAATACAAAGTATAACTTTAATAGAAGTAAATTTGTAATCTAGGCATTTATAAAATCCTAATAATCAATGTATAACGTACAAAAAAAATCCTTCACAATTGTGTGAAGGATTTATAAAAATGGTCCCACTTGGAATCGAACCAAGCACCTACGATTATGAGTCAGTTGCTCTAACCGAATGAGCTATAGGACCTATTTTTTAAGACTGCAATATTACAGCTTTATTTTTTATTAAAAAATATTTATTATGAAAAATATTGATTATTAGCTAAATTCATTTAACATTATATTTTAGCTTAAAAATGTAGTTATATTTGCATTCGTAATAAAAAACTATGCGTACAAAATCTTCTACTAAAAATAAAAATCAATGTCATAACCCTTGGTTGTTCAAGAATGTTTATGACTCTGAAGTACTTATGGGTCAGTTAAAGGCATCAGGCAAAGATGGTGCATGAGCAAAAAGGAAACATAGTTGTCATAAACACATGTGGATTTATAGACAATGCTAAGGAGGAGAGTATAAATACTATACTAAATTTTGTGCAACAAAAAGAAGATGGTAAGGTAGATAAAGTTTTTGTAACTGGTTGCTTATCTGAGCGCTATAAGCCTGATTTAGAAAAAGAAATCCCCAATGTGGATCAATATTTTTGGAACAAGAGATTTGCCCCCTACTATTAAAGGCTTTAGGCGCAGATTATAAACAAGAATTGGTAGGGGGAAAGACTTACTACGACTCCACGTCATTATGCCTATCTAAAAATAGCAGAAGGGTGTGATAGGTACTTCATGTTCTTTTGTGCAATACCACTAATGAGAGGTGGCAATGTATCCAGTACCATTGAAGAACTAGTCATAGAAACGAAAAAATTAGTAACTAACGGAACTAAAGAATTGATATTAATCGCTCAAGATTTGACGCATTATGGGTTAGATCTGTACAAAGAAAGAAAATTAGCCGATCTTTTAAAAGAATTAATAAAAATAGACGGGATAGAATGGATACGATTGCATTACGCTTTTCCTACAGGTTTTCCTGAAAACGTTTTAGATGTAATGCGTACGAACCAAAAAATTTGCAATTACCTAGATATACCTTTACAGCACATTAGTGATGATATATTAAAATCTATGCGGCGTGGCACTACAAAAGCTAAAACAAAGGCTTTGGTCGAACAATTTAGGGTACAGGTACCCAATATTGCTATTCGTACCACTTTGATTGTAGGATACCCTGGAGAAACACTTCAACATTTTGAAGAAATGAAACAATGGGTAACCGAAAGTCGTTTTGATAGGTTAGGCTGTTTCACTTATTCTCATGAAGAGAATACACATGCACATCAATTAGATGACACCATACCTCAGGAAGAAAAAGAACGTAGAGTAGCCGAAATTATGAACATTCAAAGTCAAATATCATTTGAGCTAAATCAAGAGAAAATAGGACAAGTTTTTAACTGTATTTTTGACAGAAAAGAGGGTGATTATTTTGTTGGTCGTACGGAGTTTGACTCTCCCGATGTAGACAATGAAGTATTGGTAGCCGCTTCTGAGGCATATATATCTATAGGCACATTTATCTCTGTGAAAATAACCAGTGCTGGTGATTATGATTTGTACGGAGAGCTTGTAAACTAAACAAAAACTAGTGATTGATAGAATTTCAAAAAATAAATTGCTGTCATTCGATTAAATGGATTAACTTTGCATAAATATTAATAATAATTATCATGAATGAGGTAGTAAAGTTTTTAACGAGACAAAAAGGTTTTGGATTTATTAAAGACGAAGATTCAGACAAAGAGTATTTCGTGCATGTATCAGGTCTTGCAGACAAGATTAATGAGAACGATGAAGTAACATTTGATCTTCAGAAGGTAGAAAAGGATTAAATGCAGTAAATGTAAGATTAAGCAATCAAAACATCTTAATACATAATCATTTTTTGTAGTATAAAATCCATAACTAACGTTTTGGATTTTTTTATTCTATTATTTTTAATAATAATTGTTTTTATTCCTGAATTTATAAAAAAAACGCTATCTATTTAAAGTCCAGCTCTATCCTTACTGTCTAAATAAACGATTAATAGCCCCAGTATTCCTATCAGAATGCCCATTATAAGGTGGGGCGTGTTGACTAAAAAAGCAAATGAAAAACCTAATTCTTTTGGCAAACCTAAGACGCTAAAGCCAATCATCATAGCTAAATGATAAGACCCAATGCCTCCAGTAGTTGGTATTAACATTCCAAACGAACCAATTAATAAGATAAACAAGCCTTCTGTAAGGGTAATGTTAGCTGATGATGGGATGGTAAATACAACCAAATAAGTCATCCAATAATAGCAAATCCAAATTAAAAAAGAATGAAAAATAAAGGATTTTTTGTTTTTCATATAAGTAATAGATTTAATTCCTAGCCAAATACCTATACTTACTTTTTTTACTTTTAAAAATAATCGATTAGCTATGATTTGTTTTTTGAAATATAAAAAATAAGTTATGGCAGTAATTACAAGAAATATTATTCCTAGAAAAAAATATAATTTTGTGTCATAATTTTGTTTAGGTAGTCTAATAATAAATGCTGAAACTAAATTAAAATTAAAAATCAAAGTTAATCCAGTCAAAATAGTTAGCATAATTAAATCTGCTAATCTTTCCGAAATCACTGTACCTAATGACTCTTCTATGGGAATGTTGTCTGTTTTATTTAGTGCTGTACATCTGGCTATTTCACCAGCTCTTGGCACAAAAAAATTAACCAAATAAGTTACCGCAACTGCTGATAAAAGATGTCGTAATGATGGTCTATAGCCTAACGGCTCTAAAAGGCATCTCCAGCGTATAGCACGACTGATGTAGCTAATTAAACTGATAATTAAGGAAAAAAAAATTCAATTAAAATTAGCTTTTTTTAAATTTTGCTGTATTACAACTAATTTATCAGACGAAAATGATTGATAAATCAAACAAAATATAAATATCGCAAATCCTACGGAAAAAAATAGTTGAACATATTTTTGGTGTGACTTTTTCAAAAAAAACAAACAAATAACCCTACGTGAGTAGATTAGTATCCTCGTTAGGGAATACAATCGTTGGTTTTATATTTTGAGCTTCTTCAAATGTAACAAATGCGTAGGCGATTACAATCAACATATCATTCTCTTGCACTCGTCTTGCCGCTGGTCCATTCAATGTTACCTCTCCGCTACCCTTTTTACCTTTTATGATATAAGTCTCAAAACGTTCTCCGTTATTTACATTTACGATAGATACTTTCTCTCCTACAACCATTTGTGCGGCGGTTATAAGGTCTTCGTCTAATGTAATACTTCCTATATAGTCTAATTTAGCACCAGTAACTTTTATTCGGTGTAGTTTTGACCTTAATACCTCTATTAACATATATGTAATATTTGATTACAAATGTATAATTTTTTATCCTAAATTTATATTATCTATCAACCTAATTTCTCCACCAAAAGCGACAATAAAAGCTCTGTATTTATTTCTATTTTTCTTGTCTATTTTTGTTATAATATT